>CAMZMU010000082.1:42386734-42848432 GCA_947311845.1 Poa pratensis
CTGGATGATAATCCTAATAGCTGACCTCACTCTCAAAGTTTCAAGTACAGATTAGTCAGAAACTACACCTTTGTAGAACACTAGAACCTCGAAGCAATTCAGGCTTTCTGAAGTCGCAAAAGAGTCCTCCGTCCCATCTCTTGCTTTCGATTGGCTGACTAATCACAGAGAGACGAATCCCGACAACACATTGCAGCAGTCGCTAAGCCAAATCAATTGGAAAACCTTAACATCGTACCTTCCATTTCCCCCAACATTCCACCCACTTGGTCGGGAGGAGGGGGTGGATGGAGCTGCAGCTCCTCGTGCACATTCACCGGCGCATGCCCGTGCTGGGACGGGACGATGGTTGCCATCGCCTCCTCTCGGACCAGGACGGACGGTGGCTTGGGAGCGGCCAAGGGGTTGAAGAGCAGGTAATGGAGTAGCGCGAGAGGGAGGAGGGCATAGGTGAGGAATTGTTTCTTGGGGAGCGAGAGGTGGTGGGTCTGCGGGAAATTGGTGCCCATGGACGCGCGCGTGCGAGCTGTGTTGGAGCTCAGGAAGGGGAAACAGCCATGGCAATGGCCCCGAGGAGGCAGGAGTCAAGTAGGGGATGGAGGAAGATGCAGGCGAATGTTTTCTCAAACTTGAGACACTTATTTTTGGACGGAGGGGGTATATTTTTTCCTGGAAGGGCGAGGAGAAGGCAAGCAGCGGCATGTACACTCCTCGTGTCAACATTGTGCACAAGGTTTCCTAATATTACATGGTGTTTCGTGTTCATAGCGTGGCATATGTGATATGTTCACCCCAATGCAGTGTCTTGGACAAAAAATGTAGATATACAGAGGATGGTGGTAGCACTATGCACAATATTTGTGTCATTGTTATGTCCAAAGCCACCGTCGTAGATCCCGATGTTTCCTAATCCTACGCGATAGTTTGTGTGCATGGTGTGGCATATGCTGCAGAGTGGCTCTACGCCCCATTCTCTCGTCCCGGCATGGTGTTGGATACTTTGTTTGTGAGTAGTCGCTACCACACTTATACTCTTCTTTTATAGCAAACTAGTAATCAGAAGGCGCACTGTACCGTTTACACGACAATCATGTAATGAATGCTTTTATAACTTCAATGCTCTCTCTCGAGGACTACCATTTGGTGCAACAACCATGCCATATATGCTTTTAGAACTTCATTTCATCTCAAGGAGCAGTGTGATCATTTGATGCAACAACATGGATGTTTTGAATCTATCACTTCAATGTTGTCTTAAGGAGCAGATGGCCATCAACCATGTAGCAACAAGCATGTTTCATTTCTAAGATCAAGGTACCATAAATATAGAATTGTCAGAGGAAGAAGTAGCGAGAAGTTAAGATGTGCGCAAACACATGAAACCTCTTAAGATGGGTGTGGCTTGATGAGAAAATAGACTATGTGCGGGGTAGGCCAAGCCCACGAACTTAGTATTATGGTGTTCCTTCTTATACTTGTGGCTATTGCCAACTCCATCGACCCCCACGACACGAGGCCGACTTGCAAGATTTTTGTCGGACGCCAATGTAATTTAATCTACCGGATTTCCCCATCCTCCTAAAAGAACTTCTGCATAAAAGAGATGAAAACTCAGGTCGCTGGAAACATGGTTATATGGTTTCAACTGCATGTTTGATTGTATAATCGATTTAATTTATTTCACAATAGGTGATCAACAATTTAGTTGTGCATCCATCGATGACATTCTCTCAAAACAACCTATTAAGCGAGCTAGAGATAACAACTTAAATTAGATGAATCCTCTAATATTGCTCAACCATGCCGGTGTGGAGAAGTGTGGCATGTGACTCAAAAAGGAATAAAATGTGCTACAACCGAGGCCATCATGCAATTATCCGTCACCCAAGGATGCAGTAAGCCATACAAGAAGATCCATGCAATTTGTTTGTGTCAAATATGCAACGTTGTGTCCAAGCCCACTCTGGCAAATCATGATGTTTCCCATTTCTAGGTACCGGCAATTTGTTCGTGGCAAATCGTGATTCCACTTATACCCTTTCGAGATAAAATGTAGGTCTGCTGGTCACGCGAGTAGTGCCACACACACCGCTCATGTCATTGTTGTGCACAAGTACACCATCGTGTTATTCGTCACTTTAGTAAGTGGATTCCCCTACTCTTTATTATAATAAAAGGAACATTTTAGAATGCAAAATATGAAAGTTTATCTCAATTATTTATCAACTTTTTTTGTTTATTAGTTTTGTTTAATGATTAGTTAAGAGGCTTCACCAGGTGGTTGATACATATAATATCAAAATACCAAATATGCTCACTGTGCGATTCACCTATAGAAAAAACTAGCTCTTCTTCATTACAAAATTCTTCTAAAAATGGCGAACCTAATTACTTAGTGCTTTTGTGTTCATGGTGTGGCATAAGTGATATGTTCACTACAGTGTAGTGCTTTGGAGAAAAAAAGTACGTCCACGTAGCACGCTAGCAGAACTAGACACATTGCTTGGGTGAATGATGTTTCCAAGGCCACCGTCGCAAAACCTAATGTTTCCAAATCCTAAGCAGTGTTTTGTGTGCATGGTGTGGCATATACTGCAACTTGGCTCGTATGCCCCATTCTCTTGCATGGATGCTTTGTTTGTGAGTTGTTCGCTATTCCACTTTGTCTCCTCTTTTACAGGGGCTACTTTCCGGAAGCGGTACCGTTTGGCACGACAATCATGTCATGAATGCTTTTATAACTTAATCTACCAGATTTTCCTTTCCTCGTCAAAGAACTTTCTTATCAGAGACTTGAAGACTCAACGACCTAGCTGGAAACGTTATTATCTGGTTTCCAGTACACGTTCGATTGTATTATAATAATTATTTTTTGTGCTCAAGAATTTAATTTAAGTGTGCATCCATCACCGACACTGTCTCTCAAAGTCAAAATAACCTACCAAGCGAGCTACAGACAACAACTAAATTTAGACGAATCCTATTACATATCTCAACCATGTCGGTGCAGACAAGTGTCTTGCGTGAGTCAAAACAAAAGAACGTTGACGGACCTCGTGCCAGAACGTTGACACAACGTTGTGTCCAAGGCCATCATGGCATTGGCATGGAGGAGGGGGAACCGCCATGGAGGAGGAACCGAGAAGGGGATCGAGGATGGACAAGGAGATGCACGCAAGCGAGTGGAATCTGTTTTCTCGCTTTAATATTTGTTTTTCGAAAGACAGAGAGGTACATAATGTTTTCTACTCAGCAATGATACGTTCTAGACGTATCTATAATTTTTTATTGATACATGCTATTATTATATCAATTTACATGCATTAATTATGATTTTATATCATTTTATATTGTTTTATTGGACTAACCTATTAACCCAAAACCGAGTGTGAGTTCATGTTTTCTACATGTTTTCCCCATCACAGAAAATACCTATTTACGAAGGCCAATAATTTCGGGAAAAAATGCCATAAATCATTTTCGGTGAGCCTCCATAAGTCGAGAGGCGAGGCCAGCCGGTCCATGAAGCGGATGCGCCACACCACCTCATGGGTGAGGGCACGTGCATGGAAAACAAAAAAAATCGTTCTACGCAAACCACCAAAGATCTATCTCTGAAGATGCAAATAAAAGGTTGGATCTAAATTATACTAACAACTAGTAGAGGACGTAAATTGTTGGTGAAGTATGTCGCGGATCTCTGCAGCTAGGTATCCCTCCTAGCCGCAAAGATGTTCTCCCGTTCCTTTGAATCAACGCGTATGTCGTACTTAGTCCTGCGGCGCTCCGCCGTCCAGTTTATGGGGAGCCAAATGCATGTTTCATCGAGGGAGTATTGTTTCTCTCAAAACTTGGAAACAGAGTGGGGAAACATACATTTCAATCGCAAGCTGACAACTATAGTTTTCAATAATCTGATTGTGTAATTTTTTTACTGTACTGATTGTGTAAACTTTTACCGTACAATGCATATATTAATTTTACACCAGACGTGTCCTCTTGCATTGCTGCGCGATGTTTGCACCGTCGAGTTGTCGGCCGCCGCAGCCACGCAGCGTCCTCTTCGGTGCAGGAGCCCGGAAACCATCCATCTCCACCACGCCTCCAGCGCTGGCAGCAGCAGCCATGCTTCTTCTCACATGGAGCATCTCCCTGAAAGTACACTCATCGCCGTGGCGAACCTCGAAGTCCTTCCACCCTGTCCAAAACTCAGGATAAAGCTGAGGATCCGTGAAGCTCGCCGCGTACACATAGAGCGCCCGGGCGCGCGCGACTTCTCCGAGTCCAACCTCGAGGTCGGCGAACCGGACACACATTGTCCTCGCGTCCCCGTCCTGGAGGCCGCCGCCGCGGATCGCCTGGTAGTACACCTCCCTCGCCTTCAGAACACCGCAGAGCTCGGCTGCCCGCGCGACGTACACCTCGTAGACGCCGAGCCTGTCGCCGGCGGGGACGGCGGTCGCGGCGTCCTCGTACACATTCATGGCGCGGCCCGCGAGTCCGAACTCCTCCTCGAATCTGGCGTAGGCGAGGTACGCGGCCTTTTTCCTCTCGGACGGCGCCTGCAGGACGGCTCCCTCGAACATGTCCCTCACTCTCTCCGGCCTGCTCCTCCCGTGCCACTGGACGAACTTGGTCAGGTACGCTTCCCATATGGCCTCGGCGTGCGGGTACCTGAACGACCTGACGCCGCGCTCGTAGACCCGGAACGCGTCCTCGAACCGCTGGTGCTCCTCGAGGAGGGCGGCATGGTCCAGCACCAGCAGCGGCGTGGTGAGGCCCAGATCGTGCATCCTGTCGTAGACGGCGATGGTGGAATCGAGCGATCCGTGTGTCTTGGTCAGGTCCAGGTACATGAGCCACAGCTTCAGACACCGATGCAGCTTCATCCGGACGGGCTCGCCGGCGGCTGCAATCGAGGTCGCTTGCCGGATAATGTCCATGGCCCTCTCGGGATTCTCTTGCCTCAGTTCCATGTGTGCCCATTCGCAGTAAACCGCGGCGAGGTGATCCGCCGCCGTGAAGTTGGCCTGCTGCGTGGCCCTCTGGAAGACGTCTCGGGCGCACTCGACGCTGCCACGGTCCTCGTACATCTTGGCCAGCGCCAGCCAGAGTGTGTGCGGCAGCTTCTTACCCGTGGCCTTTGCCGGATCGACGGTCCTGACGGCCTCCAGGTAGGTCGCGGCGTGTCTCGCGGGATCCTTTTCGAAGATCTTGGCCCGCGCGTGCCACGCCTGGATGTCGTGCGGGTTCTGCCTCAGCAGCACGCCGTTGAGCAGCTCCGGCCGGCGGTCAAGAAGCCGCTCCAGCCTCGCCATCGTAAAGTCCGTGCCATCTCGGTCGGCCAGCCAGAAATCTTGGATGTCAATGGTGTCTGCCTGGTCGAGCTCCGCGGCGGCCATGGCGTGCTCGAGGTGCAGGTAGGCGTCGAACACCATGTGGAAGTCCTTGACGGTGGCGGCCGTGGTCGCGCCCTCCTCGAACACGTCCCTCGCCTTGCCGTGGAGGCCCGTCCGCGCGTAGTGGCTCGCCAGACACGTCCACAGAACGCCGGCGTCGTCCGGGAACTTGCGGATGCCGCTGCGGAGGATGGCGTCTACCGGCATCCCTGCAACCTCCTCTGGGTGTTGGGATAGCAAACCACACATATCAAGCAGGAGCTGGCGCTTCGTCGTGCCCTTGGCGGACACGAAGCCTTCGTCGTTGATGGCCGCGGCGAGCTGTTCGGCGGCGTCGCTCCATCTGCCGGCGGAGACGAGGAAGGCGACGAGATACTCAGCGTGGCCGGGGTCGAACTGGAGGTGCCGTCGGTGGAGGGCGAGGGCGGTGGGGACCGGGCAGCCCGGGAGGGCGGCGAGGCGGAGGAAGAGCGGCCACACGCGGTGGTGCTGCGTGACGGGTAGCGAGCGCAGCGCGCGGTCGAGGGCGCGTCGGGCTCGGGTGAGGAGGCGCTGGTGGATGAGCGAGGAGGCGTACATGTGCCAGACGCGCGGCATCCGGGACATGCCGGCCGCGAGCGCGCGCTCGAAGGCGGCGTTGAGGCCGGCGTAGGCCGCGTGGGTGACGGGCAGCTCGCGCGCCGTGTCGACGAGCTCCGTGAGGTAGGCGTGCCAGATCTTGTACGAGCCCGGGATCGCACGTAGCGCGCGCTCGTAGATGGCCGCGCGCCTCGCCGGCGACGCCCTGCGGAGGGAGGACAGGTAGCGCAGCCAGCCGGACAGCCTGAAGGGATCCCGTAGGACGTCCTCCTCGTACGCGACGTCCTCCGCCGAGACCTCGATCTCCATAACCGCTGCCATATCTGCGAGGGATCGATCGTGAGAACGTGATGAGCTCCGGAGTCCCCGTATTTGAAACCTCAGAGGTTCGAAACCGACACGGAAACTCTACTGCTCCGTCGAGTCGGTTCTACGTAACCCGAGTTGGACTTGGCGACGAGTGGGGCTGCTATTACGGCCCACTAAGACTTGATTTGTTGGGCCATATCAAATCGCCATGCGCGATGCCACAGAGATTCGGGTCATTTGGGCCAGATCTTAATTTCTGTTGTGAACAAAAATGGATTGGGAGTGAACCTCCTATCCATGATCAAGATTGCCTAAAAAAAGATCATGATCAAGATTTAAGAAAAGCTTTTTTTTCATTTTTATACTCCCTCAGTTCACAAATACTCCCTCCGTCTGGAAAAGGATGTCTTGGATTTGTCTAGATTCGGATGTATGTAGATATGTTTTAGTGTACACATATATCCGAATTTGAATATATGTAAGACATCCTTTTCCAAACGGAGGGAGTATAAGACACACTAGACTCATCACTTCAATTTTCTTGATTCAAATGTATCTAGACTTATTTTATATATAGATGCACTCATATTAGTATGTATGTAGTCAAAATTAAAATGGGTACAACTTGCCTTATATTAGTAAACGGAGGGAGTATTATTTATACACTTGGCTGAGATCTTAGAGCATTTACAGTGGTTGAACTAAGACAGTCTTATCTTTTGTAAAGCAAATAGGTTTAGGTTTGGGGAACCGGCTCGACCCTCTAGGAGTGGCCTATCTCATATATTTATATGTGTAGACATGTAAAAATAATAGTACAAATACAGAAGCTATGCAAAGTCTAACACCCTTCCTCAATCCAGCCGTGTCCTGAAGAGTCTAGGAGGATAAGATTGCACCGACATACCTCAAACATGGGCAAAGGTAGCGGCTTGGTGAAGATGTCTGCAGTTGATCTTCAGAAGAGACAAACTTGATATGAAGTAGCTTATGTGCAACACGTTCCCTCATAAAATGGTAATCAACTTCGATGTGTTTCGTTCGTGCGTGAAATACCGGATTGGATGGGCGGAGGTAGGGGCCGGCGGAGCGGCCAGAGTGGCGTCAGCAGAGGCCGACGGAGCGACTAGTGGCGCATGGTTGACAGCCGTCGAGGCATGGACAACGAGTTCCGTGTAGACATGTGTTGACAGCCGTCGAGGCATGGTTGACAGCCTCTGGGGGTGGCCTATCTCATATATTATATGTGTAGACATGTACAAATACATAATACGAATACATAAGCTATACAAAGTCTAACATCTTTTGCATTACATGTCGTTTAGAGAAAACAAATCCATGTTAGATAATTTATGTGTTATCTCTTAGTGTTGTCTCAAAAAATTTGTTTCATAATTAAATTTTACAAAATATGGAATACATCTCGTACATTGGGCGAAAATGCCTTACCATCTCTTAGCATAGAGCCTAAAAAAAGGCAGAACTAATATTTTTATTCTCTCTACTCCGTATCAGCAATCAACATACATGTTATGCTAAGAAATGGTCAGGCATTTTATTCCGATTACGTGAATCTCTGGACTAATACTATTAGATTTAATGATCTATGCATAACATGTAAAGATCGTATGTAAAAAGTAAGATAACATATGGTTTTATCATATTTCCTCATAAATTACAAGTCACATGGGCAAAAAATATGACATGGCGAGCTAAGCGCCATGGTGGAGAATTGGGAACGCACCTAATTACAAGAAATTGCAGATTAATTCTTTCTTTACTCTAATACTCCCATTTGAACAACGCCGTCAATTATAACATATATGATTTTAAAGGCTTATATTATACTCCATCCGTTTCTGAATGTAGGGTGTATAGTTTTCTGCACGAATATTAAGACATGGCATTTTGCATACAATGTAGCAAATACATCCTATATTATGGATTTTTCTTCAAAAAACTATTCACCTTATATCGAGGAACGGAGGGAGTATCTGTATAGCATGCTGAAAATTTCCTCGTATAATCTTGGGTCTCGTCGTATGATCTTGAGAATGTAACCAAAAAAGTCCTCTGGAAAATACGAAGATATTTTTTTATAAAGTTTTGATTTAAAGCCCGGTTGAGATTTTTTTTAATAAGAAGCCGATATGGTGGCATTCATTCCCAATGCGCGTCGAAGCACATATATCGGATCGATGGACAATTTGACCGACGAAGGACAGCAGCCCAGACGAGCACACGGATCCATCCCAGTTTGGACAACACGGTACCGGTACAGTGCCACCGTTACCGCCGCGGCGTAACTCTGCCGCGCCGCGCCGCCCTGCTCCAAAAGCGCGCCACGAGGCACGCGTGCGCGCCGCAGAAATAAACACACGGCGCCGAGACGACACGGTCCCGCCCAGCCCAAACGCTAGCTCCAACGCCAAGAGCGGCAGACGACGAGACCCGGCCGCGCGCGAAACCCAACCAGCGTCCAGAGCAGAGCAGTTGGCTACCACCATGCAGCAGCGTCGCCTCGCCCGTTAGTGCCACCACCCACCCAGCGGCGCCCCATACATAAATCACAGCAGCTAGCATCATTGCTCGCCTCCACCGCCGCCGTCCACCTCCCACCTGATCACCACAGAAATAGAGAGCGGATGGGGAACTGCCAGGCGGCGGAGGAGGCGACGGTGGTGGTGCAGCACCCGGGCGGGCGAGTGGAGCGGCTCTACTGGGCCACCAGCGCCGCCGAGGTCATGCGCGCCAACCCGGGCCACTACGTCGCGATCGTCACCCTCAGCGTCGCCGAGGACAGCCACCCGCACTCGCACCACCAGCAGCGGGGCCGGCGCGGCGGCGGGACGGTGCGGCTGACGCGGGTGAAGCTGCTCAAGCCTCGGGACACGCTGCAGCTCGGCCACGCCTACCGCCTCATCGCCATCGCCGAGGTCGCCAAGGCCGTGCAGGCCAGGAAGGAGGAGAAGACCAGGAGGGCGCAGCGGCAGCACCATCAGCTGGGAGGGCCGAAGCAGGCCGGCGGGAGCTGCTCTGCTTCCACCAGCGATGACCAGGCGCTCATGACGAGGGCCTTGATCAGGTAACCTTACTGAATACTGACATCCATTGCTCATAAATTTCTCCTCTGTTTTCTGTTCATCATTGTCAGGTGCTTCGTTATTTCAATGCTCTGCACGTCCTCCTTCTGTTCTGCATGTTTGATGGTCAATAGTATTTTGCATGTAGAACTTTTTCCATTACTTGGTGTTTTACTTTTCTTGCATGATTTTTTTTTAATTTGAACTAGTTCATATATGGAATTGATCATTTATCAAAGTTTTAAATAGCGGGCTATGCTATTTAGCGGCAACCTGCGAAAAAAGCTAAATCGCCGCTATAGCACGCTATTTAGCGGTTTTTATACCTTTTAGCGTGCGAATGTACTTAGCGGCACAATGCAGAAAACGCTATAGCGCGCTATAGCCCGCTATTTAAAAATTTGTCATTTATACATGTTCATGGCAGCAAGTGTCAACAAAATCCTTGAACAAAAAAGGAGGATGTAATTCTCAAAATTTAGTCCTTAACTCCTATACAATCTTCTCCGTGTATGAAGAAAAAAATTCACGTCTGTGGGAAATAAAATTAGGTATAATTATCTAGTTGGTTAACCTGCCCTCCTGCAGTTTCTGTTAACTTGGAGTAGCTTTGACAATACATCATACATTGCACTTGTTATTTTGTTCAGTTGCCCACCCTCCTGAATTTTATAGAGTTAGTACGAGTTATGTATGACACACTAGTACCTACCCACCCAACCATTCTGATTACTAAAGATCGATATCGTATATTAGCTGATCATCAAGATACAATGATAACTTGAATAATGTACTCAAAACATGGTATGATAGCTGCTTGTACATATAGTGGGAAGATTATTCCTACTCCAAGTAAACTATACTTTAGGCCTCACATGCTTTGCTCACACCACATGGAAAAGGCCGGTAGGGATGGGCACCAACATTTTCTGCTACCTCCTAAATAAAAAACCTGCAAGGTTGACGTCCTCCACTCTAAATGTCAGATACATGTAGAATATATATGCCGCACACAAATATTCCTAACAACTAGTAATGGACAAGGAATCAACACAAGTTATATTCTCTGAAAACTTTGGGGAATCGTCACTCATTTGGTATTTAATCATATTACAACATGACATCGAAGTGCCATGTTCTGATTACTCTGGCGCCGCCCATCCTATTGCAGTTGGAGCACCAAGACAGGGACAACAACCGCCAGAGCAACTCGTCGAAAAATGCTAGGCATCGCCAGTGGCGCCCTTCTCTGCACAGCATCGCCGAAGTCAGTAGCTAATGCGCTCGTCGGTTACCGACGAATGGTCTATATTTTAGAGTTCATGTTCATCAGTTGCTCGCTAGCCAGCTACTAGGTTCAAGTTTTCGACAGCTCAGTACTGGAAGATGAGCACTTTGGAAATTGCCGGTCTAACCCAGGTGATTTTAGTGAGATTCAGATTTGTAACCTCCGCATCTCAGGGTTGGGAGCTGGGACATATAGAAATGTTGAACAAGCTGCTGTGTGTGATGTACTAGTATATTGTGCAAAGTACATCTACTTCTTGGAGATTTAGCTTTTGAGGATCTTTGTTGTGGTGTACTACAACCTGTATCTGCACTGCTAATTGTCCTTGGTGCCGAACTTGCAATGATTAGGCTTCGTATCGGTGTGAATTCGCAATCATGGGCTGACTGTAATGATGCAGCAGACCTGGAATCCATACTTTGGTGTGCTGTGCTGGAAGCACACTACATCTTATTTGTATATTGTCTCTTGCAGATTCTGCAATTGGAGTTGGCGGTGACAATAAACAGGTCGAAGTAGAGATCCTTAATCAGGCGGCCCACACCTGAAGCTGAATGAACATGGGTTTGTACTTGCCAACTTACTTGGAATAATTGTTTAGCTTCCACAATCTCCGAAAGAAAAAACATCCCCATGGATGTAACTGCAGGTGCAACCACTGACAGAGCACGCAGATAGATAGTACTGTACGTGAGCAGGTTTTTTATTTTTTGCGGGGTGTACTGAACGTTGCAGGTGTTCCTGCTTGATTTCAGACAGCAACTTGCGCGAGCCGTATAACCCGTTTTGGGTTCCCAAAACCAGTTTTTCGGTTTGCAAAATTGTCAGGCGGAACAATACTAAAATGGTACCGGAAAATTCGATAAATTCCTTCGCGCCACGATTTTAATCAGCAAACATAGTTCATCACAACAAACAAACATAGTTCCCATCATACAAGATCAAACAGAGTTGATAGATATTTTAGCTAGAGTTGAATTTAGACCTAATCAAACCAAAAGGGCGGCCGCCACACTAGTTGCTGGAGGAGCGCCGGAGGTCGCGCAAGGTTGTCACGTTTTTTTTTGCAGCCTTTTCTGACCCCGGCGACGTTGATGTTATGATCGTACCGTTGGGCTCTTTTGATGCGTTGGTGCCTTTGGCCGAAAGGGAATCCGCACGCACGCTTGCATGGATGATTTGACGTTGAGTGGTCGTGTGGTGCTACTGCAAAGGAGATGGATCATGGATGGGTAGCAACAGTGGGAAACTGCGTCGATCGGGCCATCACTCAAATCAGAATGTCAGGATTAGACCTTGCCTCTGCGGTTGAAAAAAAAAGAGAGCCAACTCACTCCTCGACGCATTTGCCAACTGAAATGTAATGCATGGTAACATTTCAGTTCATCAGTTGAGTATTCAAGTTTAGATCATGGTTCATCCTCATATCCTAAACCCGTTGATTCATCTGGGTGAGAATCATATATACACGACCGACACTTTATTGTCTTACTGAATGGTTTAGACTCTACACACACGGAACCATGGGCGTAGCCAGGCCCCAGGCTACACTGGCCTTGGCCTGGGGCGTGGAAGATAGTTTCTTTGGTGATTGTAGCACTGTAGCTAGTGTTTTTTACTGTTCTATATTGTAGCATGCGTTTGGCCTGGGCCGTTGCTCTATCCTGGCTACGCTACTGCACGGAACATAAGTCACCTGCAAGCTTCTCTCATTGTTCGGTTTGGAGAGGATTACAAGCAGGGCTTGAGGGGGAGGGGGGGTTGAATACCTTGCAAGGATCCATGCAACCGAGCCATTACCTGCATCCGTCGACTCGTTTCGAGGTTACATGAATGGAGCAGCTTATGAATTCCCTCTCATCTTCATGAATGTTCCTATGCGTACTCGGGTAACTGGTCGAGGTGTATAATAAACATGTTTTGTATTTTTATCATAGACGAAGCATGTTTTGTATTTTTTCCTAGGTCCATTATATATAATAAACATGGAAACTATGTGAAATTCATCTGGCACTGTGTGTAATATGTTCGACAACTGTGTACAGGATCTAGATTAGTCATTTTCCGATTAAAAAATAATCATCCGTTTCTAAAAAATATTCATGTGGTAAAAAAACTTTCATAAGGTTTACAAGAAATACTCTCATGGGATGCAGATTTTTTTTCATCCGTTTAGGAAATTTTTCGCAGGTTTGAAAAATGCTCACGGTCTTGAAATGTGTGAATATTTTATTGTTTTACTAAAAAACAGTAAAAGAACCAGTACTTTTATGGGGCCGTTTTTGGTTCGGCCCATGAAGCTCACCCTGTAGGTGGAGTTTCGCTAACGTACGTAAACGCGGAAAATAGGAGCTCCCGCTTTGCGCAGCCCAGTCAATCCCTGTCCACTCCCCATCCATCGCCCAAGCCCTAACGCACGGCGGACCCGAAACAAACTCCTCACGCACCGGCCACCGGACGCGCGGCGCCGCTTCCTCCAGCTTCCCTGCCCCCGTCGTCGCGGCGGCTCTCCGGTTCGTCTCCCCCTTCTCTCTCTCGACTCCCGCCCCCACAGCTACACGCTCCTCCTCGACCGCCGCTTACAAACTGTTTGCTGTAACGCCTCCCCCAGACGAAACAACCGGGGCGCGTGACGCTGCTGCGCACGGCTTGGCATCGATGACGAGGACCCACGGTGCGAACGGCGGCGGCGGTGGCGGCGGGCAGTCGGGGAAGCTGCCGCGGAAGCGCTTCTACCGGGCGCGCGCGCACAGCAACCCGCTCAGCGACTCCCACTTCCCCTTCCCGATCTCGCCCGACGACTTCGACCTCTCGCACCACTACCCGCGCTACTACCCGGCTGATGGTGAGGCGGCGGAGGCGCCCCTGATCCGGTTCGCGGACGTCGGGTGCGGGTTCGGTGGGCTGCTCGTCGGCCTCTCGCCGCTCTTCCCAGACAAGCTCATGATCGGCATGGAGTTGCGGGACAAGGTAACTTGGATTCTTGCTGCTACCTGAAACAGTTGATCTTGAAGGGTATAGTCATTGATAACAAGTACTGTAGCAACAAATGGGGGAAAGTAGAACATGTTGAGAATTATTACAAGTATTAACCTTAAGTTATGGAGCTGCGGGACAAGGTAATTTTGATGCTTGCTCCAATTTGTCTTGCTGCTGCCTGAAGGGTATAGTCATTGGTAACAAGTAGCAACAAATGGGGAAAAGTAGAACATGTTCAGAATCATTACAAGTAGTATTAACCTGAAGTTATGGACAAGCTCATAGAAAACGTTTGTGTCATCCTGGGTAGAGTGCATATATGTTCTGTTGGGTGTGTCTTATCCACCTTATTCCAAAAAAGAAAGAAAAACTGTAAGCAAATATGCTAATAGTTTATTTGATTTATTTTCTGATAGTGAACATGGATTTCAGCTACACCAAGCATGGTTAATTGAATTTGTGATGGTATAATGAACATAGATTTGTACTTGGCGAAAGAATGCACGTTATGTAACATAGGGAATTTTAGTACAGCGAATATGTCAATGCTTATTTGATTTCTTTTCTGGTAATTTCCACTGCACAAAGCATGGTTAGTTGAGTTTCTGGATGTATAATGAATATGGATCTGTACCTGGCCAAAGAAGTGGAACTTTCCCTAGATGAGTAGTTCAAATTTCAGGGCGCAATTTTTGATTGATTACTTTGTTTGTCTCATTTCCATACAGGTGACCGAGTATGTGAAAGAGAGGGTTTTGGCTTTAAGAGCATCAAATCCTGGACAGTACGACAACATATCTGTTGTGCGCACCAATTCGATGAAATACATCCCTAACTACTTCAGGAAGGCCCAGCTCTCCAAAATGTTCTTCCTGTTCCCTGATCCTCACTTCAAGGAGAAGAACCACCGGAGAAGGGTGATTAGCATGCAGTTGCTCGATGAATATGCTTTTGTGATGGAAGTAGGAGGAATCATATACACGATTACTGACGTGGAGGAGCTCGGGGTATGGATGCGGTCATGTCTGGAGAAACACCCTCTCTTCGAAGTTGTTCCAGAGGAAGAGATAATCGTCGATCCAGTTGTCAAGTTGCTGTCTACTGCCACGGAAGAAGGCCAGAAGGTGGCGAGGAATGGAGGGCAAACTTTCCTGGCCATCTTCAGCGCATCTCCTTGCAGGAGGAATAAGCATTTTTCTTTTGGAGTTACTAGCTTCTAGCACAAGTGCATTTTTATAGAATGTTTGGCTCTACTTTGCAAGCTTTTTCTGGAATATTGCTACGAGTTCAGGCTCTAGGAGGATATTAGTTCAGTCTGAACTTATATGTTGTAGTAACCTGCATCCGTCTTGTCATGTTTGGATATTCGTATTTCTGTCTGGAAATCGACACCAGGTGTATCTGTGAATGTTCAACTTTATGCAAACCTGCAAGCGTTGAAATAAATTGTTAGGGTGCTTGCTGCCTCCTGAGTCCTGGCCTGCCTTCTGCCTCCTGATCATCTTCTTGCGCATCTCTGGTCGGGCGCTGCTGCCGACCGGCGACCGGCGAGAGGGCCGCCTGCCCACGCTCAGGCCGCACACCGTGGTTTCTTTTTTCTGTTGATGGATGGAATATAGCAGCTGCCGCATCGAGTTTTCACTTCTAGCATGGAGCGCGACCTCTCTGCTGCTACGTTCTGTATGGCGACTGAACTGTTTTGGTTGCTCCTAGGATCAATCGGAACACTTCAACTTCAATTGTTTGTGGAAATTCAATAGATGTATTGCTATCTGCATGTGCATTACTGGTATTCGACAAAATGCCCAAGTGGTAAAACATGAGATGCTCTTTGTTCCTTACAACTTGCAAGAATAATTTAACTTGTGATTTTAGTTTAACATGCACTTCACACATTATATCTTGCAAGATGAAATTTCTTAATTAGGATTTGTATACTGCTATGCTAATGCAAAAGCAAAATAATTCATACCAAACCGAACAGCTGAAGGCTGAGATCTAAGGTTCACATTAAACCAATACTTTTTCCCTGTAAGCTATTGATAACAGAGTATAAAGTTTTTGCATCCATGTCACACTAAGCATCTTTTTTTCCCCTTCCCATGCATATGCACGTCCAGGTGTAATCCTGTAATCCTGCCAAAAAGCAACAAATTTTCGAATTATGTAATTCAAGTTAATTTACACAGGATGCACGTTGTTTTATTGACCATCATAACTTGATACTCTTCATCAATACCATTTTTCTCTCGCCATTTTGTCTCCCATCTTCACAATATTGTTGCAAATAATTTAAGGGTGCCAGAAAGAAGAGTTATTTGTAGAGTAAACGGATGGCAAGGGTCAATTTATATTGGTGCTTGTGCGTTGGATGCCATATGATTTTGATTGTTACTGTTCCAGTCACCTTTCTTTCATTTGTGTTGTGTCTTTGCCTCACTCTCTTTCTTCCATATGCAGATCATCTACAACATGTAGAAATTCTGGGATAGTTTGTTTTCAGAGAGATCTATGAAGCTTCTTGTGCCTTGTTTTAGAGGGTGAACTGTGAAGGTCGGGGAAGGAATGCGAGGCGGGATGCGAACGCGGGCCGACGCCGGCGTGCGCGCGGCGCGCGGATGCTGAGGTGGCAGCGCCTACGAGGAGCAGGAAGGAGAACGTAGGCGTAGGCGCAAATGCTGGAGCAGGACCACCACGTCGTTGGGTGGTGGCGGCGAGGAGGAGGAGGAAGAGGAAGGGGAGCAAAGACGGAGGCATTGTGTGGCAGAGGAGACGGCAGCAGCGAGAGACGCTAAAGCGTCGCCCTAGATCAAACGAGATTTAGAGCATCACTGGTGTACCCTGCTCCTACCACCGGCCTGCAGAATGCAGCTATTACTCATTACTTCATTAGTGCGGCAGAATCACAGGTTAACAACATTTGATTTCGTTTCCACAATTCCATTCTCTCACGTATGATTTAGGCACAGATTTATTCACTCAGTTCAGTTCGCTATTAACTGATTCAGTTTTATCATGGGTCTCAGCTGACTTTAGGTAGAGCTGAAGGTGATCAACTTTAAGAGAAGAGGGAAGGCAAATTACAGCTCTGCTGCTATAAATCGTAAGTCTTTGGCTTTACGTTCGGAATACAGTGTTTGGACCTAGACTTAGTTTCTAAGCAATAACTTGAGTACAAGCCTTTGCACTTACTCACAGTTCTATGACGACGGCGGCGGCTCGAGTCAGCTCGAAGTCCGGTGACGCATCGATCGTAATGGAAGAGGAGAGAGTGGTGGTCTGCTCACCGACTCTCCTGCTTGAAAATCCCAGGAGAGAGTGGTGGTCTGCTTGGTCTCATTAAATATGGCGCGCACCTCCTTGTCAGATTGAATAGTGGCTCTACCAATCCAACGAAAGCTTAGCTAGTAGGTCTAGAGGTACGGTATGTACTTACTCTGCCACCGGCCGGACGCGTCTTCTGCTACTAGTCTCAAAGCATGCTTAGGAAATTTTCCTATTGAGATTGCTTGATTCATAAGATCTAATCTCATAGGAATTATTCTCATAAGAATCTTGTAGTGCAATTCCTATAGGAAAAAAACATGAGCTCCAACCTCTTGATCAAAGACAATCTCTATTCCCATAGGATTCAATTAGACATGCCACTCCAATCTTTTAGCTTTCCTATTCCTACACTTTTCCTATACTATGAATCAAAAAAACCCTTAATTAGGCGTGACAGCCATCTGAGTAGTCATCTTGATGCGTCTCTTGGACGGTTGGATGCAGTGGGGTAACGCACCGGGGGAGACCAAATCCACCGTTTTATATTTACACAGCAAGTCCAAGTTCATTGGCACCAATCTTCATGTTAAATGTTTTTGTCTCAAGTTCCGTGTTGCATGTTATTTATTCTCTTCCTTTAGCTTCAAGGATTCATTTGTTGATAAAGAAGATTTTAGGTTCAATGTGGTGATAGATGTCGCAAAAGAGAGCTTTTGCAAATGTTGCGATCCTACTGAAAAGAATATTATAGTCTTGAACTGCATGGTGTATCATCCATGTCTACAGCAGGTTCTATATTATGCATGTTGTTTCAGCGATTCAGTTTAATCTGATTGGATTTCTGTAGTTGACGATTTTGTATTTGCACAAATGATGAAGATGGGTTTCTGGCCTTGTGGGATTGTACTGAAAGGCTTGCTCTTTGATCTGCTGAGACCATCCTTCTGAGGACACCAAGGGCCTGACCAATGTCCACCCTCTGCCGAGTTGTTTGTTCAGACCAAATTGGAGTATGCTATTCTTATCGAGAACTAGCAATGTGATGAGCTTTTGCTCTTTGCGAACCATGTTATTATTATTTTAAGAAAAACCATGCTATTCTCAGTTTGATACACCATATATACTGTACTGTTTGTCTTAAAAGGAAAGCAAACCAGACCAGCTGAGTCCTTCATGACAGTAAAGAAATGAGTATAATGCTTTAAGGTAATTTAAAGATTATAAAAAACTGTTGTGTATTGTGAGTTGCTTAGGATGAGCAATATTTAACAACAAAAATGAAAATACCTCGGTCCATTTTCGTATTATCCTAGAATATGGAATTCATGATACTTTAAGTGATGTTCATAATAAAAGGAAATATATATATGCTTGCCTTACGTGATACTAGGGATGGAAATCGACTGGAAGCGAATTGAAAATTGGCAAGATGTTGACTAAATATTAACAAGGTAACGTCATGAGAACCCATCGGGTGTGGCAAAGCGCGTCATTTCCTTCTAGTATGAAGTATATGATAAAGGTTCAGCATACCATTGAATATCAATGATTACATATGTGAACACATGACTGCAAATATTAGGTGATAAAGGTTCATCATACTGTCTCGAAGTAACAGGGATCTTATGTGCGTCGTCCGGCAAAGACACGAACGAAATCTTATCTCCACAAATGAAATATTAATTCATGTTCTTCTGGTGCAAATAGAGTATGGCATAAATTCGCCATTTGTGCCAATTGGCATTTTGCAAGGTGGTGATCTCAGGAATAGCTTACAATGCTTTTCTTATGCCAATAAATTTGCCATAACTCGGACATTTGCGCCAGTTGGCGCAACAGGTCATCTATTTTAAGATGCAATGTGCCATAGAACTGAAAATGGCCGCCATTTCCCTGCCCGAAACTGGCATAATTTCAATCGAATAATTGGTAGTGAAATAAAGAGATCCTATGGCAACACTGCGGTATTACTTCCGGGAGTTCCGCAACGGGTCATCTAGTGTATTTAAAGAAATTATCTTCCAGCAAAACACAAGCAGCAGCACCCGCTGCGCAAAAATATGTTTGGCCGTGTGTGAGCTCTTTCTAATGGTATCCGATCGTTAAGAAAACTAGTTATAAAGAACTTACTTTAGTCATAACAATGCATCGATTGATCAAGATAGAGGAATCAAACACACAAAACATTATTTCTCTTGTAACATAAATAAGTAAATGTGGTAAAAGGAAGACAAGATGTAAATTAAGGAAATAAATAACTTTTACAGTAGATGACATACAACACACCCATGTGTCTTATTCACGACAATCTTTAAAAAAAAGCGGAATTGAGTAGATAAATATTCTCGATGGCACTAATTCTTACGAACATAAACTCCAATACTGTTGACTTGAAAGCCAGCACGCGCATAGAATCCCACAATAATATTATCCCCCACTGCTGTGTTGAATTTGTTTCCCTTTTCAATTCCAAAAGGACTGTGGGTCCTCAAATTGGTAGCAAATGAGATGCTTGTTACAACAATGTTTCCGTTAAAATCAGCAGTAGTTCCCGCCATTTTAGTCACCGTCTCCGTAGGAGCAAGTTGGATCTGCAAGAGCCATCCAATTTATTATTTCTATATGTACATCCAAGCAAGACACCGAGGGAATGCATGCAGAAAGTAGACGTCTTCTTAGTTCTGCCATCACCTCCCCATGGACCAACTGTGCGCTTATTGCCAGCTTGATCGATGTACGAGAATGCAATAGAATCAACAACATCACCACTTCCAATTGCCACACTTTCTAGATTTAAAGGTAGCTCTGTGATATCTAACTCCCTCCCACTATCCCCACCCCACGGGCCATCCTTAATGACTGGCACCTATATGTATATATAATATATATGATGTTTTAGAAAAAGGAGCTTATTCATAACTATACATATATATATAGAAAGGACAACAGTTGCAATTTCTTTACAGTTTTTCCCAAAGTCGGGACCATGTCACGTATTCGAAACTCTCTAATTCCGGGTCCCGAAGCCTGGAATTCGTGGGACTTGACGATGCCTTGCGCCATGGCGAATTTCCCTGTTCCACCAACGATGGCCAATTCATTTGGGCCCTTTATGGATCCAATAAACTTGAGGTTGAGGGAAACCTGATAAAGAGAAGTGGAAGAAATTGGAAGGGTCGTCGCAGCTAAAACAAAACTTACGGGAATGAAATATATCAAACTTGAACACCAAGTCTACGATGATGTTATAATGAGTGGCAGAAAAACCTATGCCTTGGAGCCGTCCAACAAGTTTGACATCGGGCTTAGGGCCATCATATACCTGCCAATTAAGTATCCAATTATCACCCCCTAGTGTTCTTGTGTTTTCCCGCGGGGACCCTGCATCGATATGGTGGGCGTACAAGAGGAAGGCATGCTCCTTGGGCTGAAACTCGGGGCTATACACAACACTTGGGTAACCAGCAGGAGGTTCACCCATGGCAGCTAGGAAATTGGAAGTGTTTGTGCTTCAGAAATGAACGTAGGGAGGCAATTTATAGGCAAAGCAACGAATCCAAGTTAGACATACACGTGGAGCAGGTGACCCAGCTACTAGCAGCTCAAAAGCATTATTTGTGACTGCCTGCCATTTTCTTTCAATAATGCATTAGCGGGCCTCCCTTGCCTACCTTTGTTTTTGCAATACAAGCCCACTTAGATACAACCTTAAAATACAATGCATTATTACGGTGGTTGTCTCTTATAATATACTAGTCCCTATGATAACACGTTTAGAGACAATGCATTAGGAAGAGTGAGGACAAATGGCTCCCAAGCTACATGGAGCACTTTATTTTCGAAAATTTGAAAATCATATTATTAAGTTTCCACAAAATCTGGGAAAAATCATAGGTGTAGATAATGTTGTATTCTCTCAACGTGTAAAATATCAACAAGAAATACGACGTATTTTGGGCTGTGCAAAAAGGACAAAATCTGAAACTGTAAATGGTGAAGAGTGCAAAATTTGAAATCTTCTAAATCTGTAAGATTTTGTTATTTTTGTTTAGCCCAGAATATGAGTTAGTTTGATTTGATATTTTGTACACTACAACATTATCTACATTAAGATTTTTTTCCAAATTTTTGGAAACTTAAAAATATGATTGAATTTTAAAAAATAAAGGACTCCTTGTAGCTCGGCTTTCATCTGCACTTTCCGCATTATAAAGGCATAAGAAACGATCCATGTTGTAGCATGACAGGCCGGCCTTAATAATTGTGCCGTAGTTATGCCATCATACATCAGGGGTTGTTGGAACTGGCCATGCAGCAGGTAATCTCCTACTCTAAATGGCCAATAACTAATTGCGATTAGCACAAAAATCATTGCATATTAGTGTTTGGCCTTTCAGAGACGTGTTGGGGTAGCTTCTCCACCTGCATCTCCATCATGTGGATCAACGGACAACCTTGTGTAAATGAGCTGTCAGCTGCTATTTTATCAGTTTTATTGAATCAAGGATGGATGGCAACAAAACTCCGGCCAATTTTGAGGCAAGTGGACAGGATATCAACAAAATGATACACTTCTCTATGCAGGCTCGGAGTATATGTAACGTCCAAGAAGCAAGCACGAGTATCACCCTCGGGTAGATACAGACTACGGTATTTTATCTTTTTTACTGAAGCAACGGCCATGGCATTAACAACGCTGTTTGAAGCATATGGCTTGGTCATTAACAAACGCAACATACTTCTCTATGCAAACAGGCATGGATTGTCGAGCCAACTCCACTCTTGCATGTACATGTGACAAACAAGATACACCGCCAATGGAACCAAGTCCACTCATGCATGTGCATTAACACTCTTTGAGGCAAGTGGGATGGACATAAACAAGCAAGCTACAGTTTCAATCGAACCAAGCACACTTATACATGTGCACACCCATCTCGGAAATAATATACTCCCTCTGTACCAAAATATAATATGTTTTAGCATTTTTTAGATTCGTATGTATCTTGACACATTTTAGTGTATTTGTCAACTCATTTAACTCTGTATATAGTCCATAGTGAAATACCTACAACATCTTATATTTTGATACATAGGGAGTAACAAATAAATTATATATATATATATATATATATAACGTCCAATATCAATACCTAGAACATCTTATATATGTAACGACCAATAACTAATTGCGAGTAGCACAAAAATCATTGCATATTAGTGTTTGGTCCTTCGGGTAGCTTCTCCATCTGCATCTCCATCATGTGGATCAACGGACAACCTTGTGAAAATGAGCTGCCGACGCTGGTATTTTATCTATTTTATTGAATCAAGGATGGATGGCACAAAACTCCGGTCAATTTTGAGGCAAGTAAGGATGGATGGCACAAAACTCCGGTCAATTTTGAGGCAAGTGGGCTGGATATCGTTTCAAAAAAAAAAAAAAAAGTGGGCTGGATATCAACAAAATGATACACTTCTCTATGCAGGATCGGAGTATATATAACGTCCAAGAAGCAAGCACGAGTATCACCCTCGGGCAGATACCGACTGCGGTATTTTTCTATTGAAGCAATGGACATGGCATTAACAATGTTGTTTGAAGCAAGTGGCTTGGTCATTAACAAACGCAACATACTTCTCTATGCACACATGCATGGATTGTCGAGCCAACTCCGCTCTTGCATGTGCACAGTCGGACAAACAAGATACACCATCAATGGAACCAAGTACACTTATACATGTGCACACCCATCTCGGAAATAATATACTCCTCCGTACCAAAATATAATATGTTTTAGAAATTTCTAGAGTTATACGTATCTAGACACATTTTAGTGTATTTGTCCACTCATTTCACTCCGTATATAATCCATAGGGAAATACCTACAACATTTTATATTTTTATACAAAGGGAGTAACAAGTAAATTAAATACATCCTAGTTAAATACCTGTGCGCTGCAAGTAGGAAGTGGCGCCCGGGAGCGTCACCGTCGCCTGTCCTGGTCGACGACCAAGGCAAGGTTTTCTCCCGGCGGTCTCCGTCCACCCGCCCACAAGGGAACCGACCAGCCCACCAACGCAGACCTACACGCAGACACCGTCAGCCCCGCGCGCCCGACGGTCCACGGCCACCAAACAGAGCTAGACGCCGGGGTCTAGGTCAATCTCGCGCTGAGCCACCTCCTAGCTCAGCTCGACGCCACCACCAAGTCCGGAGCCGCCGCCCCGACGTCCAAGTGCAGCAGGACAGCCACACGCCCAGCCGCACAAGTGCCGCTGCCCTCGAAGCCAACGCGACGTGTCGGCCAAGAGAAACCGGACGGGGAGCTTCTACCTCCGTCGACGGCGCTGCAGCTCCCTCGAGCACCACCGCACAGCAGCAGCCAGCCCCGTGCGGCACCACAGCGGTGCGATGCACGCGAGGCCGCCGAGAGCAGCGGCCCGCCGAGCCCATCGGGGCCCAGATCGGGCCCTGGCCGATCCACCGGCAGCCGCGCAGGAGGTCGCCGCCGCCACCACCTGCCGCACCCACCCCGGCCACGCCGCCGTCGAGCCGTGCCGAGCACGCTGCAGAAGCACCGCCGCCGCCGCACCACATCGCCGCCGCCGCGGCAGAACAGGAGCCGCATCGCGTCCACCGCGAGCTCGCCCCGCGCCGCCCTTGAGGAGGCCGGGGGCGCCGCCACCGCGGCCAGGCCGGCAGCAGCGGCGGAGGAGGGGCAGGGGAGGGGCTGGGCGCGGGGATGGGGGCGCCTCCGGTGTCGCCCCTGCGAGCGGCATGGGAGGTGGAGTTTAAGTAACCGATATTTGGCTAAGGATACATCAGGGGAAGAGCAGCGCCAGTTTCGATTGCAATACCGTAAAGGACCGCCGAGCTATAAAGAAACTGCGTTCGTTAACTGGCAACTCCAGTCTCCAACTCGTCTCTGAATGTGCTAATACTATTACAACTGAGTCCACGTTTACGAAATTACAGCTGTACCACTCAATTGAGGTAGCCTGATCAAGCAGATTGATTTCCTGTACGCCCACTGCTTATCCCAAGGCATGCTGTACAGATTACACAGCATGTCCATGTAAACAACTGATCCATTCTAAAAAGAAGAAGAAGGAAACAACTGATCAACTGCAGATCAAATCTGCCAAGTTTCTAGTCTTCAAATAGGGAGAATTTCATCCTTGTTGTGGAGTTACATGTTCTGGTTCCATCTACACATAAGCTATCCGGGATCGAAAGGATCGACAAACATACCACAATCTGAAGAATGATCATAAGACACTGAAGAATGATCATAAGACACAGTTGCTACTTGCTACCATTTGATCTCTTTGTCTAAAACTTCCGGCGGAGCAAAACCTCACACAGCTCTGTTTGCTGGAACAAGTTTGAGAAGCTTTGCCAGATCATATGAGTTGAAATCCCTTCCGAAACATAAGCTCAGGTCCAATGGAGTCCTTCCACCCTGTATTGTGTGATCCAAAGAGGTCATCAAGTTTGGTCATTAAGTAACATAAAACATTAATCCTTGTAGATTAGACATCTAATTATGAGTTCAGAGCAAGACATGCATGGAAAGGGACAGTGGTCTAAAACTCTAGAACATCAAGATTCAAGAAGCTGCACAATGGATATCAACATTTCTGAAGGCAAATGAAAATCAGCAAATGTACACAAAATATGATCTGAGCGCATAAGAAGCAATGATCATAGGTCCAGGAACAGTGAAACCAAAAGGGCATACATTGGTTCGTCTTGTCTGATCAGCTCCATTGACAAGCAATATCTTTGCGATATCCCTGTTTCTACTTTGTACTGCTAAATGCAGTGGAGTCCAGCCATCCTGCATGAAATGAAAATGTGAGAAAATACCTCATTGGCTCAGATTGGTCGAGTGATAAGAGAAGTCTGCCCTTTCAACTTACAACATCAGCAACGTTAACATCCACCTTGTACTTAATCAGTAGCTTCACAGTTTGCAGGGCACCAACTTGAACTGCGTAATGCAATGGTGTGGCTCCATCCTGCAAACATGACAGACTAAATTGAAGCGCCAACGTCCATACTAGCAGTGGTGTGGCTATATCCTTCTAATATGCAGACTAAATTCAAGGGCCAACGTATAGGAAAAATCTTAATAAACCTAAAATGACAACTGAACTGTTGCTATTAAGGATTCAATCTGACAAGTGTCAATGTCACTTTCCAAATTTTGGTTAGTATACATTAAACTTTCTTGTGGAACTACTAAATCAGAGAAAAGATAGTGCCAGTTACCCTATCCCTGACATGAGGATTTGCTCCTTTCCTTAGGAGATGGCTAATGACAGCCTCCTTTTTGCCTATTATCGCCTTGTGAAGAGGAGTGAAGCCATCCTGTATCAGCAGCATCCCCAATATTAGCGCCACTATCCTAGATGAGCAGGTTTGATCCAGGAACCTACCTTATCGACTAAATTGATATCAACACCAGTGTCCAGCAGCTTGTCCATGAGAGGTATCTGCAGCGCCAACGCGTAGGTATGAAGCGGATGCCACTTCGGCTGCACCAAGCAATGCATTTTCAGAAGTTAGAATCGACATCTGACACGCGGCACATTTATGCTACTCACTAGTCACTACTCAGATGCCATGAAAAATTATGAAATGCATCATACAGAATTTTGTTTTATCAAATATGAGGTACTCAAAAGGGCAAGACGGTGAAACACACTTAACTGATGATATTGTGGTGACATCGGCTGTCTCGTTCTGATCCAAGATAGCCTCTTCTTCCGGCGTTAAGAGAAGCTCGATTTCTGCAACAATACAATAAGGTGTACATTTCAAGAACAGTGCCGCCAGGTACTGGAATGAGAATCGAGAAGCAGAAAACAGCACAATGATCCGTGAGCACAAAAGTGTAAGAACAGAAGTGCATCGAGAAATGCTGAAGGAGAAAAATCTGCATCCATCGGAAAAGGCAATCGATACGGTACCTCTCCGGAGCTCCTGCTCTTCACGGTCCTGCTGCCGCGCGGGAGCGCGCCTAGAGGACGGGAAGGGGAAGGGAAAGGGGAGCTTCGCTGTCCGGTCACTGGCTCGCCCTCGTCCTCGTAGTCGCTCCCGGAGCCGTCGTCCGGCTCCTCCCAGAAGGCGTCGCCGCCGCGGGAGAGGGCGCGTGGCGGAGCCAGGGAGCTAAGTGAGAACCGCGGCGGCGGAAGATGGGGGGACGGGCGGCAGGTGGTGGGTGTAGTGCGGGGGTAAGCGGGGAGCGGAGAGGCATGGAGCAGCGGGGCGGCGGTGGCGGCGGCGGAGGAGGCCGTCGTCGCCCATCGTAGCATTTCTCGACCGGCGCCTCTTATCGCGTCGCGGAGGTGCTAATGTTTAGTATGTTTGTCAAATTTGATTTCTACTTTATGAAACTTGACCAGATTATTTATGAAATTTGTTGAAAACCATTCTTATATTGATGCGGAGACCATTTTGATTTACAGAGTTCCTATGGGCTTGTTTATCTTGGACAAGCTTCTCGTGAGGGTCATTGTGGCTTCGGGTTCAATGGACGCCATCCACATTGACTGAGGCCAAACGGGGAGTCATGAAATAGAGAGACATAAAAGTGTTGGTCATGGAGGCATTATTGTTGATGAAGCACCTTTGGCTACCCAGTAATAGCATTATTGCTATTATACACTTGTCAAGTTTTGATTGGTCTAGAAAATGTGACTGCTAATAAAATAAAATAAAACGGCTAGTTGTTGGTTAGACACGCCCATGATATTATCTATCATGGTGGATGCATTCATTATGTATGAAGATGTTCCGTGCAACTAAAATAACTTTTCTTATAATTGAATGTACCTAACAAGTCTCCGTGTAGTTGTCATCGTCCTGCACCACCAAAAATCTATATATAACCACATGCACGGTGTGTTCACTCCATCCTCCGAGAGTTCCACCGCCTCTTTTTATGTGAATATGATGTAGGAGATGAGAAAGAGTGAAAGACAATGCAAACTAGCTTGGGAATAGGATGCATCAAGAAAGCAAAGGTTGTTACGAAGAAAAATAGGAGTGCCACTCTGGCCGTGACATCGGGGACACTACATCACGTCTCTCCCATCTAGATAATATTGTCTCCCACTGCCTTCCTCTCTACCGCATCAGTACCCGCTTCATCGTCCATTACAGCCAGCACGTCTACTTCTGGCTCAACAGATGGCTTCCCGGCGACACCCTCCATTTTCGCTTCCCCACCCTCTTCTCCCACTGCACGAGACCGAACATCACCGTTGCTACGGTGTTCTTGAAAGGAAATAAAAGTGACCCAAGCAAAGAAAAGTCAAAAAAGGAGCTCATGATGACAACTTGGTCGTGGTGGCATTATTGCTGATGAAGCACCTTTGGCTACCCTGTAAGAGCATCTATCAGGGTGGATTCATTCATTATGTACAAAGATGTTCCGTGTAACCAAAATATTTTTTCTTAGAAATGAATGTATCCAACAACTCTCCCTGTAGTTCTCGTCATCTTGCACCTATCAAAAATCAATATATAACCACAAACACGGTGTGTTCGCTCCATCCTCCAAGAGTTCCACCACCCCTCTTTTATGTGAATAAGATGTAGATGAGAAAGACAATGCAAACTAGCTTGGGAATAGGATGCATCGAGAAAGGAAAGGTTGTTATGAAGAGGAATAAGAGTCTCATCTGACGTGTCGCGCTGGCTCAACACCTTTCACTACTGTCATGATTTTTTAATGTCACTTGTTGGATTCAAAGATTATGTACTATCGTGCACAGTGGCGGATCCAGGAAGGGTGAAATTCATCTACTCGTGAAAGGAAATTTCAAATTGTCGACTGAGTGCGACGAATTTGACAAAATTCATCTTTTTTTTGTGAATTTCGATCCAAAATTAAGGAGTTAGAGTCGACCAAACTCGAAACCGATCACGGAAATGGAACCTACTCGTCGATGCGCATATATTTTATCACAAATCATGATACGGTTGAGCAACTTTTATTTTAATCAAATAATTAAATAGGAAAAGAAAGCACCTTACCTTCCTTTGGTTCCTTTGGTCAGGAGCCATGAGGAAAGCAGTGGTTTCCTCATGGGCCAAGACTAAACCTTGCTTTTGTCACGGCCCATGATGAAACCAGTGGCCCACGACGACGGCGCGCTATTTTTCAAAAAAAATGAAAACGCATGCTACTTTTCGAATAAATGTTTAAAATAATATTATTTAAAAAAATTCCCATAAAAGGAGCTAACAAAGACAGCTTGGTCATGGAGGCATTGTTGCTGATGAAGCACCTTTGGCTACCCGGTAAAAGTATTATTCTCGTTATACGGTTGTCAAGGTTTGATTGGTCTAGAAAATGTGACTGTTAGTAAACTAAAAAAACAGCTAGTTGTTGGTTAGACACGCCCATGTTATTATCTATCACGGTGGATGCATTCATTATGTATGAAGATGTTCCGTGCAACTAAAATAAATTTTCTTATAATTAAATATACCTAACAAGTCTCTGTGTAGTTGTCATCGTCCTGCACCACCAAAAATCTATATATAACCACAGACACGGTGTGTTCGCTCCATCCTCCGAGAGTTCCACCACCTATTTTTTTTATGTGAATATGATGTAGGAGTGAGAAAAACAATGCAAACTATTTTGGGAATAGGATGCATCGAGAAAGGAAAGGTTGTTATGAAGAAGAATAGGAGTCTCATCTGACGTGTCGCTCTGGCTCGACACCTTTCCCTACTGTCATGATTTTTTAGTGTCACTCGTTGGATTCAAAGATTATGTACTATCATGCTGGTTGTGATGGTTTTTGTGTATCATGGCATGTATCCACGCTCTCACATCCGTTGGGAGACCGGCTTGAAGCCGACTGGTTGTGATGCTGATCGTAGCTCAAAACCGAAGGTCCGCCGCCCCAACCCTCTCCACGCTATCCCGTGCTGGCATGTCATTCGGGGTAAGACGAGCAATCATATAAGGCCTTCCACATCGTATGCCAATATCGGTGCCCAAACAGATTTTGAGGCATCGAGCGCCGGTGCTCTACGCTGCCCAGGCGGTGCCCTAAATATTTTTCAGGAATCGGACCAGCTAGGTGCTCCAATTTCCAAACTAATAGACGAGTAAATATTGATATTATTGACTGTCAACTACAGCTGTCGAGCAGGGTGCTCTCCTTTCTCTTCCGCCCGCTCCATGTTTGGTGCTGCACGGCTTGCTTGGTCCAGCTTTCCGTCCTAACATGGGTCCCACTTGTTTTTTTCTGGGATCTACCACACTGTGAGATCGGTGCCCAAAAAATTTGTCATGGCATCGGTGACATTTTCCGGTTTGGGCACCGGCTACACTATGGAAGAGGAGAGGAGATGGCCACCAGCCATGCTCTCGAACTGCAAGATTAATTATGTCTATCGCTCCATCGATTTGTCATATATGTGGCATTATAGCATTTATGTACGTTAGTGAATTACATCATTTAAATTGCTGATAAACTAATCCCTCCATCCCAGTTTATAAGCAACAATACAAAAATCAGATTTTTCCAAGAATAAGCAACAATTAGCATTAATTAAGAGCAGTTAATTAGGGAGACCAGTTTTGCATGCATCCGGTGACTAGTTAATGTTGGTATTAAACGTGGGAGTGTTAATTGGATAAAATATTGAGTAGATGAATTTTGCATGGCCAATCCTCACTTAGCTTGGTCGTAGAGAAT
Source organism: Poa pratensis (assembly GCA_947311845.1). Classification (NCBI taxonomy): domain Eukaryota; kingdom Viridiplantae; phylum Streptophyta; class Magnoliopsida; order Poales; family Poaceae; genus Poa; species Poa pratensis. The sequence goes on from CAMZMU010000082.1 coordinate 42,416,372, forward strand.
TGCAAATTGTGGCTCATTAACTGAGATGGAAGGAGTAGCCGGATTAATGAATTCAGAGCCACATTCTTGTTAGGTTATGAGTTCTCATGGTTGACACTATTGTCCGGATATTTAGCTAATTATCGTAATTCGTAAAAATAATAAGAAAGTCGCTGCAATGCCTGGATATTTAGCTAATCATCACGGTCACAATATCGCGGTTTCTTTCCAAACGGTCGAGAGGAAAAAGAAAAGGTCTAACAATACGAGCGCACCACGCGAAAATTAAGTCGAGCATTGGAATGTGAACACACAAGGGTAAACAAATAAAACAAATCGTGATCGTGTTACAATGCATGGAAACAAACAAATAACCACCCAATCAATCAATCACGGTAAATAAGCAAGCAAATGTGTACGTAAAAATTAAGGCACCTTCCTTACCTTGTAACTTTTTGAAAAATTAACCAATTCAGCCGTGCGTGGTGCCCCCCTTATAACTTTTTTGAAAAATTAACCAATTCAGCCGTGCGTGGAATGAGCCGGATAGGTACGGGACGGTTTTGCTCGCGGGAATCAGGGGATCTTTCTGAAGCGAGATTGTGAGGTGCAGAGATTATTTTTCCATTCCAGGAGGGTAGTTCATCGCCGAATGAGCCGGATAGGTACGGAACGGTTTGCTCGTTGGATAAGATTTTGAAGTACTAGTATAAATTCGATATGGTACTATATCGATTTGTCATATATGTGGCATTATAGCATTTATGTACGTTAGTGAATTACATCATTTAAATTGCTGATAAACTAATCCCTCCATCCCAGTTTATAAGCAACAATACAAAAATCAGCTTTTTCCAAGAATAAGCAACAATTAGCATTAATTAAGAGCAGTTAATTAGGGAGACCAGTTTTGCATGCATCCGGTGATAGCATGCACGGTCAAATCATTCAGATTGGTATGGCCTTTCACTAGTTAATGTTGGTATTAAACGTGGGAGTGTTAATTGGATAAAATATTGAGTAGATGAATTTTGCATGGCCAATCCTCACTTAGCTTGGTCGTAGAGAATTGCAAATTGTGGCTCATTAACTGAGATGGAAGGAGTAGCTGGATTAATGAATTCAGAGCCACATTCTTGTTAGGTTATGAGTTCTCATGGTTGACAAATTCAGCTTGCTTTAGCATGTACCAAGTAGCAATATCACAGCCACTAGGAGATCAAGCGGGTGAAGGCACTCTTCATTTTAGCTTATATGTCCTGAACTTAATTCAAAGGTTTATGGAACATATGGAGATGATGTACATATGTCCAGAGTTTAGCCAATGTATGTTGTTTCAGTACCTTTCGATTTAGATGCCACCCCTTGTTGGACTTAAAAAATGCTACCCCGATTCTCTTAATAACTAGCTAGGCACAATTTTCACATATAGATTTTCTAAATGTGTTCATAATAACTTCTCGCCTCGCCGAGCTGCCGCTAAATGGCATAACCCGCTATTTAAAACTTTGATTATAGCATATTGCTTTTAGATGGCACGACCTATATTCAACACTGTTTTTCGGAACTTTAATGACGTGGCACATAAATTAGCTAAAGATTTTCTTATGATTCGAACAATTCTTCCTTTTTGGACTCAAATTTCCCTATTTTTTATTATATCTGATGTAATGAAGGATTTATATTTGTTTAAAGTAAAATAAAGCGTGACTGAGTTGCTTTTGTTAAAAGAAAACTAAGAAAGTCGCTGGAACGTCCGGATATTTAGCTAATTATCGTAATTCGTAAAAATAATAAGAAAGTTGCTGCAATGCCTGGATATTTAGCTAATCATCATGGTCACAATATCGCGGTTTCTTTCCAAACAGTCGAGAGGAAAAAGAAAAGGTCTAACAATACGAGCGCACCACGCGAAAATTAAGTCAAGCATTGGGAATGTGAACACACAAGGGTAAACAAATAAAACAAATTGTGATCGTGTTACAATGCATGGAAACAAACAAATAACCACCCAATCAATCAATCACGGTAAATAAGCAAGCAAATGTGTACGTAAAAATTAAGGCACCTTCCTTACCTTGTAACTTTTTGAAAAATTAACCAATTCAGCCGTGCGTGGTGCCCCCCCTTGTAACTTTTTTGAAAAATTAACCAATTCAGCCGTGCGTGGTGCCCCCCTTGTAACTTTTTTTGAAAAATTAACCAATTCAGCCGTGCGTGGTGCCCCCTTTGTAACTTTTTGAAAATGAATGGTAATATATATGTTCAGGTGGGCGACCCCCGCCCCCCCCCCCCCCCCCCCCCCCCCCCCCCCCCCCCCCCCCGCCCAATTGAGCCTTCAAAAAAAATGTGTTTAGGTGAGATTTTACACGCCGGTAGAATTCAACATCTCATTTACATCCTGAATTTTTTTCAGATTTTTCTAGAACTCTATAATAGTGGTTTTCGATTTTTTGTCAAAATAAAGAGCTATGTGTAGCTCGGCCTCCATATCGTCGCTCTGGTGAAGCTCCTGCCTTCTATAATTTCAGCGAGACTTTGTAGTCTTTACTATTAAATGGGAGTTGGTCGTTCGTACATCGCGAGCGAACCATCTGCCTCTATCCTCGATCGCCCCCTCCGTCTGTCGTCCCCCGCGCTCAGCCCAATACCATTACCCGGCCCAGCAAGAAAACTACCCCAGAACCAGATCGCCTTCGTCCGACCCACGCCGCTCGTCTTCGCTCTCGCTCTCTCCCGTCATCCCGTGGTGTGATGCCCTAGGAGGGTCGCCGCTTCCACCGTTCTCCTACCCCGCCCCCACTCGTCCATACTTCCAGGACTGCAGCGCCCAGGACCGCGGGCGGCCGCCACCAAGAGCACGCTTCCAGCACTTGGCGACGGGGCCATCTTGGACGCAGATTCGATCTGGAAGGCCCTCTACAGGAGCCTGCCCGAGAAGATGCAGGGTGGCCTCCACTACTCGCGATGACGTCGCAGCGTGGATGAACACACTGGATGCATTCGAGCTCCTTGGCATGGTCGTTGCGTTCCCGCGGAGACGCGTCGATGAATGCGGCGCTGGATGCGGGCGTACCGCAAGGAGAGACAACAGGGAGGCTTGGATCGATGATGGCCACACGCTGGAGTATGGTGCTGGCAGTGCTCGGCGGTGGATTGAACGGGGATCATGGCCATGGCTGTAGTGGTACGACCACACACTAGAGTTTGTGTGACTATATCGATGGACGGGAAGCAGATCCAGTGGAACCTAAGAACTGGCAGAATGTGAGTCCCGATCTGAACTCTATTTGCAACTTACGATACATCTTGTGTTTCTGACTGTTTCTCTGTACATAATCTAATTTCCATTGCATAGATCATATTGTTCTTATATTTTGAGTTGTGTTCTGTGCATGTATGTGAAGAGCACCACAGCCAAGACGGGCAGCTAGGCTTCAGTGACCAGGAAGCACCGGACAACCCAAAGCACCACAAGGAGGTCGTCTGGGTGCTGCGCCTCAACAGCAGGGCGTCGGTGCCGACCAAGCTACGATGGCCATGACGTCGCACTGTTCATCGACACCGTTGCTGTACTCGCTCAATTCCAACTTTTCAGTTGACTCTAAGATGCACGCTCTGCTCGTCTTACCACCTGTGGTTCTCAATGGACGAATCAGGAACTCTACATTTCCCTAAAATATTCTTGTGCTCTCTCTGTAGTTTGGAGTGATGGTCTTGAAATAGAGGGCATTGCCCATAGGTGTTGAGGCTAAATCTGCATATAGTAGCTTGTCTCATTTATAAAATACCATTAAATTCAAAATGCAGGTTATTCATCTTGATTGCCAGTATTAGATTTGTGAAGTTGACATTCAATTACAATTTCTCATGCTGGAAAATGTGAAGACAAAACATCCCCAGTTACTCTATGAATCAAAGGTTTACAGGATTTTGCATGGAAGAAGTATGGAAGCTATACATGGTTCATAACTTTTTAGGAATTGTGATATAACAAGCTTTGTTCAACTCTCTTGGTTGTGGCAGCTGGAATACCAAATGTCAGATGGTTTGGCGTAGAACAGACTAGAATGACTTGGTTATGGATTTGCTGCTGCCAAACCTGGAGGATCTATCTAATTTTTTCAGCAGAAAATTATCTTTTAAGATTGTACTTATGATTGTCGATCCGATGTTACACATACTCCAATCGTTTGATGCAAATCATCCATGCTTTTTTATATGTATCAAGGAATTTACTCTAAAGTGAACCTTTATTAAATTTTCATAGACCTCAGCTCCACCATTGGTACCCACACTTGCACTTGTGCACAGACACATTTTAACCGGTCCTTGATTTTTTGTCATATATTCATTAATCTTTCTTCTTCATCGCTTCAATGCTTTTTGTACTGCCTTTTTTCTTACATTTTCCTAGCTTAAGAAGTACTCCCTCCGTTTTTTAATATAAGATGTTTTACCTTTTGTCCACATTCACATGCACACAAATGTATGTAGAAACATTTTAGTGTGCATGTACACTCATTTTAGTGTGTTTCTGGTGCTCAATCTCTTGACATACTGAAGGATAATTAGAAGTATGGAAACATCCTTGTGGAAATCTGGTCCTTTAGCATGCAGGTTAGTGCTGTGAGGTGCTCATCCTATGTTTAATTCCTGCATAGTGATTGCAAAATCTTCACATTTTATAGTATTGGGACTTAATTACCTCTTTTTTTGGGATTGTTCTTTAGAGAGATACAGATTAAATATTGTTAGTTTTAGTTAACCAAACCTCATACTTTATTGTTAACGTATACACTTCTAGAACATTGTAAAAGATTGTGATGTTCACTTATTTTTGTCCAGGTTTATGCATAGGTCTTTAGTGAAAACGACATTATAAAAGATTGTGATTAACCTTAGGGCAAGCGTATATATAACTGATCATTCTATAGGTCCATCACAGTCATATTTTCCTAGACATGGTCATTCACTTTCTTTTTTCGTAACTCTCATTTACCATAGTTGTTTTGTTTAGTTCTACTACTGTGCAATCACATGTACGTGATATAGCTGAGAACTACGGTGAGACTTCATATTGTCCAGGGAGCATAGGCTATATGCCCTCTAAGGTAATTTTTTTCGCAAGCTCCTTCCCATTTTAATAAGAGCAAAGCTAAGCCGTTTTCTTTTGATGTGCTGGTTGGAAAAAGCTACTCATGCCAGTCAGGTCACGGGACCAGTTCATAATTCTTTGGAGGTGTTTGATAGTTCGATGATTATTTGTGTTTGAGATATACTCTTCTTGTAAAATGTCGTCAATAAAGTATAGTATTATGCAACTCTCACTGGCTCACCATCCTTGTAGTGACATGGAAACTAAGAGAATATATTATGTTTGCGCTGACACTTTTTTTTTCTGTAAACTAACATTTTAAGTACCTTTGATTAGAGAGTAAACTCAAGTCGTGAAGTAAGCCCGACGAAACTTGGAAGAGCGTGATGTAGAATGTTTGAGGAAAGTCCCGTAGGAACCAGAAAATACGGGGGAAAAAGAAACCGCTCGACCCTCTCGCTCCCGTCGCCCCCCCGTGGGCGACCGGAGCGCCCCCACCTTCTCCGGCCAAAGAGGCCTCCCTCACCCTCTTCCCCCACCGCCGCCGCCGGCGGGAGCCACCGGGCCTTGCCTGTGTGGTGCTGGCGGCGGCGGATTTTCACCCCCCGCGTCCTGGGTGGGCTGGTCGGGGCCGCTCCGTCCAGGGCGGCGGTGCTCGTCGGGAGCTCGTGGTCCGGCTCGGCCGGCGAGTTCTCGAGGCGGTGTGGACTTGCTGCGCTGCGCGCGGCGTCGGCGGTCGGCGGGGCCCTGGTCTGAGTCGCCTCGGCCCTAGATGGGCTCGGGCGGGCTCAGATGGGCCTGAGCGGGCCGGGGCGTGCGTGCGGCTGCGCATCCTTCGGGAGATGGTGGCGACGACGGTGCGGGGTAGGGGACGGCGGCGCTGCAGCTCTACCTGTTGCAGCAGGGCGGCAGGAGCTATACCGGGCCAGGCGGGCCTGGGGTGCTCCGGCTGCTCTGTCCGGTCGGCTACCGCCTCTCGGTGGTGGAGGTTGTTCCCTCCCGTGGTTCGGCGGTGCTGCTGTCCCTCGCTCCGGCGGTGTTGTCTGATCCGTTCTGCAGACCGCGGTCTAGTGCTCGTGGAGAGACGGCGATGATGATAGCAAATCGTGGTGGCGCATGCTGGTGGGCGGAGAAGCGGGTGGTGGTGCTCCGGTGTGTCCGGGTGTTTTTGTGACTCGGGCTCGGGAGAAATCCGTGTTGACTCGTTCGACACCGACGCGGTGCCGCCTTCGGGTGGCGTCATTCCTTCTTGGAGGGCGTCGTGGGTAGCCCGAGTTCACCTTTCACCGAGTGTCGGGGGAAACCCTAGGAGCAGTGTACTGATCCGAGTAGCAGCGCCGTGACGACGGTGCCCCCTCCGTGGGAGTTGCTGCTTGGTACTGAGTGCCGGGGAAACCCTAGGAGCAGTGGGCTGATCCGAGTAGCAGCGCCGTGTCGACGGTGCCCCTTCTGAGGGAGTTCCTGCTTGGTACTGGACGCATCGGGGTGCCGCGAGCGTGGTGGGACAAGTTCGGAGGGCGCAGCGATGGAGGGTCATTTTCGCTTAGTCGATTCGCCATGTTCTTCATTTCTTTTTGTTTTGGGCGTTGTGTCTGCTGATGCCCCAGCTTGTGTGGTGTGTGTGTGGTGTGTGTGTGGTGTTCTTGTATCGGTGGTTGTTTGTTGGTCGTTGCTTTATTTATAAAGTGGGGCGCAAGCCTGTTTCGAGGAATGTTTGAGGAAGTTCTGAAGAGGCTTGACCATTTGATGGCGGCTAGAAACACATGGTGATAATATGACATGGTAGCAGCCAGAGTCTTGGGGGTGTGGACGAGGATATCACACTTTATTCAGATAAAAATAAGATCATAAAAGGACGAGGTATGATGTATAGTCAGTGCATTGTAAAGGTCTAAAGGACCAGCGGCTTCCGCATTCTCTTATTGTAGGTTTTGCACAAAATTTTCCATGCCTTAAGGAGCAATCTTAAGCGCCCAGGAAGTAGATCTTTGATGATGCTAAGAGGTAATTAATTGAGTATTTTCGATCTTTCTATTAATATGGTGTCCAATTATTATTTTTATTTAGATATATTTGAAGTGAAGTGAAGACATTAGATTTTTTGAATACTATCTACTCTCTCCATTCCTTAAGATGTTTTAGCAATTAGCATTCTCTATTTTCGCAGATTTGTATGTATATAAGATGCGTTTCAGTGCCTATATTCACTCATTTTAATTCGTATGTATTCCATATTGCAATAACTAAATTATCTTATAATTAGGAATGAAGGGAGTACCTAATTTTTTTTCTATAAACATGGTTCTTTTTGTGTGACCTATGGGATAGAGAAAAAATAAGATGCCGTAGCAATGCGTATGGGATACAGAAAAAAATGAGATGCCGTAGCAACGCACGGGCATTCAACTAGTGTTAGTAAAAATCCAACTCAGTCCCAAGGTCGTGTGTGGATGGGTCGAGAGGGAGGCAAATTAAACGTTGCGCAATCACGCTTTTTACTATAGCTAGCCTGTCTATTTGCAATTGATTCACGTCTGATTCAACGAGCCCATTGATTAAGGCCTGCGATTGGATCCATAGCCGCATGTATGGGTCTATAAAAGGACACTTACGCGAGCAAGGAGATGACACAAAGCTAGCCAGGAAATTGCTTAGCTCCACCATTGTTCTGCATCAGCGATGAAGCCGGCCGGTGCAGGGTTGCTGCTGGTGGTGCTATTGGCGGCGGCATCATCCTGGTCCGTCGTCGAGGGCCAGCCGGGGTGCCTCGTCGACGAGATGCTGAAGACTCTCTGTATGTTTGCGGCAGAATCCGAGGACGTCGCCACTCTTCTAGAAGCGTGCTGCCAATCGATCAGATTTGAATCCGACTGTCCGCAGTGTTCCATTGATGCTGTTCTGCCCGAGGGACCCGTGGGGCAAAAGGTCAGGGGCGAGTGCTTCTCGCAAGAGGTCACTTGCCCAACCGATAATGCCCCCGCCTAGTAATTAAGGCTCCGGCTAATCTATAGCTTGATTTTACTTCCAGCAGTGTGTGATCCGGAACTATTTATTTATGGGAGCGACTGGATTCTCAGGCGTTCTCAGTCGCCTGACGTTTACATGACGTCAACAGCAAATCGTACTGACAGTGTACATGCAGTTTAAGTTAACGATCCCTTCTTTTTCTGGTACTGGGCCAGCCTGTGCTACTAATCTCCATATGGGCCGAACAAGTTGGGCTTGCTAGTCTCCGGCTTGTATGGATGAGGCTGGCCAGCGTTCTATTTTTTTACGTGGTCACGCTTCTCAAATTTGAAGCACACTAATACAGTGTACATCCTTAAAAAATGTATTAGAGTGTACTGATTGACATGCTCGATCATTTGCATCAGCGTGTATTTCTTTTGCCAAAACAAAATAAAATGTGTGGCCGACTAGGCCTTTTCCCTAAATATTTTAGGAAGCGAAGAGGACAGAAAAAAGTTCGGTCTTTTTTTTTCGCGAACGTGTCACAGCTGATTACTCCTTTTTTTTACAAAATTAGAAAAAGTACTCCCTCTGAGGCATGGTAGATATTTTGCCTTGGTCTACATTCCATTTACACATCGTGCAATTGCCCAAATAACTCAGATTTGCTAAGGATTGAAACAACATATGAAATTTATTTGCGACCCCCTCGTAACTGGAAATTTATGATGCAAATTCAAACGTAAGAAATATTTTTTTCTTAGTTGCAACCACTTGTAACTGGAAATATTCAGTTGCAACCCATTTGCAAATGGAAAAAAAATCAGTTGCAATCCACTTGCAACTCGAAACATCTCAGTTGCAACATACTTGCAACTCATGACCAACACAAATCATGATGCAAATCTCATAGCTAGTCTCGGTTGCAATCCAGTTGCAACTAGAAAAACTAAGTTGCAACTCACTTGCAACTGAAAAGTCTTAGTTGCAACCCACTTGAAACTAGAAAAAAAATCGGTTACTATTCACTTGCAACTAGAAAAAAAATCGGCCGCAACCCACTTAAAAAGCTATAATCCCTCAGTTACAACCCACTTGCAACTGCAAAAAAGGTAGTTGCAACCGACTTGTGGGAAAAGCTCAATCCAACTGCAGTTAGAAAACAATTACAACTCCTAGCCAGAACAAATAACGATGTAAATCGGAGTTATAACTTACAACCCACATGCAACTGGAAAGTCTCAGTTGCAATATACTGCAATTGGATAAAACTCAGTGTAAAAAAAACAGTAGCCACCCATTTGCAACTGGACAAAAACAATTCAGTTACAACCCACTTGAGACTGGACAAAAAAACTTAGTTGCAACCGACTTGTAATTGGACAACAAAAATCCAGTTATAACCCACTTGAAACTGGACAAAAAAACTCAATTACAAACCACTTGCCACTGGACAAAAAGTCAGTTGCAACTGAAAAATCTCAATTGCAACACACTACAACTGGATAAAAGCCAAATTGCAACCGACTTGCAGGTGGAAAAAGACCAGTTGCAACCCACTTGTGACTGGACAAAAAAATTCAGTTACAACCCACTTGAAACTGGATAAAATAAACCTAGTTACAACCCACTTGCAACTGAACAAAAAGTCAGTTGCATCCGACTAGCAACGAGAAAATATAAGTTGCAACAAACTACAAGTGTAAAAAAAACCCAGTTACAACCCACTTGCAACTCGACAAAAAAAGTCAATTACAATTTGCAACCCACTTACATTTGGATAAAAAAATTAGTTGCCACCAAGTTGCAACTGAAACACCTCAACACACAACCTCCCTCACTGACATCTACTGTTTCAAACGGTAGCTCTCCTCACAGAGAAAAAAATGGAAAGTCACGCGCGCCGGTGGGAAAATAAAAAACAATCAAAACAATTCAAAAAAGAAAAAGAAAAAGAAAAGGAGAAAAAATCGATGGGCCCATCAGCCAACCCCTGAAGATGCAGCAACAAAGGCTAATAAACTCATCGTACACATGTGACATGCCACCAGGAAGCTCACGCTCGTACGCGGCTAGTCGCGCTCTCACTCCGGACGTTCGTGGAAAAAAAACACAACACGAATCTTAGAATACCAGATCAACGGTTAGGAACGTAACTGAGATCTCGTGAGTTCTCAGCCAACTTAGAACTAGCAAATCCGTTTATTTATTTCTTCTGTCCTCGTCATGTTTTTCGAATGACAAAAAAGAAGTTATACCATGTTAGCTCTTATGCCATCATATCGGTTCTTAACAGTTGGTGTGTCGCTCCATGTAAATTGTTTGCTGGAATGTGGTGCGACATTTTCATTTTTTCGTTCATTTGGGTCTAGTAAAGTTCGGTTTTTTCAACCCTTTAGATTTAGGATGAAGAATTACAAACTTGTCATGTTGGATTGTGTCTCCAGACGATGTTCATTTGACAGTTATTGATTAGGAATATAAACGGATTGGGGATTGGATTTCGCCTCTACCATATCATGTATCACATTTTTTATCGGATTCAGAGCAGACCGGGTAATGACTGGTTGCAGATTAGGGGACGGGTATATGTGATCGCGGATTTGGAGCGGACTCGGGACAAAAAATCAAATTAACCGAATAGGTACTCGCATAAGTACATAGTCAAACCATATAACCAAAAATCACTGTTCAATAAACTAACAAAGTTGTACTCCATAATCTTTACAATGACTATGTAAGTGACTAGTTGTTCAACTGATGAACTTGGTAACTTACTAATTACAAATTGTTTTCTATTAGGGTAGACATTTCCGTAAAAAATTCGGAGCATTCAGATTCAAATCATCAGATAATCTTGTTTAATTTTCGGATAATCCATATTCGGTCCTATTTTACATACCATACCATTTACCGTATCCTGTTGTCAATCTGATGAATCATCATAAGACACATGCTCTACTTGCTACCATTGATTTTCTTTGTCTCTGGCATTTCCAGCTGACCAAAACCTCACACAACTCTGTTTGCTGGAACAAGTTTGAGAAGCTTTGCCAGATCATATGAGTTGAAAACTGCAAGCCTACACTTTTAGGGACACACCTAGCTGTCTTTCTGCGGCAATTCCTTCGCGTCGAGTGCCTATTGCAGCATACAAAGACTTTCTTAGCGAAGCCGTTTGAAGATGTCCTATTCTACTTGTCCGGTGTATGTTTCAAGTTCCGGGCAATCGTATCAAAAGAAAAAGACGGCCAATATGATTTTTAGTTTTCTTTTTTGTACTAGTCATGTTATGTCGGGCTGTATCTCCTTTGTACTTTCATTTGTTTTGTTCGATAAATATGAGATATAAGATATCTTTTGGGTGTTTTTCTAAAAAGGAAAAAAAAAAACAAAAGCCATATTTTGACTTGCTCTCCAAGCGAACCAGCCCCGAGGATCCGCTGCCAGCGTTGAAAAAGCGATAGCAAGAAAAGATTAAACAAATGAGAAAGTGAAGAGAAGCAGGGGAAGAAGTAAGAAAGCGGAAAATCAAGACCTCTGCAGAAGCGTCACCTCGCCGCCAGGAAAAAAAATGCTCGCCCGAACCCTCGCCGGCCGCCTCCTCCGACGCCGCCTCGCTCCGCCGCTAGCCGGACTCCGCGCCTACTCGCCCCGCGCTGGGCCGGCGGTGGCCGCCGCCACCACCGGCATCGTCATCGACGAGGACGCGCCGCGGCCCGCGTCGCCCGTCGGTGTCGGCGCCGGCGCCGCCGCCATCGCGGCCACCATGCCCAACGTCCTGCAGCCGCGCGTGCTCATCTACGACGGTGTCTGCCACCTCTGCCACCGCGGTGAGCAGCATCCGACCTAGCCCTAGCACCATTTGGCTCGAACCGCCGCCCAAATTTGGGCGAACCTTTCTCGTGCTCTCGAATTGCGTGTGGTAATGTCGAATCGGTCGCCATTTCTTTGCGGTGCAGGGGTGAAGTGCGTGTACAAGGCGGACAAGCACGCCAAGATCAGGTTCTGCTGCCTGCAGTCCAAGGCCGCGGAGCCGTACCTGAGGCTGGTCGGCATGGACCGGGAGGACGTCCTGCGCCGCGTGCTCTTCATCGAGGGGCCCGAGGCCTACTATGAGGGCTCTACAGGTTAGTTTGTATGTTCCTGATCATATACAGAGCAGGCTGTTCTTAGTTTAATTGTGTTCTGTCAGCAAAAAATTACCAATGTGTTGTATCAGTAGACTAGCAATGTGATGTTGGGGAGTTTTCATTTTACTGTGCTGGGAGTATCGGCGAGTAATATCGCCTGAGACAGATTTTTATATTTTCTTATATGTGTTGAATTGTTTTCATTTTCTGCAGAATGCTAACATGAGGTCCACTAGAAATGTTACATTTGATTTTTATTTCAGTACCATCTAGTACTATCAAATGTGATGTTGGTCAATGATTTATGACTTTTGAGCCTATCATCTTGCTCTTTGTTGATTTTTATGAGTTCAGTCAATTCCGGGCTGTTATCTTTTAACTAGGCTTGTGGAGGATAGGAAAGCACCTTACTTGGCAGTTGGCATTGAACTCATCTATCATTCAGTTGTTTCTCTGAACTTGTCTACATTTCAGTTGTTTCACTGCATGCTTTATTCTACAGTTTGGCCTATCCCTTGTTCAACCAAGTTGTTGCGTTGATAACTGCTTTTGCACTCCTGCACTAATTTGTGTAAAATGTGATTGGTGTATAAAATGCATAAGTACTTACAAACTGTAGTTCTATCAGTCCTTGAGGCATCAGAATTCTGAAAATGTACGACGAGTTTCAGATTTCCATATGTTACATGTATGTCATGCAAATTGCAAACTATAAACAGAGCTATACTGTGATATAATGGTACTAAAACTAAAAAAGATACTCAGCTCAGAAAAGACAATTGGGATACAATTATTTCATTGCAGTTGATCATCTTGGTTGTCATGGCACTGAACATTTTCATATTTTTGGTTGCAGCTGCCCTGAAAGTTGCATCATACCTGCCCCTTCCCTACTCGGTGTTGAGCGCCTTGCTGATCATCCCCGCTCCACTGCGTGATGCAGCCTACGATTACATTGCGAAGAATCGGTACGATTGGTTTGGCAAAGATGATGAATGCCTAGTCAGCAAGGACCAGGAGCTTCTCGAGCGCTTCATCGACAGGGAGGAAATGCTTGGTGGCGGTCCCAGCAGCAATAGCACCTATTGATCACAGCTTTTGCTGCCGCTATTATTCCCTTCTCACTTCGTATGGTAGGGGTAAAGTAAGAGATGTAAGTAGTCTCTGCACCTATGTAGGTGATTATGGTTAGTTTTACTTGAACCTTGAACTTCGGCTGTATTTTCAGTCACTGACAGTGGCTGGGATGCTGCGTATACCCGCAACATCTGCCAGATGGTTCCCACTTCGCTGCTAACTTTAGATGGTTAACGTCAACAGAGGGGAGGGTTTTGGATTTTGGATTATCTGGCAGTGGGACAGGCTTTGAAATGCCCTTACTTGTCAAGTTCCTCCTCAAGATGTGTTTGTGACATTTTGGCTGGAACTTTGGATCGTTCGTGTTGATTGTTATTCTGTGTTGAATGCATTTAAATTGCATCTCTTTCTTAAATTCCAGAAAACACTATTTATGTGGTCATAGTTGCAGAAGACCCTCTGTTTCATGCATTTTATGGCATGTAATCCTAGTCCTATGGTTATGGAAAATCCTACTTGTACTGCTGACATGCTCCAACAATGCATTTTGCACGCACTGCATCTGGTTGTTTAGCTTGGACAACAATTGCTTAAGAGCGTGAGCTTTGCACTTCTCTGCATTATAATCAAAATTACCAGGTTTTTAGATTCTCGAAAAAAAACAAGTTTTCTGAAATTTACTATCTTCTGTTTTCACCTCGTGATAGCAGCAGTCGGAACTGAAAAAAGGAGCTGCTACAAGATGCTCATGCAAACCATCATCCACTGAGAATGCAAAGGCGCAAAGCAATTGCATAATACAAGAGTTGCAGTAATGAAGAACATTATCCCTACTGTTTTACATTAGAACAAAGATAACAACAGAAACATATAGGAGCCCTAACAACGTTTGGAAACAGCCACCAGCTGGTCTTCAGTACAAAACAGAAAAAACAAAAAACACATACGGAACAACAGACTACATTTTCTTCTTCATAAATGTTTAGGATAAGCTAGAGATTTCTTTCATGGGGTTCCAGCTAGGGGAATCCACGCGTTTTCGACTATGGCTTCTGATCTCCCCACCTGCAAGATTCACAATGAAATGATATAATAAGGCATACATACATGGTCTTTCAAAGATTTCCCAATAGTAGGGAGGGTTTTAACTTGCTCGACGCTTTCTATTTTGAATGGCAGTTTCTAGATTATGAATGTCCATGTAATAGCTAAACGATCTTTGGTCATCTCCCAGGGCTTCAAAAGGAAAATGAAATTTCACAACAATCTACAAGAATGAGAACATTACCATGTACAATGTGTCAGCGTACTTTGATAAGTTTTCCAAAAAATCTCAGTGATCTTCTGGTGGAGCATATGTTGTGGGTTCTTCAGAAGAAGCTTCCTGGTTATACAACTAAGAATTAACATGGAAAACAGAAAATCCCTTTTTATGCAAAAAAAAAGATAAAGCCAAGCAATGGAAAGTAAAACTTAGTTTGCACTCCATAGGTCTAGACTTGAATAGTGTAAAGTTGCTTGACAAAATTCCAATAATCGCAGGCATGCAAGTAGAATCTATAGCTCAGAGTTCATTAGTAGTAATAATATTTATCTTTTGCTGCCTCACTGTGCCTAAACTTTAGCAAACTAAAAAGGATGGGTTTGTAAAATTACCTAATTTAAACATTAGCGCAAAGATAGTTTAGGCACATTATTGTATATCAGATCATGCTTATACCTCGATATCAAATGTACATCAGACCTACAGTATCCTTAGTATCACCAGAGCTACAGTACCTTTTTGACACCTGAACCTTGTGAACATGTGTGCTACTGTCTCGAGGCTCTCCCGTTGGCATCTCCTTCTTCACATCGTGTCCACTAGTTCCTTTGTGATTCTTAGATACACCTGAATCTTCATGCACATAAGTACTGGTGTCTGATGCTCTCCCGTTGGCATCTCCTTCTTCACATCGTGTCCACTAGTTCCTTTGTGATTCTCAGATACACCTGAATCTTCATGCACATGAGTACTGGAGTCTCGATGCTCTCCCGTTGGCATCTCCTTCTTCACATACTGTCCACTAGTTCCTTTGTGATCCTCAGCTTTCATTTTGCTCCCCTTTGCGGGATTTGACGCATGTTATCTCCTGACCAGCTGCTTTCTTGGGCTTAAATTCCTCTTCGTAATTGATGGTGAATTTGTGCTCGGGCAGCCGCTTGCCGGCCTTGAGGCTCTCCTCCAGCCACTCGAAGGACACCATGCTCTGCGATAAACAAAAACCAATCCTCATGTGAATACACAAACCTGTTGCAACCATTCAGAAGGCTTTCCATACTACTCGATGAAATGCAGTTCAGAACTCAATGCAGGTAGGGGTTTGTACTATGGAACCAAAGGGGATCATGGAGCTTAGCGATTACCCCGCCGAAGCGGTGGAGCCAGGCGGCGTCGAGCTTCTGGAGCAGCGCCTTGGCGTCGGCGGCGAGCACGTGGTTGAAGTTGAGCCTGCGGCCCTCGGGGCCCTTCGTCTTCTGGACGCGGCCCCCCATCTGCACCAGCTTCTGCTTCCACACCTGCGAGCGAGCACCACCGCACCCGAAAACCTAAGCACAAAACGGAATCCGCCGCCGCGCGGCGCGAGCAAATCTGGGGGAGCGGGAGTGGGGAGCGCGACCTGGAGGCGGCGGGGCTCGACGCCGTGGGGGACGAAGAATGCGGAGACGCCGCGGAATATCCCGTCGGGGTCCGACGCCAGCTTCTGCTTCCGCTTCCGCGCCATCGAGAGATTCGAGCTCTTTGCTTCGTCGCCTTCTCAGGTTTGGGGGTTTAGCTTGGTCTGTTTTTTTTTAAGGTGCATGACTCACTAATTAAAAAGGAGATTTGGTTTGGTTTAGTTTCAATGTTTAGTTCTAGGCTTAATTTCGAATGTTTAGTTCTATGTTTGGTCAAATGTTTATCAAAATTTTGCATATTCGAAGTTAGTTTAGGGCAGTTGTGAATGAGTCGTGCCTTAAAATACATCACCTATTGGAGTTGGCCGTTCTTGGTGCCCTAAAAATCACATTTTTGGTGATGTATATTTTACATCACTCCGTTTTTAATGTCCTATTTTGCATCACCTATTGGAGATGTTGTTATGAGCCAAAGCAGATCCAAACAACATTGGAGATGCTGTTATGAGCCAAAGCAGATCCAAACAACATACACGCCCATGCTATGCCTTTCAACTTACAACGCACAAGCACACTTACAAATGGCTCATCTTACCCAACCTCCAGCAAAGAATGGCGAGGGGTCGGGACATAGAGCCTCTAGACCATGTTACAACCGATATAGAACATCTAGGAAGTACGACCCTGACTCATGGAAGACATGTGTCAACGTACAACACACATATAGCGCTTAGAAGGAGTCAGCGAGTGGACGGTAAGCCCCAGGCGGACATGGGAGAAACGTCGGCACCAATGTCCACTCCAGCTGTCGTCTTGGAATTCCACAAGTAACATCCAAGAAAGAGGCACCACCGCAGGTTGGATCTAGGGTTTCCCCGATGCTCAGGAAGGGGCATAACGAAAGTGGCCTCATGGATGCCTCCAAGGATGTGACAGTGACCACAAGCTTCGGTCGCCACCGTCAGCATCCGTGGGAATTTCTTCAAGAGCTCATGTCGACCCAAGGATCCATAGAGGCAAACTGGACTACTTGCAGACATGCCACTAGAGAGAGGACACCACTTGTCACCGACAAGGGAGGAAAAACGATGGCCACCTCACATCACATGCTTTTTTAGTGTGATTGATGTGAATACAATCGATTTGTGATATTTAACCATATCAAATACAACCTCAAGTATACAATATTTTAATTTTTGCAGCAGCTGCAGTTGCAAAGAATAACACAGCACCGGCAAGATGCTCATGCAGATGATCGTGTCCATTGAAAAGGCAAAGACGGTTGCATATGATACAACAGTTGTAGTCTTGTCCATAGACTCACGCGTCACTACGGGACATTCTCTCTACTGTTCTACAATACAAACAAAGATAATAACTAATATATACGAGCCTAACAGACTACATTTTCTACAGAAAGTTTGGAAACAGCCACCAGCTGGTCTACAGCACAAATAACAGAAAAATAAAAGACATACAGGTACACAACAAACTACATTTTCTTCACATAGGCTTAGGAACTAGGATAAATTAGAGATTTCGTTCATGGGGTTCCAACCAGGGGAATCCAAGTGTGTCGAACACATCCTTCTCCTCATGACAGTTAACTATAGCTTCCGATCTCCCCGCCTGCAAAATTGACGATAAATGACGGAATGCAGGACAATAAGACAAGACCAATCTGTAATGACGAAAATACGAGTATATATGTACGTACACGCTTTCCACCGCTGCTCTGTGTGGCAAGATATAAACCAGTGTCATCAAGCACGTAACCTTTGGATTCTGCCAATATTCTCAATCTGCATGTTGGGATTGCAAAAATTATTTGTGAAAATAAAATGCAATTTTTCAGAACCTATGTAGAGCTTGAATTTTTACCGTCGATTTAGAACATCATTTCCAGTCCAAGCAAGCAGCCCAGATGCATATCTGTTCCTTGGGTATACCTGTCAACACCGGATGGAAGACACTTTCTTATCAGAAGATAGTTACTAGATATGAGTGTTATTATACAGCATATTGTGCATAGTTAAGTCATCATGTCCGCTGCCAACAGCAAAGGGAAACACCACCTACATATGATTTATTTTATTTGTGAAAGCGGGTATCTTGTTAAATAAGGGTCACAACTCACAACAAAATACTGGAGTTGTTTATTTCTACGAACATAAGACAACTAAATAGCAATGCAGATAGCAGTAAACAAAAGAAAGAACCTACACCAAATGAATTTTGTTTCTCATCTCTAAAAGAAAGAAATTATGCTAAAAGAAGAACAAAATGTTAACATGACTGAATGCCCACCGACTAGAATCACTCCATACCTTCAGGTCAATGCGATGCCGTAGCTCACGCCCAGGATATGTGCACAGACCAAAATATGTGTCAACCCCACTGTCAGTTCCCTGCATTGAATTAAGGATTGTTAGTTAATCCGAATGTTCCTAACACATTTTCTCAGGAAATTGAAATAGGCTAAATAGTCATTTTCACTTATTAACACCACATTACTTGTTGGATTATTATCTATAAGCTTTGCTTTTCATATAATCTATCTTCCCAAATCCAGTGAAATCGGCGGCTACTTACCTCAACACTGTGGATGCTAAAGATAAGATCCTCCCTCAAAAAACTCATGTCCTTCAACCTCACCCCGGGCGTTCGGTCTGTTCGGTTTGCTCGGTCCGGTCTTTTCGGTCATTGAGAATTTCGGTCATCCAGAAATGCTACCCATATTACCTTCGGTCTTTTCGGTTATTCTGTATTTGGTGTTCGGTCTGTTCGGTCCGGTGTTCGGTCATGACCATATAGACCAAATAAGAAATGGCAGCACAAAAAATAGCAGCACAAAAAATGACAGTGGCAGCTCAAACAAGAACAAAATGGCAAGTTGGCAACACAACTTGCACTCATATGTACAACAGTACAAGTGTACAACAATGCCATTGCCAGCACAAAAAATGGCAGCACAAATAATTTTATGTGGCAGCAATGCAGCACAAACCAGCACATTTGCACAGATATATAGCAAAAAGACAGCACAACACCTCACGATGGTTGTATGGTAGCACAATCTAGCACAAATAATAGTCGATAATCCAAAGCAAATATCCATATGTTACTGTCTCACACACACAAAGTAAAATGTCACAAACATAGCCAACATTAAGTCTGAATATCACATAGTCTCAACTCACAACACATTGACCAGAAGCAAAGTGCATATATGTCACAGAAAGGTGTTGGACACTGGACAGTGTACAACTCTTCATGGATTGTTGTGCTTGCTTGACTTGGCCGTGGCCAGGGATGATGCAGCAGCAGCCTTGCGCTTCCCGTTCTTTTTTTCATCCAGTTCTTCAAGCAACTCTGCATATGAAGCATACATAAGAATAATATGGATGGTTGTAGCAGCAACAAACATGTAGCAGTAGCAAATAAGAAATTACCTTTTTCTAGCACTTCTAATTCCTCCAAGTTCTCCTTGATGTCGACGGGATCAGTGGACCGTCTCAGCCAGTCTTGTGTACAGACTAAAGCTTGTACCATGAATGGAGTGAGAGATGTCCTGAAATCATCAAGTATACGCCCACTTGTGCTAAAGGAAGACTCTGAAGCCACGGTTGAGATCGGAATAGCCACGGTTGAGATCGGAAATCCTCAGATGTCATCTACAGCAAAGAAAACAACAAGAAAATCTCTTATTCCAAATGAAAATAGCTAGCAGTCTTACAAATATCTAAATAGTAAATACAAACGAAAATAGCAGCACAAAATAGACCAAATAGCTACGAAATAGATGAAACAGCAGCACAAAACTATGATCATTTCAGGCATATATTAAACTGTAAGCAAGTATTAGCTGGTACATGGATCATTCGGTTCTACTTGTACAAATGAAAATAGCTAGCAGCCTTCCGTTAGTATTCCTGCTGTCCTGCGGGCTGCTGCGTGTACTTTGTTGTCCCAAGCTCAAGCTCAACAACCCAAGAATCATATGAAATATTTTTCCACATAGGCATTTTACCGAACACCGTTAGTGCACAGATGCTAAACGATTCTTTAGTTGAACTTGAACCGCAAAGAAATCATCGGGATTACCAAAGAGAAGACAATGAAGATATCTCAAAAATCACACTAATCACACATGCGATGCAACATAATCCATCCAACATAATCGGGATTACCAGCTGCGTGTACTGAAACAGAGTGCAGGAAACAAAGCTACTACCTACTAGTCAAGATGCAGATGCGTACCTGCTCAAAGATGTGGCGGCGGACAAGCTGCTGGAGCCGGCGGCCGGAGTCGAAGATGCGCAGATGCAGCTGGCCAGCTGGGTGAAGTCTTGAAGCCGTGGGCGTGGGCAGACAAGTTGCTGAAGGCGGCGAATCTCAGATGCAGCCGCCGGCCGGGGCGACGACGATGGGGCGAGAGCGCGAGGCGAGGTTGACCTGCAGGTCAGCAGGTGGCGAGGTGGAGTGGAGACGACGGTGGAGCCGTGGAGCGGCGATGGGGCGAGGCGAGGTGGAGTTGAGATTTGGCGGCGGCGCGACGCGGCGCCCGTCCCTGCTCTCTAGGTCACTGCCTCTGCCTCACTGGTCACGTAATGAGCTGGGGAATGGAGAGCTAGGCTGCGAATCTGAGATGTATGCTCTCTCTCTGATTTGCTCGCGGGAGAGATGAATTCGGGCATTCCGGGCAAATCGGTCACCCAGCAGAGACAACCGAACAGCCCGCGATTGTTTCGGTCACTTCATTTGCATAACCGAAGAGATAACCGAAGCCCGAATTACCCGGTATTTCGGGTTCGGTCCCGGTTTTTTCGGTTTCGGTCTTCGGTTTCGGGTTTTTATGCCCGGGGTGACTTCAACCTCTGCACAAACTTCGGCAGAAAACCTACATGACTGCACACGATTGTAAGGCCCGATAAACAACTTGGTACTACCAAACTGTTCTTGCATTAATATGAATTGACGTGTATACAATTTAGAGTAAGTCAAACCAACTTGCAAGTTATAAGAATGATCTATGGTATATAAATACATTGATGTTTGGAATGACTGCGAGGTTCACTATTTTCCTCATTTTTGCTTTTCCTAGTCAGTGATGAATTAAAATGAATACTATACACAGAAAAAAAAATCTCCCAGTGGTTGCATATAAAGTTATATGACATGATCCGTTCAGTTCTAAACCTGGACATTTTTTAAGTCAAGTACTCAACAGATTTTGCACATGCTTTGAAGTATACCTTTCGCCATCGGGATGAGTAATAATAATATCCATGTCCCCGCAAGAAGCTTTTCCACGTCTATATGATCCTCCACATACAATTATCACCTCCAAATAAGAATCAGGCATGACGAATTTTAGTTAACTATAGGAAAAATCTTTGCTTGTTTTGACAGCTTATGTGTGATCTAGAAAATAGTTCCCTAAATTGTCTATATAACTCACTCCAGGCAAGATATCCTTCCCAACTTCTTGCAAAAGCTTCTCCATCTCACTGACCTAGATAAGCAAAGAATTTAATGGGTGCAATGTTGCATGGCACAAAGCTAGTAACAAGTCCACAACCTACATACCTCATGCCGAGGGATTCTTTGTTTGATATCATCAAAGAACTTCAAACCAGTCCTCTGAGCATATGTAAGTGAATCATCTTTTTGAAGGTCCTCAAGTGTACGATGTCCTTTATCATATAACTTTAGAGCAGTTGCAGGACCAACACCCCAAACTTCACCAAATAGGTTGACAGTCCGTACCTTCAAAAATTTGTACATCTATTCTCGGGACATACAGCTGAATAATGCTTAAGAATGTAGTCCTTGCTCAAATTAGGTTACCTTTTCATCATTCTCAAAGTGTTCCAGCTTGGAAAGCTTCCCTGTTGTTACTATTTCATTAATCTGCATACATGAATTGCTTAACACAGTCAAGACTAAAGACACAGCAAATCAAATGATGAATGCACAATCAATTTTTTCTTGGAACTCCTATGGTTATACTCCTATTGGGATCATAATTAATGCAACAATTTGTTCAGCATCATCTGACTCTTCTAGATCTTATGTTATCAGCTAAAATGGATTTTTACGTTAAAAAAAGAGGCAGTACATAATCAGAAAGGGTATTTGTTGGCTTGATAAAATATGAAAAAGATGCACACTACATTAGCAGTAACCAACAAACAGTAAGAAATGATAGAATAAGATGTACATACATGGTCTTTCAAAGATTTCCCAATAGTAGGGATGTTTTTAACTTGGTCAGCACTTTCTATTTGGAATGGCAATTTCTCGATTACAGGAATGGCCTTGTAATAGCTAAATGACCTCCGGTCATCTCCAAGGGCTTCAAGAGGAAAATGAATTTTCAGAACAAGCAATGAGAAAATTACTGTTTAGAATGTGCCAATGTCCTTACCTCTATATATGTTGATGAGTTTTCCAAAAATATCAGTGATGTTCCTGTTGAGGTCCGGTGGTGCATATGTTGTGGGTTCTCCAGAAGAAGTTTCCTGGTTGTATAACTAATGAATTAGCATGCAAGACAGAAAATCCCTTTTTATGCAAAAATGAGATGAAGCCCAGCAACGGAAAGTTGAGAACTTTCAAGGTTGTTGTGCTTCATAATTGCAGATTTGATAAAGTTACTTGACAAATGGATAACAGAGCAGAATTACAATGTTCAGGCATGTGAATAGAAACTCATCAGTAGTAATAATATTTATCTTTTGTTGGCACACTGTGTATAAACTTTAGCAAACTAAAAGATGATGGGTGTGTGAAAATATCCTAATTTAAACATTGAGTAAAGATGATCTAGGCGCATTGGTTTACCAAATCATGCTTATACCTCGATATAAAATGTACCATAAGACCCTACGGTATCCTTAGTATCTCCAGAGCTACTCTGGCTATGTGCATTTTGGCTAGGTCCCTTTGTGACACCTGAACCTTCATGCACAAGTGAACTAGAGTCTCCGGCCTCCTTCTCCTTCTTCCCCTCCTGTCCACTAGTTTCCTTGTGATTCTCAGATGCCATTTTGTTCCTCTTTGCGGGATTCGAATCTCCGGCAACAGCTGTCTTCTTGGGCTTAAATTCCTCTTCGTAATTGATGGTGAATTTGTGCTCGGGCAGCCGCTCGCCCGACTTGAGGCACTCCTCCAGCCACTCGAAGGACACCACGCTCTGCGATACAAGAAAATCCAATCCTTATGCGAATACAGACACTCGCTGCAACCTTTCAGAGTTTCAGAAGGCTTTCAGCAGAAGCCTTCCAGCAGAACTCAATGCAGGTGCGCGATTACGCACAGGAGAGAGTGGAGACTAGGGTTTAGTAGGAGATCGGGGAGAGTAGCGCTTACCCCGCGGAAGCGGTGGAGCCAGGCGGCGTCGAGCTCCCGGAGTAGCGCCTTGGCGTCGGCGGCGAGCACGTGGTTGAACGTGGCGCCCTTGGCGGCCTTCTCCTCCTGGACGCGGCCCCCCATCTGCACCAGCTTCTGCTTCCACACCTGCGACCACCTGAAGACCTAAGCACAAAACGCACGCCGCCGCCGGCGAGAGCAAATCGGAAGCGCCGCGTGCGGTGGTGGGAAAGGGGGAGCGCGACCTCGAGGCGGCGAGACTGGACGCCGTGGGGGACGAAGAAGGCGGAGACGCCGCGGAATATCCCGTCGGGGTCCGACGCCGGCCCTGCCGGCTTCCGCTTCGGCGCCATCGAAGCCTTCGCCTTCCCACCTTCCTCCTCGCTTCGTCTGCTTTCTCAGGGTTCTGAGGTTTGGGTTTAGCTTGTTCTGTTATTTTCTAAGGAAGGTTGTTGGCACAAGAGAACACTACTGAACTGTGACCGCATGACAAAGAACAAACTCTGAATATATCTTAATCGCAGCACACAGCCAATTCTGAACAAATTCAGCAAGCACAAACAAATTTGCACTAAATCACTTACATCATCTGAATATCTGATGTACAACAAAAATATGAGCAAAAATCAAACCGCACTCGATATTCCGCTATAACAAACCCCAATGCTGCCCTCTCCTAATGTGGGGAGGGGCTCACCGCCTGTGAGTAAACAAGTAAATACCTATACTTCTTTCTCTCTTTTCTTTCCCCTCAAATTTTACAACTCAAACATTGTACAACACACAAAACAAACAAAATGGCACACAAAACTATCACCCGTAGTATCTGTCCATCTCGGTTAAAAACTGTTTTTACTCATGCCCACTAGCTGTCTCCGGCTAACCTCTGTCTCGGTGAGCTGAGGCTGATATTTGTGTCTATGTTGCAGGTGAGGGTTTGTCAGTGGCCGAGTCTGTGGCGTCTTGCGATGGCGCCTCGATGGCAGCATCGGCGTGCGATGACGGCTTCTCGCTAGCTGCGCCTTCCTCTGATGACTTGACAGTGTGGTCTTGTTCCTCTGATGGTCTCTCAAGATTCACACTGTCGTTTGATGGCTCTGCATTCACCCCGTCTTCCTCTGATGGTTTTTCGGTGATTGGCTTCTCAAGAGCTATGCTGTCTTCTGATGGCCTGACAGTGTCAGCTTCTTCCTCCGATGGCTTCTCAAGATCCCCTTTGTCGTTTGATGGCTCAGCACTCCCCTCGCCCTCCTCTGATGGTTCGTTGCTCACTGGCTTCTCAAGGGCCACGCTGTCGTTTGATGGCTCAGCCCTCCCCTCTTCTTCCTCCGAGGGTTTGTCGGTGGCTGGCTTCTCAAGAGCCATGCTGTCCTCTGATGGCTTGAGAGTGTCATCTGCTTCCCCAATGGCTTCTCAAGAACCGTGCTGTTGTTTGCTGGCTTAGCACTCACCTCATTTTCCACTGATGGTTTCTCAAGAGGCATATTGTCTTCTGCTAGCTCAACACTCGCACTGGCTTGCTCCGATGGCTTCTCAAGAGTTACGGCGTCCTCTGATGGCTTGGCACTGCCATCATCGTCCTCTGATGGCTTCTGAAGAGTTGAGCTGTCAGCTGGTATCTCAACACTGGCCTCGTCGACATCTACGGATTCTTCAACAGATACAGTGCTTTCTGGTGGTGTTTCTAGTGAAATGCTTGGAGGTGGCGGTGTCTCATCAGAAATGTCACGTTGTGCAGGTTCCTCGGTGGTAGCACCATCTTTGGAGTGCTTTCAGGCAGTGTTTCAGTAGCTAAGCTGCTTTCTGATGGATTATCAGCAGCAACACCAACCTCGGGTTCATCCTCTTGAGGTTCCAATGGTTGCTTAGTTAACTTGAGTGGAGCTGCATCAATCTCTGATGGCTCCTCAGAAGTTGCATCATTAGGTTCCGACGGCTTACCGACAGATACAACGCTCTGAATCTCTAATGGTTGTCCTGAGATTCATCAGCAGCTGCATCATTTTTAGACTCAATGGCTTCTCAGTGGACGTGTCACTTTGTTGGACTGCTGGTTCCTCCACGGATCATCACTTTGAGGTTCTGATAGCTGCTCAGTTGACTGATCAACAGCTGCATCTCTTTCTGGTTCTGATGATTTCATGGTAGATTTGTCAAATTCAGGCTGCAATGACTCCTTAGAAATTGCATCACTGCTAGGCTCTACTTGATTCTTGTCATCTGCTTCATGTTGAGATTCCAATGGCTGCGCATTAGCTGCATCCTCTTGACATTGCATTGTTGCTCTGTTGAAACCTCAACCGGTGCAACAGTTTCAGATTCTGATGACTGCTCAATTCCAGCGTCATTTCCAGCTTCCAGTATCTTCTCAGTTGCCTTCTCAGGAGCAAGAATGCCTTTAGATTCGGATACCTGCTCAAAGTTAGCTTATTCTGAGACTCTGGCAAGTTCTCACCGGATGCAGCCCCTTCATGCACGGATGGATCTTTAATCGGTTTGTCAGAAGTGTGCCACTTTCAGGCTCTGGTATCTTCTTGATGGTCTCTTTACTTTGAAGTTGTTTCTCAACGTCTCTTCACTCTGAAGTTGCTCCTTAGAAGGTTCATTCTTTTGTAGTGGCTTCTCTTGAGAACTTTCTTGTGATGGCTTCTTGGTGACCGCGGTGATTTCAGGTGCCTTTTCTTGAGATGGATTCGCTTGAGAACTTTCAGCGCTTTGAGGCATCTTTTCTTGTATTGGCTTCTCTGGAGAACTTTCTTTTGATGGCTTCTCGATCACTGCCTTCTCTGTCATATTTTTTGGAGTTGTACTTCTTTGCCATGACTTCTTTACAGTCGCGTTGCTTGGGGCAGGCTTGGTGACGCTCACATTGCTTTGAGATGTTGCCATAACTGCTGCACTGCTTTGTGATGGCTTCTCAAATGACGTGTTGCGTTGCCACGCCCGTTTGACCACTCCACTACTTTCAGTTTTCTTTGCACCAACTACACTGCTCTGGGGTTGCTTCTCGGTTCCTAAATTGAATTGCCATGGCTTTTTTCTACTGCTGCAGTGTCCTCTGAAGGCTTCACGTCATCTGCATTTTTAGTTTGTGTAGGTTCCTCAGTCGTTTCATCTGTTGCTGTAGCACAGTGACCACTGTACTGTTTCCACTGGTTTACATCAACCTCACTGCTCTGCAGAGATTTCTCACTGGCCACTCTGCTTCCCCATGGCCTTTTAATTGATGTGCTGCTATCTAATGGCTTTGTATCGCTGTCGGTGATGGCTTCTCAGTTGCTCCGCTGTTCTGTACTCGGCTCTCAGCAGCCACGGTGCGTTGCCATGGTTTTTTGACCACCTTGCTGCTTTCTGATGGCTTCACATCACCTGCGCTGGTTGATGCTGACTTATCCGATGGTGATGTGCTCTGCTGTGAATTCTCAGTAGCTACACTACGTTGCCATGACTTTTTTACCACTGTGCTACTTTCCAATGGTTTCACATTAATCCCATTACTGGATGATGGCTTCTCAACGGCTGCATCGCTCGACGATGGCTTCTCAGTAGAAGGACTACTCACTAACGGCTTATCTTTGGAAAGACTGCGTTGCCATGATTTTCTTATGGCTGTACTGCTCCCTGATGGCTTAATATCAACCACATGCTCTGTGGTGACTTCTCAGCACTGCTTTCTAATGGCTTCTTGTTGACCACAGGACCCTTTGACTCACTCTCAGTAACCCTTTCACTTTCTGCTGGCTCCTGGACTGTGCTCTCTGATGGTTTAGCAACATCAATGCTACTGTCCAATTGCTTTTCTGCCACAACATCATTTTGCGATGGTTTGTCAGGCGTGAACTCATTTTCTGAGGGTTTCTCGCCAAGTTCATCACCTTGACCTGCCTGTTGGTGTTTTCTTCAGTTTCTGGTTTTCTCGACAGCCACTTTTGCATTTACAGTGTTCTCCTCGAACTGGCTGAAATTTCCTTTGACCATAAACAACTGAGAATGGTGGGTCTTGCAATAAAGTTTGCCATCATGAGTGATATGTTGGATGGGCTGAGTGTACAGCCACCATGGGTGCAACGGAAGCATGATTTATGATATGAGCCTCCGTTAAGATCAACCTGTAAAAATGAGTTCACCCAATAATTTAATGTCAACGATATAAATACATAAAATCATCGGATGAGAAAACGAAGACATTCAAAGGAAAAATAGCTAAAAATTTAGACATTATCAACATTTATCAGATCCACCATAGATGGTAAAGTTTTCACAACAATTTCACAGCTATGCACTATGTTAAAAAAAGGCAATGAAGAATCAACCATGTACTATCAGATTGGCAAAACATCTCTTCACTCACAAATCACTTTGACACAGGGACAAAATATTGATTAGTTTTTTTTCTGCATGCTACATGCATAGGATAGGAGAACTTCATTAGATGCAGGAAATTTTCCGATTGTAATTATTAGGGAGTTATCTAGTAACAAGCATGGCGAGTTTGATTACATTTGAAGAGTCATGGAACCAGTCATGTGATGAATTATGGCAGTTTTCACCAAGATGATAGAACAAACACAATTCCTCTCTACCTTGTAGACACCAATATAAATCTGGGCTACTAGACAGATCAAATATACAGAATGCTTATTTTTCTAGAAACTAAATAATACCGACCTTTTCAAGAGGGTACACTGTCTTGTTACAAACTACGCACTTGTCTTGCGTGCCGACAAACATGCTAGAGAATCTGCTATTTGGCTGGGCCTGCATTTTGTGAAAAAACCAAGGAGGAGATGGACATAAATTTTGTGTATATTGCAGCATAAGTGTAACAAATTTTGATTCTAGGCATATGCTTCAACCACAAAAAAGGTGTGTCCTATAGGATCTCAATACCTTCTGTCCATTTGATTTTTCTGATTTAGCTGATCTTGTCACACCTGACATAATACAGAATTGATCCCAAATTCAGTGAGCGATACTAAAAGTTAATCATGACAATAAAAACATCTGAGATCAATTGATTAAGTATTGTCTTCAATACCTTCAAAACTTTTGTCCAAACTGCCAGTTGATTTTAATATCTGGTCATAGTGAGGCTTGCAGTACAGGACACCTTCGATGGAAGAATAATTACTGAACTGCAACAGGAACAAGAAACAGGCAAACAAATTTAGTTCCAGTGTTGGTTCAGTTAGGTTTAGGTTTCGAAGTCGTAGCTTTAGCCGCAAACAGAAAAAAGATAGTACCAGTACCAACTGGCACGATGTATGTAGCATAAAGATTTAGTATGAACATTTCTGCTATCGTTTTTCAAGCATTTTTCACAAAAAAAAAGTTTCTAAATAAAGCTATAGAGTACAGATCGACTGTGCCAGACCATGTGATTTGAAGGACTAATCAATAATGCAAGGAAAGCATGTCTAATCCAGCACTAGGAGGACATATACCAACCTGATTCTTCCTTTGGCTTTATCGCTAGTTCAATCGTGTGAACCGCCTACATGATTGTCACAGCTAGAAGTTGCTTTTACGCTCTCTAAAAGAGATTTGCAGGGATCCTAACACAGATCAGGGCTTAAGGGGCCCACCCACAGCAAATCATCGCTAAACCGCATGTGCTAGGCTGTCTTGTGTCTTGGCCATTCCTTTAAGGGAAGGCAAGTGCATAGGACTCATCATCATGCTAATATGACACACCAATGTGCAATAAAGTTGCATTCCTCGAAAGAAATTAAATGCGTACTAATTATAACATCATCATTTTACCACATGGCATATGTGGTGAGCAACCCAAACAAAAACATCAATATAACATCATCATTTCAGCCAGGCTCAAACACAATTATTCATGTGCTGATCCTGCAAAGTCGCATGCCGCGGTTTACATAAACATGGGACCTAACTTGGTACTAACTGGGTTGTGGTTGAGGAAGAAAAGGCGCACCAATCCAACAAGGACGGTAAGAAAGCTCTGATGCAGCTCGCTCAGGTACGCATTACTAGTACTTGTTGTAAAGCCCACAATAACACGAGGAGATTATAAGCAGTACAGTATCAGAATGGCAGAATCGTTCGTAGCACATGTGCTACTCTGGTAGTACTATGCCCTGGTCAAGGGGGGTAGCTGGCGATTGATGGCGGGGAGCGGGCCGGGAGGAGGAATAGGATTGACGGACCTGGAGGGTGCTCTTGCAGTGGTGGCAGCGGAAGCAGGGGCGGTGGTAGGCGCGGCCGTCGGCGGCGATCTCCTCGACCGGTACACCGTCCGGCCGCAGGAGGCGCACTTCTGCGTCGTGCCGCCCCACGCCGCCGCCATCCCCTCCCCCTCTGCTTCTGCGTGGCCGGCCAGCGCCGCGCGCGCGCGCTGCTCTGCTCCTCCGTCCGGCTGCCCTCGCCGCCGCGACAGCTAGGTCGAGGATCGGGAGGGAGGATGGACGGAGAAGGGAAGGCGAGGATGATGGTGGTGGGAGGGATGATGATGATTCGTCGTGTGAAGGTGAAAGCGGCGGCACAGCTCAGAGTTTGTGGAGCGGCAGCCAAAAGAGAGTTGGTGCGGTGTGCGCTCTCTCTCTCTCTCTCTATAGCAGCCTGCCTACTTTCGTCAAAAAGAAGATGGAATTGCTACGGCCACCACCACTTCACAACATATGTGATATGTAGACCAAGAGATAGTAGTGCTAATAAGCTCAAGTCCGGGAAACAACATTGGTGTCGAGTTTGTGCGCGTGGCGGCGGCGGCGGCGGCGAGTGGAGCATGTTGGTTGTCGCCCTCAAACTTCTTCAAGGGTTGGCGCCATGGAAAATGAGGACCGAACCGAAAAACATCGGGCGCCGAGGAGGGTGGAGACGACCTAGAGAGGACAGAAGTGACATCGTTGAAAAGAAACCGGAAGGGTAATTATAGCACAAAAAACCCAAATTATTAATAAAATATACGGAAGACAATGAAACAAATCTACCTGCACAGATAGAAGGAAAAAAAAGCATGTCTTGAGTAGGGACTCAATTGCAGAGACTTTCTTTTTTTCCTTTCACGTGTTTTTCTTCCTCTGAAATCTTCTTCTTTTGATATAGGTACACACTTGTAAATGTAACGACGGAAATTGTCAATACGGTAGAGTTACCGCTTCCATAAAAAAAGTAAGGACTCAAATATTTTCACCCGGTACCCTGATGGATTGATGGAACTTGGCATGTTTACTACACCATTAAGTGACGATCACCACCGCACGCCAGGGACACCCAACAATTCAAGGTGGATTGTTGGTTGTGTTATTGCTGAGAAGATAGCGGTCTTCTCAAATGAAAATGAGAATGAAATTCTACGAAATAGACTTACCTACATTTGAGCCCAAAATTCCCATTAGTCCAAAACTTGATTAGCTTTATTGAAATTAGTAGGATTTTCTTCATTTTAATATTTTTAGTCTAACACGTGAACGGCTTTATTGAAATTTGCAAGACTACTTCATTTCCATTATGGTCCAGCATCTAAATAGCTTTATTGAATTTGCCAGACTACTTCGTCTTTCATTTCACGTTTATTTCCAACATTCTGAATAGATTTATTGAAATTGACTACGGTGAGGTTTAGATTTCGAGACCATTCATAACAGTGAGGATTCTTTTTTTCGAGACCACGGTGGAGAGGTTGAAACAAAAGTGTACTCTATTTCGCCATCCTCTTAGGTCGATCTTTCTGGCGAAAACCGTGATGGCGGCAGCGAGTTTGAAACAACGTCGAGGGCTCTTACGCCCCATGCACAAAGCGGCATACCTAGGGCATGTTTAAGTGAGCTCGTGCACGGCTGATGGTACATTCCCTTGGTGTTCCTAGCATTGTTAAAATCTCCTGGTGGAGAAGCTTTAAATGATTTGCTGTTGCTCCAGTTGACGCCGTGCTTTGGGCATGACAGGTCGACCCCACAAACAAGTGAACGGAACGCTAGATAAGGGTCTGGCGGGCCCCGACGATTTGATTTTCATATCCGACCCGGCGCGTGTTACAAGGTTGACGACAAGCCCCTGCCACTGACAGGCACGTTCCCAGCTTATACGGTTCCCACACGTCAGTTCGCCGGAACAGAAGTACAGAACAAGGCTAGTATATGATTGATCTTTAGCGAGTGCGCACGTCCGTCCGATTCGCCGAAAGCGCCGCCGCGGTGGGGGCCGGCCGCCGGCCCGCCGTCCGTTCGTCGGTGAGGATGGGTGGCTGGCTCATAGACGGAGGAGCGGATTAGCTTTGCCGGAATCTCTGCTTCTTTTATAGCTAGGCCGCCGTCGTTGTGAGCTGGCTCGCGCGCCTAGCTAATCTATTCTGATCATTTGTGATGTGTACTGTACTAGTTTTATGAAACCGGATAGTGCCCGTTTTCGTTCTGTAAAGGGTGCTACTATAATTTTTCGCAAAATCTGGCGGGGTGAGCTCCCTTTTTTTTTAATTGTTCTCGCCTTTGCCTTGGATTCGATTGTTTTGCATGAGGTAGAAATGAGAAATTCCAGACGTCTCGGAAGCAAAAGAGATCTCGTAAATATAAAAAAGTTTAAACAAAAAAAGGATTTCCAAAATAGATCATAGATAATTCCATCAATTGTCGATAAATGGAGTCTTTTTAACAACTTGATGGTAAGAAATCCCGGGACCTGGGCTCTTTGCCCCCCTTTCTTCTCTCGCCCCTCCGGCCCCCTCCCCCCTCTCCCCTCTCCTCCATCGCCTTTGCGGGCCGGAGCGGGGAGGGGAGAGGATGTCGTCCCCCTTGTACATAGTAGTTTAGGCAGCAGTTAGGGTTTTTGTCGCAGTACTAGCAGCCTAGCGGATGTCGTTCTTCCGGTGCATGTCTTGCCCATTTACGAGTTGCAGTTTGCCTTGGTGAAACCCTCCCTTGGTTGTATACCAAGATGGAATACGAAAGTGCGAGTGGATCTGGAGGTGCCTCTCTCCATAAGCTCGGTGAAGTAGGGGCGGAGCTGCGCCTGGTGCTACCAGTGATGTAGCACCGACCCATCAATGTTACACGTTAGAGAAACTATGTGACATCTAGGTCACAAGCATGAAGATCACGATAGCTCAACACTACCTAGGCTGTCTCAGCACCACTATATGATCATTTCTGGCTCCGCCACTACGGTGAAGTGCTGCTGCGGGTGGATCTAAAACTCTTGGCTTGGGGCGGCAGGGGGTGGAAGGCTTGCTTTGGAGTCTCCCATATCCGACGCTCTGAGGGTACTCTGTACATTTATGCACCGCCCTATTAATGCAGTTCTACGTCCTTCAGGCCATTCCCGCTCAAAAAATGTATCCTTTCTCATCGGAACCGTTGATGCTGCACGAAGATGGACCATGGATGGATCTATGTTTTTGATTCTATCGCAAGTGCTAGGAGTCATGATTTTTTGGTTTTTGGTGGACTGTTAATGTTATCGAAAGCGTCTTATTTAGTCCTCACACGAGTGCCAACTTTGTCAAGATATAAAAGCACAACGAAGGAGGGCCTTTCTATGGCCTTTGAAAACATACGGGTGTACATACCCTCTCTTATCATTGTGAGGGCATGGTTCTCTTCTCTTGATCAATGGAGTTGGGTCACTCAAACTTTTCCTTACAACAATTTGATTAATTGTGTCCTTCTTTCTTACTATTGCACCCCTTAAGAGACTGTCTTCCTCCTCAATCCAACGTTTCTCGTTTCCATTATCCCCACATCATCCACTGTCAATGAAGTTAGGGTTTGAGTAGAAGTTTCTTATATCCCTGAGTATCCAGCGACCCGCTGAGTGTGCAGCTGGACTCCGAGATGAATCATAGTCAAGCTCGGATCATACTGTTGAATATATGAGCAATTTAATATATAATTTAATCCATAAAACAGTAAACAATTCATGACTAAAAAAGTGTATTAAACTAATCATGCGGACTAACAGACATGGTGAACATAACAAATCTAAACTGGAGTCTCGACACGATGAAGAGGTTGCTGACGTCGGGGAAGAAGTGGTCGTTGGGGAAGAAATCAGTGCCAGTAGTCGCGGGGTGCGCTCCCAGAAACCCGATTGCCTCTCTCCTGTACTGGATTACGAGAAGCGGGGTTCCGTAAACCTACTGTCCCCTCTCGCGGTGCACACCGGAAGAAGGGATGGAGAAGACTTGAGCGGCGGCTCAGTGCTCTGAAACTAGAGTGAGGAGGGAACATGTGTTGCACAACTGGCTAGGGTTAACGTCTGCGGTTTACATAATGCGGGTTGGGTAAGAGGTGGATATTAATCCCAGTTCGAGTCGGTAACAGCTCATGATCCAAAAGAATCGATAACGGCTGAGTGATTAACGCTTAGGTTAATGATTTGATTAATGGCTCATTAGTTATCTCGACCATCAAAAATAAAAACAACATGCATAGGTACGAGCTCGGCTGGTTCCTGAAACGCGGCGCGGTGTGGCGGCGGCGAGGAGGAGCGCGCGTGTATGTCTCATATTCTCATGCTCATACTGGTGGTAAAATATCTCACTTTATAAGATGGTGCAATTTTGTTCCAACTAGCAATGCGGGACTAAAATTTAGTACGACCTCTTGCCATGCATGAACGGGCCAATGACAATTTCATAATTTTAGTTGGATTATGACCTAAGACCCATTAGCAAACACTAGCAAATTCCAAGACATACTAAGGAAGGATATCTCCCAAGGTTTGGGACACAAGGAGACGACACCTACTTGTACCCGAAGAGGCGATCGAGGACACCCAAGAGGACACTTACATAAGGGAGGGATGATGTCCGACTGCGAGATCGACCGTGAGCGCCGCCGCGACGATGTAGAAGAACTACTTCACCAAATGATAATGTTTGCCTCATGTGCCTGGTGCTCGGCTCGCTACTGCTGTGTGTCGTTGAGTGACGTCAGTGCAGAAGCATAAATCGTGATGATCTAGTCTATGATACAAGGATGTTAGGGTCTGACTTGTGGATACACTAATACATTTGCTACGGTTAAATACACTTCGAGCTAAACTATGGCCGGTGCCATCGTCCAACTTGGATGCCGAGGATTGAGGAATGAACTAAGCCTCTCCTCTTTTTTGGAGAGAACTTTTTTTAGAACCTTTTGGAGAGAACTAAGCCTCTCCTTTTGGACTGAAACGTGGATTGGGCTGCCTTGTTTCTTGGGCCTGAATACCACTGGGCCGTGAGTAGAGGTGGCGTTTTTTTTAAAGGGAATTAGAGGTGCCGTTGGGTTCGCAGTTCGCTGACAACCGAGAATTAGCAAAAGTATTATGAATGTTTTGATCATTAATCATCCAAGGGTCAAGTCAACTGCGTGTGCCTACAACGGGAAAACGTGGACCGAGATGGAGCGGGGGCATACCAAGGCACTACCCTTAGTCATGGAGCGTAGTAGTTCTGATCCGGGATGACCGCATGACCGAATAAGTTTAATCGTTCGTCGATTGATGATTTGAAAATCTTGTCCCGGCCTGGATCATATGATCAGCCATTGGCTAAGCTACAGCAACATGCATGCACGGCCCTGCCGCGGTAACCCACACGGCCACATGCATGCAGTTATTTTTTTTTTTTTGGAGGAAGCCACATGCAGATCTGACTTTGTATGTTTCATATAGTAAAATAAAGTATATATAGAAAACAAATGAAAAATTAAGTCGATGGTATATGGGTTATTTAGTTGCTCCAACTATATAATGAGATAACATTAGGGGACGCATGCATGTAGAGCTGGATAGTCAGATGCACCAGTTAGGATTTTGTTTTTGTTTTTGTTTTGAAAGACACCAGTTAGGAGTTGTTCACTATGAATGTGCGTGATATATTGAGCTGGTGAACTGCCATCGATGTGACTTGTGAGTACTGCCTGCAAGTGGTATGTTGCCCTGGTTCCGGAGGATTGCATGAATCTCAAAGCACGATTGGACGTCCGAGAAAATCCCGGTGCTCCACAACATATGTGTGGAGTTGCTTTTTTCACAGCACATGGATTTGGACGAACTGATTCTGTGCGCAGTGCATATCCTGGGCCATCGCAAGGAACGGCCGGGATTAGCCATTGGTTGGGCTCCGTCAATGACAAATCCTGGCCATTCCCGGGTGGAAACCGATGCCTAGGATATTTGCTGCGCGCGGAATCAGTTCGTAGAGCGACTTTTCACAATCTGACAATGGATCCATGTGAACCCAACATTCAAATTTGAGAAATAATACAAAGGTTGAGAATAATCGGACAATAATGCAGTATGAAAAACGACATATTTTTGGAAGTCGGATATAAATGCAGGCCTACATGTGAAAACTGGTGAAACCGTGAAAATACATGTGGAAGCTGGTGAAACCGTCAAAATATATACTACGATGGTTCGTGGCCTAGTAGCTACCGGTCAGATTATGGAAGTCAAATCTGCATGCATGTGGTCTAGCTTCCTGTGCGGCATCTTGCCTACATGTCGCTGTTGCGAATGGCCGACGAACGATCCGGAGTCAGTCAACGTCCGATTCAATTCGTTCAGTCATGATCTTTCACGATGATCACCACTGTTATTTGTTAATCTCGTTTCACGTTTTCTATACTGCGGATCGATCTGAATGGTCTAGATCGACGCTACATGCATTAATTGTAGCCTTTGGACTTTGCAGGAGTAAATTAAGAGCTTAATCACATTACTACAACGAATCATATCATCAGACAGACAGGCACAATCTCGTGCAGTTACAACTTACAAATTTCAATAGTTATTATTTCAAAGAGAAAAAAAATCAACGGATGCTAGTTAAGGACGTGGCACTTCTTCCTGATCTCTCCCTGACCCCCGGTGAGCACGCCGACATTGCCCATTTTGATCATGGACTCGCTGAAATCTCTGAAGAACTCGGCGTCGAACTTCCCGGTGGCGACGCGCTGGACGTAGTCCCTGGTGGTGTAGTCGGTGAGGAGCGCGGCGTCGGAGCGGAAGAGGCCTCTCCGCTTGGCGACGTGGCGGTAGTAGCTGGAGTCGAAGGTCTTGTAGCTCCCGGGGTCCATCTCAGAGATCATGCTCCTGTCGTCGAGGCTCTTGCACTTGAGCCTCAGCTTGTCGGCGTACTCGCTGTCCAGGGACGGGTCGACGAGGCCGTAGGAGCCGTCCTCAGCGGTGGCATTGTAGAGGCGGTCGGCGTAGGACGGGCAGTGCGCGGTGCCGAGGGTGTGTGCGCCGGAGAGGACGACGAGGTCCTTGAGGTTGAGGCCCTTGGAGGCGAAGATCTTGGCGAGCAGAGGGACATCACCGTAGGCCGGGGGAAGCAAGTGGCTGGCCTCTGTGGCGCTGGACGCTCTGCCGTCTCGCCTGCCCAGCGCCACCGGCCAGAAGGGGCCCTTGGCCAACACGACGGCGTCGCGGGACATGAGGGTGAGCACGTCGGCGCAGGAGACGATGCCCGGGCAGGCGGCCTCGAGCTTGGCCTTCACGCGCTCCACGGAGCCGAACCCTCGTAGGCTCTTGTTCGGCTTGGCGTCCTTCTCCGCTAAGTTGTGATGTGTGGAGTCGAGCAGGACGGAGGCGTCACAACCCTGCGATTTGATTCGCGGTTGCATGTAAGCATGTTGTTCATCGATCTTCAGTATGGAGCAAAAATGCGATGGACAGAGGACAAGAGCTATTTACCCTGACAAAGCAGTCGTGGAAATGGAGCCGGAGGAGCGGGCCGGCGAGGCTGGGAGCGACGGCGATGATCTTGACCATCTCCTCGCGGACGATCTCCTCGGCTTGCGGGCATGTCATGCGGTAGAAGCCGATCTCCAGCTGAGCCACTGCTGCAGAGTTAGCTGCCAGAATGGCCAGGAGGGCAAGAGGGAGCAGCAATGACCTCATCGTCGCCATCGACTAAGCTTCGATTATGTGGCTACAACGAAAATTATTGTGCTAATAGAGCAGTTGGGTGACGATCTATGTCCAGGATGGTGAGTATGTCCTCGCAACGCCCCGGTTTTATACACAGCCCAGTTACGTAGAGTTTGGTACATGTCAACGCGCAACAACCTGTTTGCTGTGTAGTGTACACAGGCATGTGCTAACAACCATCTCGACACAACCGCCTCAGTTATCAATCGAACTGTGCAAACGCGGCTAAACGGACAGTTCATGAGGCAACATGACATGAATCTATCATCTGTCTCTGAGCTATAGCTTCAGCGGATATGGACGGCAATTATCCGATAATTTTGGGTTATAATTGCGGTAGGATATAGTATGCATTGCATACTCTGACAAGTTCTTGGTCAACGATTAGGGCAGGATGCATATGTCACTGATACTACTATATCCGTGGAATTCTTGGGTGACTTAACTTGTCCTGTTGGTTCAAGTAGAAGCACAGGATTTGAACGTTGCAAGATACATGGTTTTCACGATAGAAGCTCAAGGACGCCTCCGTGATGCAGTTCTCATAGTGGGGTAGCATAGCTAGTACTTTTTTTTTTAGAACCATGCAGGAGCACTGCATGTATTAATAGATAGAAGAAATGAAAAGCCAAAGAATGGCTATTGTCTTACAGAAAGGCCTCCGGCCGAAAGAAAAGGAAAAAAACTGCACGACCTAGGCATATCACTATACAGATTACACTAACATAGACAAGAGCAAGGCGACCAAGGCTAAGCAGCTATGCTACTAACCAAAATCCAGAGTAAGACGACCAGCGCTAGCTAGGACCCATTGATTTGCTTCCTGTTTAATCATCTCGATGAGAGTGTTCATAGGCTTGGAAACTTTGTCGAAAACCCTGATATTCCTCTCTCGCCAGACAGTCCATACGACCAAAGTGATCAGGGAGTCGAACATGTTCCTAGTCTTCCCATTAATCAATCCCCTGGCCTGCACCCACCACTCTTTCAAGTTATCTTGGGTAGAGGGATTCAGTTGTTGGAGATTTGCCCAACCCAACAAATGTCCCCAAATTAAGTTCACGACCGCACATCCCATGAAAAGATGATGAACATTTTCCTCCGAGGAGTTGCAAAAAGGACATTTTTCATTGTGAGGGAGTCCCCTTTTAGCCAACCGATCAGCTGTCCAAACTCTTCCTCGAATGATCAACCACATTGTTAATTTGCATTTTGTAGGCGCCCATGTTTTCCATATCGCTTCAGCCACATCGCTAGTTATCTTTGCCTTAAAGTGAGCCTGATAAACTGATTTTGTGGTAAATGCACCTTTTGGATCCCACGACCAGCTCCATTTGTCTTCAACGTGCGGTACAATTTGGATCTCTTGGCATGCTTCCCATATAGCCAGAACTTGCATGAAGATATTGATAGAAATAGGTTTTTTAATATCCTCGATCCAATATAAACCTGACATATTACTGACATGACATGCTATTAACCGAGGAAAGAGAAAGTGATAAAATACCATGATATTGTGACATAGCACAACCCAAGAGAAATTTCTACCATGATTCCTACAAATTAATTAAGGAAGTTATCTGAGATATCACGTCTAGGATTACCATGCACTACAAAAATAAATAAAAAACGTTGGGATTCGGTGCCTAGGGGTTGCACGGGAGCATGTGTGCTGCATCCAGGCAAGGTTTTGAATACCGGATAAAAAGAATTCCTGTGGGTGCTCGGGATTTGCGTTACCGCGGTTACCGGAAAATACCGAGAAAATAACCGCACAAAATGTTTGAATAAATTTTCACAGAAAGAGTTAATAAGTGTCTAAGCCCAATTTCTGCACGAACATGACGGTACTGCAGTGGTATGAGTTTAGTTTAGTACCACTGTGGTATAGGAGAGGTCGTGAGTTCTAGTTAGATCGGCCACCCTTTTTGCATCAATATGTCGTTTTTTTTTATAGAAACATCAAAACCATGGCTGCATGCCTGCATGGGATTCGAACCATGGACATCAATAGAGAGGACGGTCCAGCCTGGCCAAAAGTACGACTGCGCCAAGTTTTCCTTCTGTCTAATGAGTAGAAGCGGTATACTTATTCAGATTCCACAGTTTAAATTCAAAATTTTCAAAATAATTCAGGATTTTTGTCCGGTAAGACGTTTTAACCGAGTGTGCTCGGGATTTTCGGTTACCGAGCAGTAACCGGATTTCTCGCCCCGTTACCCAATCCTTGATCCTAGGCGGTGGATGGGTTCCACCATCCACAACGTCCCAGTTTGTCACCTTGTCAGGTATAGATACATTGGTGATTAGTTGTGCGCACAATGTGAATACAATTTGCAAACATGCAATTCATATCATCGGTGCAAACTACAATGATGTCGCCTAACACATAGTGCTCAAGCATGCATCAGATCATCTACTTCGCATCTACTCCCTCCGTTCCTAAATATAAGATGTTTTAGAATTTTTTGGCCCACACGTATCTAGACGTCTTTTAGTGTAAGATGCACATGAATAGACACACTAAAACATGTCTAAATACGTGCGGGCCAGAAAAGGATAAAACATTTTATATTAAGGAACAAAGGGAGTAGCATGCACTTCATATCTATAACACCCCCCCCCCCCCCCCCCCCCACACACACAAACATACACGCTATGCACGGGTGGAATCGAATTATCATGTAGTGAACCCTTCTTCCAAACTATGAAATTTAGACCATCAATATTGCTATATTTTTACTGAAAACTTGAAAAATCGTATATATGGATTGGTCTATTATAATTTTATTGGGTACTATGAATATACTATAATGGTATAGACTAGTGGTCAAGCTTACATTTTAACGACCGTGTTAATATCCTAAACATCATTTTTAATGACCTGGAGGGACTAATAATTTATCTGAGATACGCCCTGGGGGGTGGGGGGTGGTGGTGGTGTCTAACCCCTGCTAGCCCCCTGGATACGCCCCCTGATAAAATACCATGATATTGTGACATACCACAAACCCAAGAGAATTTTCTACTATGATTCCTACAAATTAATTAAAGAAGTTATCTGAGATATCATGTCTATGATTACCATGCACTACAAAAAAAAATGTTGGGATTTGGTGCCAAGAAGTTGCACTGGAGCATGTCCTGCATCCCACGGTGGATGGGTGCCACCACCCACGACGTCCCAGTTTGTCACCATGTCATGTATAGAGACATTGGTGATTAGTTGTGTGCACAATGTGAATACAATTTGCAAACATGCAATTCATATCATCCTTGCAAACTACAATGATGTTGCCTAACACGTGAAGCTCAAGCATGCACTTCAGATCAAGCATGCATCAGATCATCTACTTCGCATCTAGCATGCACTTCATATCTATAACATCCCACCCCCCCCCCCCCCCCCCCCCCCCCCCACCCCGATCAACAGTATGCAGATCTGGCATCTCCGGTATATACCACGTAATATCGATGCTAGAACATCCACCATGTACAACGTGCACGTTGAAACATACATGCTATGCGCGGATGGAATCGAAGTATCATGCCATTTCCAGTAGTGAACCCTTCTTCCAAACTATGAAAATTAGACCATCAATATTGCTATTTTTTTTACTGAAAACTTGAAAAATCGTATATATAGATTGGTCTATTATAATTTTATTGGGTACTATGAATATGCTATAAGGGTGTAGACTAGTGGTCAAGCTTACATTTTAACGACCGTGTTAATATCCTAAACATCATTTTTTTAATGACCTGGAGGGAGTAATAAGTTAATTTGTGTTTTTTCTTGGCTCTAAGATGATTACTCCTATCTGTACACCCTTACAACAATATGAATTCAATGCAGTAACGACTCTTACTGAATCGGAGTGTATGTAAACTAGTATATGTACCATACACAGAAAGTGCTAGTAGCTCCCGAGCACGTTAGTGCCTGCTTCGTTAAAAATTCAAAAATTAAATTTTAAGAGTCCAAAAAAATCTGAAATAAAAGTATACAAGTATACATAACATATTTTGTATGTTTACCAGAAGTATCGTAAAAAAACATTGTTTTTTGAGGTACACTAAAATGTGAAATGTCGAGTGAAAAACTGCTATTTTCCTTTTTTCCGCAGCCACAATTTTGTTATTTTTCCGTAGCTCGGAATACGATTTGTTTTCACCGAAAATTTGAATACATAGGAACACTTGTGTATGTATCCAACCCAAAATTTTGATTTTTTTTTCAAACTTAAAATTTAACATTTTCAATTTTTGTGTCCCACGAATGTGTGTTCGTATCATATATCCTTATATAGTAACAGATGTAAAGTCAGATCTGCATGTGGTCATGCCCGGACAAGGGGGGATGATCGAGGTCTTATGGATCATAAATGTTCAAGTCAATCGACGAACAATTCCAATTCGTTCTCACATGTGCTCATGGCATCTTCACTGGCTAGAACCACTTGTCTCACCCAAAATTGGTTTTGGTGCCAATTGCGGCCATTCAGTAAACTCTTTACCTGAAATAATTATCTACTCCGTATTTTCTATCTATAATCGGATGGCAGAGCACCTTCCTTTTCATAGAACAAAGCCACTTGCTATGCATGATTTTAGCACAAGCAGGAGCATACACGACCACCACTGTTATTTCTTATAGGAGTATTCTAACCCCCCCGCGCCATCTCGTTCCACGATTTCTACTGCATAGCAGAAATGGTCAGGACTGGCATCACAGGAATGTAGCTGTGCCAGTGTACTTTGATGAATAATAATAATGATTTACTCCATACTACAGATAATAATTAATCACACTACAATGAATAATATCAGACCACAGACGTGCACCGTCTCGTGCAGTTACAGTTAAAAATCAAACAAATGCTAGTTCAGGACGTGGCACTTCTTCCTGATCTCTCCCTGAGCCCCAGTGAGCACGCCGACATTGCCCATTTTGATCATGGACTCGCTGAAATCTCTGAAGAACTCGGCGTCGAACATCCCCGTGGCGATGCGCTGGACGTAGTCCCTGGTGGTGTCGTCGGTGAGGAGCGCGGCGTCGGAGCGGAAGAGGCCCCTCCGCTTGGCGACGTGGCCGTAGTAGCTGGAGTCGAAGGTCTTGTAACTACCCGGGTCCATCTCCGACAGCATGCTCCGGTCGTCGAGGCTCTTGCACTTGAGCTTTAGCTTGTCGGCGTACTCGCTGTCGAGGGATGGGTCGACGAGGCCGTACGTGCCGTCCTGGCCGGTGGCGTTGTAGAGGCGATCGGCGTAGGACGGGCAGTGCGCGGTGCCGAGGGTGTGGGCGCCGGAGAGGACGACGAGGTCCTTGAGGTTGAGGCCCTTGGAGGCGAAGATCTTGGCGAGCAGGGGGACGTCGCCGTAGGCCGGGGGAAGCTCGTGATTGGCCTCCGTCGCGCTGGACGCCCTGCCGTCACGCCTGCCCAGCGCCACCGGCCAGGTGGGACCTTTGGCCAGCACGACGGCATCGCGGGACATGAGAGTGAGCACGTCAGCGCAGGAGACGATGCCTGGGCAAGCGGCCTCAAGCTTGGCCTTCACGCGCTCCACGGAGCCGAACCCTCGCAGGCTCTTGTTCGGCGTGGCGTCCTTCTCTGCTACGTTGTGCTTCGTGGAGTCGAGCAGGACGGATGCATCACAGCCCTGAAATTTACATGTATCAGTAATTATGAGTTTAATAATTCGAAAGAAATGTAGTTCATATATCTTAAGTAAGTAGGGAAGAAAAAAAAACAATCTGACAGAAGACAGGAACAACATACCCGAACGAAGCAGTCATGGAAATGGAGCCGGAGGAGGGGGCCGGCGAGGCTGGGGGCGGCGGCGATGATCTTGACCATCTCCTCGCGGACGATCTCCTCGACTTGTGGGCATGTCTTGCTGTAGAAGCCGATCTCCAGCTGAGCCACTGCTGCCGAGCTAGCTGCCAGAACAAGCAAGGACAAAGGGAGCAGCAAAGACCTCAAAGTCGCCATGGAACTTAACCAGCTGCTACACGCTCAAATTAAGCTTCAAATGCAAGATTTTTTCTTTTGCTGTTAGTAGTTGATTGAGTGATCTTTGTCCTTGTGAACTCCGTGTACTTATAGAGGCAACCGGCCGTTACCTAGACGTTCTTGGGTGGATGCTGTCAGCCTGACAACCTGGTTGCTGCGTATGCATGCATCTCCTAACCTCCACCTCTATGCAACCGCGCCTCAATTATCAAATACAATACAAGCGCGTCTAGATGAACCGGTCAATACAGGGAAAATGGGAAAAAATAATAGACGGCACCGATCGAGGCCAGTTCATGGTGAGTGCGTCCTCCATGGTAACATGGCATGAATGTCTCTTCAGCAGAAGGGAGGCACTTATCCGATTTGGGCACTAATTGCATCAAAGGAATAACCTCATGTGCTTGGCCAATCATTTTTGGGTTGCACTATGAAATGATATGATACTTAATGGTAAAAATTTTATCTCTCCGATTATCAGTGTAAGCGCTGGCTCGTTTCGTGGTATATTCTTCGGAGACATCAACACCACGAGTTTGTTTACAGTGGCGTGTTAACGTTTGGAGCAGGTCAGCGATGTGTCATTGGGTGATGATGGTAGATGGTTCAATTTTGAGTTTGTAC
This sequence comes from Poa pratensis, assembly GCA_947311845.1. NCBI lineage: Eukaryota > Viridiplantae > Streptophyta > Magnoliopsida > Poales > Poaceae > Poa > Poa pratensis. The sequence goes on from CAMZMU010000082.1 coordinate 42,460,159, forward strand.
AATTCGATGGAAACATTTTTGATAATGTTGATGCACACTTGCGTTGTGCCCTTGCTGAAGGTGTTGGCTCGAATCTCGTATTTGGGGATGACAATCCTTGGTCAACCTTAGTTTGGACTCGTCATCAGCGATGCACACGTGACTTTTCCTTCTTGAAGGCTTTGCCTAAATATTGTGTATTTTCTCTTTGTTTTTATATTTTTACCATAGAGTCAGTGGTAGTCTGGTGAAGGTTATGTCGTGAGCCATGTGTCCTCGGATTTGTTTATTTTGTATCTTTCAGAACTTTGCAATAAAAGGCTTTGTACATTGTTTCGATGCAAAGGTCGAGGCTCGTTTCCAATTTCGAAAAGAAACTTTTGGAGCATGTGGCTGAAGATATTTTTATCACACATAGATGACGTATCGGTCCTCCACCCCCACAGACTTCATATCTGTCATGCTTGACTATGTATTGGCACACATCTAACATGATCTGAAAAATACATGTCTGAATCAAGAATAAATTTAGCACCACCCATGTACTAACTCTAAATATCGTTGCTCAGTCACAGAAAAAATCATATGCATCCAACAAATATGGTGAATCTACGACAAGGCATGAGCGCAAACATGAGAGATATAGTACAAGTACTACCTGATTTCAGCAAGCTTGTTGTACAAATATTATGTAGCATCATCCCAAAAGTCCGGTGCAACAACATCAAAACAGAAAAAACAATCTTTTACGTGAAAACCACCTCAAATTGAGAGAAAAACCATGGGCTGAAACCACCCAAATAGTTATCCACCATTATCAAATCTAGAGAGCACTAACTAATCTCACACATCAAGATATCATAGATTTAGATGCAATAACAAGATTTGGGGGACAAGAGTTGTGAAATTGTAACAATGCCACCAAATATGGTGGAACAACAATTGAATGAGACAAAATAGTGGATCTGAACTTCACAATCTTGTGGGGAACACCTAATGTTTCATCTCAAACTCTTCCATCAACTTTTTCAATTTTTATTCCCTCTTGGTTTTCTTTCTTTCTTCTCCAATGAAAACTAACCTGCGATTTTCTGCACTCCACCTAGTGATGGCTGGATGGGAGGCTTAACATCCCCATGATGTCATGTGCATAGTCTACAATGACTCCTTGTCATAACCCTAATGGGTTGTGGGCACTGCCATAACCGCTATCTTTCATCCGAACCGTTCTTGTAAGTATTGATCTTCTCTAATTGTACTAACATGGAATTCACAACATCTCAAATGCAATAAAATCTCACATCAATGTGTTTGGTTTTATATTGGAAATTTAAATTATCAGCAAGATGGATAGCACTCTAAATATCACAAGACAAATTGGATTTCTCCTGTTTCATGTCTAACTCTTGCAAGACGTTCTTCATCCACAATATTTCCATGCAAGCATCAAGTTCAGCTACATACTGAGCTTCTTCGGTTGACAACGAAACACACTTATGCAATGTTGATTCTCATGCCAATGCTCCCCTACATAAAACACCAGGTATCAGAAGTTGACATCAGAAAATCTGCATCTGCATATCCCTACAATACATGATCACCACTTCCAAGAATAGGGATGATCTCTAAGTGCTTTTGAGATACTTGAGAATCTAGTTCGCTTCATTCCCGTGAGCTTCACTTGTATTTTCTCATGAACTGGCTAACAAAACCCACCGCATAAGCAAATATCATGCCTAGGGCACATCATGGCATACATAAAACCCAGGCCGAGCATCTAGGTTTACCTACAAAATTCGACTGGCTAATTTAGGTACAAATGTTTTTCAAATTTGACACCCTAAATTTGTCATGAAAAAATTGTACCCCAAAAATTTGGGTACACAAAATTTCGAGTTCGAGTTCGGGTAATCCTGAATTGCCTGAAATACACAATAGTCACGGTCAGCCCACGCCTCCACATCTCTATGTGGCCTCTGACGTGCAACCTTGAACAAGAAGGAGGTCACTGAAAGATTCGTAGGGAGCATGTGTCACATCAGGGAAGTTGGACGTGTCGTTGTCGTCGCCCCAGGAAAGATGAGGCGGGCAGCGATTGGTTAGCGGCACAAAAAAGAGGTAGGGCAGCACAACAGATTGGTTTTGCCTTTTTTATTTAACATGATATTTTTTACCATCTCTAAAGTCAAATTTCCATCTGGATCGCTAAATTTCTACCTAACACGACAATCATGTCCAGCTACCAAATATGGAATTCAGCAACAACAATATTTGCACCTCATCCTCAAAGTTGAACTTCATACCGATAGTTAATTTATGTGGCACTGGAAGACATTCAAGTGCTTAATCATACTATTTTTTTATCTCAGTACTCGAGCTTTACAAGTCTTTTGATTACTGATGCCATGTTCATAGCTGTCTTTCTCTCATACACATTGAATCCAACTTCTCCTACATCTCTTGCATTTGGTTCATTGTAACTTGGTGTACTTTTTTGTGTTTGATGTGTAGTCGAATTATACCTACTACCTTTTGGTTTAACACACTCCATTCTTCTTCCATGACACCAGTGGGTATCGTCTATTTCACAATTTGATCATACAAATCCTTGCAATAAATGATGCCATCCATCATGTGATTCCATAATGAGTGATTGGAAGAATCAAGTTGTATCATGCCACTTTTGATGGCGCCTTCTTCCAAAGCCTTGTGAGAAGAAACTCTAACAACAATCAAGCAACTCTGATATGCAATCTCTGAGCAACTTTGAGCTTTGATAACACTATGTTGGGGGCATTATCACAACTGTAGCGTGGTTAAAAAAGTACGAGTGTAATCAGGAGCAGGATATCCTATCGAGAATGGATTTGGATGTTAACTTCAACACCACTCATGTACTAACTCTAAGGATCGTTGCCTAGTTATAGACATAAACATATGCATCCAACATATATGGAGAAACTAGGTTATGTATTTATCTAAGAAAAGTCTCGGGTGCAAACATCAAACATGTAGTACAAGTACTACCCGATTTTAGCAAAGAGAAAGTACAAATAATATGTGCTCTCATCTCACATAAGTGTAGTAGCACCAATATTTTACATGGAAAGCCCATCAAATTTGAAGGATAAAACCATGGTCCGAAGCCAACCAATCTTTGTCCACTATTACCTAATGTGGGATACAAAAAGTTCTTCTATAGAGAGAACTAGAGGATATGATACATCAAGACATTGCAGATCTTGGATTCAACAAAAATGATTTGGGGCACAAGTTTCAGGGATTGAAACGATCACAGGAAAGATGGTGGAACCACAACATGAAGGATATAGGGTAGCAGATCTGAACTTCACAATCTTGTGGGAAACACCTAGTGCTTGATTTGAAAAAATTCCTTCTACTTGTTGTCTTTTCCTTCTCTCTTGGTTTTCTTTCCTTTTCTCCAATGGAGCCTAACCTAAGATTTTCCTGTACGGGAGGTTTAACATACCCAATCGGTCATGTGCAAAGTCCAAAATGACCGTTGGTCATAACCCTAATGGTAGTGGACTCTTGCACTTATTTTGGTCTGTCTAAAAGTATTTTAAATAGCCATAACCTCGTAACCCACATGAGAAGAATGCCAAATAATATTTTGCCTTTTTCATTATGCTTATGGTTCTTGCAGCTATATGCATCATATAGATATGATAGGAGTAAATTCTTATTGACTGAATCTTCTTGACACAAACTTTCAAGATTAATAAAAGCGCCATTTGTCGACAAAACTTGTGCAATGCACAATATCTAGAGTGTCCAAAAGAGTTCATTTGCAACTTAGGGGTAAAAATATGTAATTCACCAACTTAAAATTTCAACATCTAGAAAAGGCGCCTAAAATATGTTTTCTATAGATTTCCATATATGTCCTAGCAGTTCATGCACGGCTTCGTCCACGCCTACCTGGGAGTAACATTCACTAGTAGCATAATACGATACTAGTCTATGGTACTACGAAAATCATCTGTAACTAGTTCCAGTGATCCGGCTTTTTTCAAAAAAATCAAATTTTCATTTTTTTATCCAAAAATTTCTGAATAAAGTCATACAAGTTAATATACATGTCTAGTGTGTACGACCTAATTTGTATTGAAATATTTTTTAATAGTGTCCTGCACAAAAAGACAAATGTTAAAAAAAAGAGTTAATTTTTCCTTTACAGCCATGATTTTCTCATTATTGTGTAGCCTACAATAAAACGTATTATCTAACAAAACTCTGTTGATACATAGATAACATGTGTATGGATACACGAACTTTTCCTTAGATTTTTTGAATCTGTAAAATACCATTTTCTAATTATTTTCCTATAACAAGAGCACCGGTGCTCCGGAGCCAAACCACCTCACTCGTGTTACTATTTTATAGTGCATGGTATCATAAATGTGATATCTTAGATAAATTTATTTATTAATTTCTTGGAGTCATAGTAGGATTGGAGGTTTTTGGCTCATAAATTTGTCTCCGGAGCCAAAAACCTCCAATCATGCTCCAGTGCTCCCCCATTTAAAAAAATAGAAAATCATATTTATGAGTTTCAAAAATGTCAAAAAAAATCCAAATATTATATCCGACATATCAACCTGAAATACTTTGAATTCCAAGCTAAAAAAAATGACAAAAGTGTGGATCCGAGTATGATATTTTTAAATCTTCAAATTTTATCAGATTTTGTTATTTTGTGTAGCCCATATGAAAAAGTATTTGAAATTTATATTTTGCAGGTTTGTGGGATACACCATTGGCTACATCTAAATGTTTTTCAATTTATTTTTGAAATACATAAATATGATTTTCAAAAAAAATTAAACGAGGGAGCACCGGAACTCGGGAGCCAAAGACATAGTAGCACCTTCTTTTGGGTTAGGCTATATGTTACAATATCATGACATTTTACCCCTCTCTCTTTTCTCATCTAAGCAAAATGTCTAGTTGATACTGCACGATGATAGAAATGTTACCCCGCCCCCGCCATTAGAGCTGCGTAAAGGAGACACTGGCCTTCTATATATGTGTGTATATTAATTTCTGTCATGAAACCATGTATCTTGCGAGACAACGTTCAAATCTCGAGCTTCTACGTACTTGAACCAAGAAGACAAGTTTAGAATTCCACATAGATAGTAGTATCATTGGCATATAAGCCTGCCCAAATCATTGGCCAAGCACATGGCAGATTAGGGCACTATTGGAGAACTATTCTCTTGGTACATAGTATATCCTCTCGCAACCATAACCCAAAATTATCGGATAATTGCCGTCACTATCCGCTAAAGCTAGCTCAGAGACAGATGATAGATTCATGCCATGTTACAATGATGGACGCTGTCCTCGTCAGACATCTTATTTTCTTCCCTTGTTCCACCGCATCGAGTGTTCGTGTAGCCGCGTTTGCTCAGTTTGATTGGTAACTGAGGCGGTTGTGTCGAGACGGTTGTTAGCACATGCCTCTGTACACACAAAACAGGTTGTTTCTCGTTGACATGTACCCAAGTCTACGTAGCTGGGATGTGTATAAAACCAGGAGTTGCGAGGACATACATACATCATCCACCCAGTTGTAGATACTACAAGCAGCAAAACATTCTTTGCTGTAGATACATAACTGAAGCTTATAATCTGATCGTGGAATTAATTGGTGAAGTTCCATGGCAACCATCAGGTCTTTGCTGCTCCCTCTTGCCCTCGTGGCCTTTCTCGCGGCAAGCTCGGCAGCGGTGGCTCAGCTGGAGATCGGCTTCTACAGCAAGACATGCCCCGACGCCGAGAAGATCGTCCCGAGGAGATGGTCAAGATCATCGCCGCCGCGCCCAGCCTCACCGGCCCGCTCCTCCGGCTCCATTTCCACGACTGCTTCGTCAGAGTAAGCCGTGCTTGCTAGTCCTCTGTTGCGATTCTGCTCAGGGAAAAACATTTCGGAAAGAGAAAATTTCCTGAAATTTCGTTTTTTTCGGAAAAATATTTTTGATTTTTCGCATTCAAAGTTAGTCAATTTAAAGTAAATTGAATAAGATGAATTTAGTTTAAATTAGAACCGAACATAGTGCGAAAATATTGGTAAAGTTAAATTTCGATACCCACCAAATCACCTAAACTTCATTGAATATTGAACCTTGCTTGCTCTGCTTCTAGTGAAGATCGATGAAATATATGCTTAAATGTGCGCTCGTGTAACGCAAAATAACAGGGATGTGACGCCTCTGTCCTCATCGAGTCCACCAAGGGCAACGTGGCGGAGAAGGACGCCAACCCGAACAAGAGCCTGCGAGGGTTCGGCTCCGTGGAGCGGGTGAAGGCCAAGCTCGAGGCGGCCTGCCCGGGCATCGTCTCCTGCGCCGACGTGCTCACCCTCATGTCTCGCGACGCCGTCGTGCTGGCCAACGGTCCCAACTGGCCGGTGGCGCTGGGCAGGAGAGATGGCAGGGCGTCCAGCGCCACCGAGGCCAGCGCCGAGCTTCCTCCGGCCAACGGTGATGTCCCTCTACTCGCCAAGATCTTCGCCTCCAAGGGGCTCAACCTCAAGGACCTCGTCGTCCTTTCCGGTGCCCACACCCTCGGCACCGCGCACTGCCCGTCCTACGCCGACCGTCTCTACAATGTCACCGCCGACCCGTCCCTGGACAGCGAGTACGCGGAGAAGCTGAAGCTCAAGTGCAAGAGCGTCGACGACAGGAGCATGCTGTCGGAGATGGACCCCGGGAGCTACAAGACCTTCGACACTAGCTACTACGGCCACGTCGCCAAGCGGAGGGGCCTCTTCCGCTCCGACGCCGCGCTCCTCACCGACGACACCACCAGGGACTATGTCCAGCGGATCGCCACCGGGAAGTTCGACGCCGAGTTCTTCAGGGACTTCAGCGAGTCCATGATCAAGATGGGCGACGTCGGCGTGCTTACCGGCACCGAGGGAGAGATCAGGAAGAAGTGCTACGTCCTCAACTAGCGTTCCGTACGGGATGGTGTGTGTGTTTTTTTAGTGCGTGTCTGGCTGTCTGCAGTCCGATGATTTTATTCGTTGTAATTAATTACCAAGTATAATTAATTATCGTCAGCGGTGTGGTGTAAATCTATAATATCGTCAGCAATGTCCAAGGGTGCACATATACAATGTTACTGCACCACTAAAAAAATACCATTTGTAAATCAATGCTACTACGATGCCTGTAACGGTAGTCTTGGCCATTTCAGCTCCGCTGTACGAAACGCGGATCGTGATACAAGATGGTGGCTTAACAAATAGCAGTGGTGTATGTGTGTGCTCCTACATGCTTGTGCTAATTAATCATGCCAAGTAAACTACTCCCTTGTTAATAGGAGTAGTGTTTCCCCCTTGTTAATTAATGAAGATGCATGGCCGAACGACTTGAATTGTTCGTCGATTGACTTGAACAGACGACCTCGACTGTCTCCCCCTTGTTATTTGTAGCCGTTGGCCACAACAACATGAATGACGCGGTACTGTAGCTAGGGCACATGCATGCATATTTAACCTCCATAATTATCTGTCCCGGTAGCTACGCCAGATGGAACGATCATTTACTTCTCCCGAAATGGAGAATTATGCATGTATTATGATTTCCCCAAGTTTTTTTTCCAATTTTGTGGATATACTTTCTCGCTAAGTTCCGAAAACCAGTTTGAGATACCATGGTAAAATTTTGAGTTCCCCATGTTCCACATATTCATTCTTTTCAATCAACCTATATATACATCGGGTCAACGAACTTATCCGCGGTTATTTAGGATCTCTGTCACGGGCCACTAGCGCGCGTCACTAGAAGTAGTTTGTCTTGCGGCCCAAAGTCTGTCAATGACGTTTTGGGCCTGCCACTGGTTTCCAAAACAAGTGATGGACCCTTATTTAGTTATTTGACATCAATGATAATGGTTCACCAAAGGGCATATAAGAGATATGCAAGATGATTGAGCTAGGCAAGGCAATTTTTGAACTCCCACATCTATGACGGCTCCCACCAAAGACATTTCAGATAATCCCACATTTGTGACAACTCGTGAGAAAAAAAAAATCTGTGTAAGGTACTCCTCTTCACAACCTCCTAAGGAGTGGTAGAAGAAGGTCTGACTCACACACCACAAGTAATGTGACACTATAGTTCGATGGATGAATAGGCTTTCTCACATTTTTACTACTCCCACCGGTCTAGAAAAACTGTCGCAAGTACAACTATTGAATCGTATTAGGCAAGCTCATTTTCCACGACACTTTTAGTGTATCGGAGGGAGTAGAACTTATTTGGTGTATTTGCGCCGAAATCCCACCAAATGACACCACGAAGTACATAGAAACCAGAGTATTATGTTTACAATCTAGAGAGGAATGGGCTTGACGAAATGTTGATGGATCCTGTCTTTGTTGCCACGGCTGAATGTGTAGAGGTCACTTTTGTCACGAAACAACAAGGTCATGCTCTTGGTGAGGTTGGTGACACGTTTTACAAACGGGAGCAGCGCACGATGGTGAAATCGTGCCTGATTGGTAGTTTTCCATGCATCTTCAACCAGATTCTCCAGAACGGCGATAGCTACCTCACTTGTAACATGATGCTCGTTGATGTAGCTATCCAGGGAGCTAGCCACGTCCATTTTGGTCTTGCCGTGCTATGAACAATCACACGTTTGGTCAGTTAGTCTGTCGGTTTTACGGTGCAAAAAACATCTGGGTGTAATTAATCAAAGCACATATATATACCTTAAATGCCGCCAAATCATCCATAAAACGTGTCACCTCACCACAAGCCATTACCACATCAGGGTAACCAACTTCATCCGTTGCATCGTCCCCCATACCAATAAGTGAACCAATGATTAGCGATGGAGTACCCGCAGAAATGACCGAACACTTTATGCGATCTTTAAAGCTTGGTATGTAACTGCTGTGGAACCATTCAGATTCCTGCTGGTAATGCTTGCACAGATTTTGGAACTGCGTTCGCACGAGGAGGAGAACTTTTAGACCAACAGAATTCATCAATGAATATATATATTGAAAATTTGACTGTAGACTATATGGTATATGTATACGTACCGCTTTTCTACAATAAAGAACACGACACTTGTGTTCTTGTTTTAGTTCATTCTCAAACTCTCTGAAAATATTCATACAGCTCACATAGTACTTCTTCAGGTACTCCGGTAAAAGAGGAATAGCACTCTCATTCCATCTGCACGTGCATACCGCAAGGTAATTTAGCTTCGGTCAGCTTGTACAATATATATGTACTAGTTCCTATTTCCTAAAGTGTAAGACGTATTTTGATGCGTTATAACAAGGATTTAACAAATAATTTTTCTATTAACATACTCCGATTTATGTGAAACATAATCACACTAGTCAAAAGTATTACTTTTTAATATAAATTCGATGATATTGATTTTGTCACATATTAACTAACAAAGTAATTGTGACGCAATACCATGTATGAGCGAATCAAAATACGGCATACATATACTATTACGAAAATGAATCCTAGGATATCTGTGCTAACCTCTGTATGGCTTCATTAAGCTTTCGACCCTCTTCCAAGGTAGCATGCAAGAATTATTCGCGCAAGTCCATAGTGTTGTTCATAGTGTACAGTGTAGGACCAAAAGTAGCATTCAACTATACGATCCCGAGAGTAGCTTAGTGCCACATCTTCATATAGGTCATTCCCCACCTACAATCACCATCATCTCGTCGTTAATTATTTCAGTGTACTTCTATTTATCTTGATAGGGCTCTCACATCGATACGAGATCTACTCTTGATATAACTAAGTCTATGCACAAAGATTGTACAAACCATACCGGCAAAAATCTTTGAGCTCCCGCTGGTGAAGACGCTGCAAAAGATTGAAGTCGAGCTTCGCAAGCTCTAACACGGACGGGTTGCATCCTTGCTCGTGTTTGTACTCTGCCATATAGTACGGCGCATCTATTCTATTCAGAGTTCTGGAATATGGTATCTCAAGGTTTCGTTTGATTTGCTCAGATAAAGGGTACTTAAGAATGCTCCTGATGGATTCAAGATGTTTCCTTGTGAAAGAAATTGCTTCATTGAGTTCTGATTCACCATGGATTGAAAGGTAAGCAGCGTTGTACAAACATAATAGTCCCCTTTGTTCAGTAGTCACTATATCCGTGTTAAAACTCCCATCATTGCCCTTGAATTTATCGAATACATCTGCAAAAAAAAGGGCATGTGTTAGCATTTGATTTGAATTACCTCTTAGTTACTCCCTTGTGTATCCTGTACGTATTATATGGTCCACCCTCTATTTCAGACTCTTTATTAATTGTAACTTCGACCTAAGATAAAACACATGGTAATTTGAGATAAGGAGAGTACTAATCATTAAACCACGGGCATGCACGAGCTTTTATTAAGAAAACACGTGAATACCGAAACTTTGTTCATTAGAGTTGCGTGTGTGATTATTTTCTAGCATTTCTATGTAAGGGCTGTTTTGAACATAGTTTTAAAATATTTTCTATATTTTGTATCATGATGTAGTGGGATATCCCCGGTAATCTCCATAGGATACCCAATTAATTGTTGACAAGCTTGCATCCAGAATGGCAGGTGGCAATGGTGGGCTGCATCCATAATATATAACGAAGATTAACCCCCAATGAATTCATTTATCTAGCCATGTTTGGTGTAGTTCATATTCTGCCCCGTCCATAAAAGGACGACTAAAATAGTTTATTAGCACGATTGGAGTTATCAACTTTGTACTATAACAGTTAACACATAGTTGAGGTATATCTTTCACCTATATGTATGGTCAAAATTTAAGAGGTTCTCGAGAGGAAAAATGGAGAAACAACTATTAGGGACACAAGCAAAAAACACACATACAATTAGAAAACTGATAAAAAAAAGCTTATTACAGTCGAGTTTATAGTTTTCTACAAACACTACCCAAAAAATAATAGCTTGTGCTTTTGAATTTGCTAGATAGTGCACGGTATACTTTATATATCCATGTGATAATTAACCTTGTCTAATGACTTATTTATCAAAAAAAGATTACCTATGTTTTATGCCTGTTGCAGCCATGCGTCTGTTTTGTTGTTGCACTTCTCTAACATGTTCCAAATGATTGAAATAACAGTTGTATGGAAATATTGGGATCCAAATGGCTATAAGACACTGACCGTTACAGGGAAGGGCCGGGCCTGACATGTCAAGGGCCCGGTGCAAGGAAAAAATGGGGGCCCTAGACAGTAAACACACAAAAATGCCACCACCGCCGTTCATGACGGCATCCGTCATGCTGCCCCCGCCGATGGACCGAACCTACTTCACGAACCCGTTCATCATCGGCGGGCCGTAGCATCGTCGGAGCCGAAGATCTACTGTCGGATCTCCTTGCACGAGTGGTGGCCTGGGTCCCAGTCCACATCGTTGAGATTTTGGGGAGCCCCTATGCATCACGTCGCTGCCATGCATTTCGTTGGTTGGTAGGTAGCTTGGCGTTAAGGGCCCTTGAACTTAGATCGTGGCGGGTTAAGCCAAGTGCTACGACCAAATTTGCTCCGGGGAGACCTTAACACGCTAGGGATGTTCATCTTCTCTCCAAAAGGAAAAATGTACACTAAAGTACTGTACCATCGACGTGCCATTCGTTCATACGTAGCATCGACGTACCTTTTTTTTTCTATTTTTGGATGAACACATGTACGCACCATTAATTCTATAATGTAAAGATAAAATCTAGCAAAACAGTAAGTATATATCTTCGTCAACCTACAGATACCGTACAATTAAAGGATTTATGTTAGGAAACTAATTAAGGATTTACCATTTCATTATTTATAATAGTAAATTTTGCAATTCAATTTGCTATACAGGAAAAATAATATGTAATTGACATAAATGGGGAACACCGACATTTATAGAATAAATGTTCGCAATTACTTTGTATTTAACTGTTTAATTCCCCATTAAAAATTTAAGATAGATCCATCATATATTTGATTTGATGATATATGAGAATATATATAAACATATTAGTACTTAAATAAAGATTCAGCTACAAGAGAAACGGACCTTGGCCGTTCCCCTTTCTCTCGTCCACAGGAAAGGCGAACTTTTGGGCGACCCGAGTCTCCCCACCTCGCTCGCCGTCGATCCGTGGATTCCTCCGCCTCCGGCGGCCGCTCCGGCGGCGGGAGGTCGGGGAATCCACGGATCTAGGCTTGTACATAGTGTAGGGGTAGGTTTGGAGCTGGCCGGTGGCGTCTTGGAGGCGGAGATGTCGTCGGCTGGTGTTTGGTTTGCAGGTGGCGGATCTCCTCTCCGGAGTCGACGTTCTGTGGAGCTTCGACACCGATCCGTCGTCAACCTCGTCCTCGCACCTCCGTGGAGGTGCCGTGGGCGTCTTCCCCGTGTTAAGCTCCGAGGGCGGCGGAGTTTGCAGGTCAAGATCTTGAAGAAGAAGATGAGGCGCATCGGATCGACTGCGGCGGCGCTCGACGGTGTAGGTCCTTTGGGGCCGGCGCTCGGCGACTTCCCGCTCGCCTGGGGACTGCCTCCGATCCAAGGCATCGAGGGAGGCAGCGGCGGCGGCGCGCCACCGACGGCAACGGCGTGTCGACGACGTGGTCAACTTGCAGAAGGACGAAGCTGTAATTTTGTGTTTGTTGGGGTTCTTTCTGTAATATCTCCGGTGTAATTCGTCTTCTTGTTCCGCAAAAAAAAGATTCAGCTACAAGAAAATTTGGGAACATCACAACCATGGATGATTACCATGCAGCCGGCATCGAGTGTTGTGAGGTCCCGGCAGCCGGCTAAGAGTGATTCGTCGAACGGGCTAGCAGATGAGACATTCGAACCGCCAATCGTGGGAGGCCTGCCGGAAACAGGATACCCAAGATAATCCGTCTGGTGACTTTGTAATCAGACAACGCTCGTCCATAACCAGTGACATGTCGGCATGGGAGCGAGGTTTTCGAATTCTCAAATCTCTTGGCTATGATGGCCCAAAAGGCCCAAACCATTTATGGATGCTTAACACATACCTAGTAATGTGGCTTTGCGCTTTGGGGAGCTTGGGGCATTAGACCTAATATGTCACAGACGGGCTGGTAAAAAAGGATCGTTACAGGTTACTACTCAACAATGATGTCACAAAAAGGCCGGATGAAAGCCAGCAAATGATGGCGAAATGACCTGCGTTTTTTTGAACAAAACGGGCAACATTGCCTCATTTTATTAAAAAAGTAGGAGGGGAGTTAACCGGTTCATTAACGGGGAACGGCCGAAAACCGTTACAAGTGCCCCACACGAGACACACACGCCGCCGAGGAGAGAAACACCACCGAGGTCATCACCGAGCGTCATCGTCGTTACTCCTCCCGAGCAAGCGATTCCGACTTCACCTTCGACGACCACCGACGAAGCCCTCGCCGCAGCCGACGCCGTACACCATGTCGGCCTATGCCAAACAGTCAACCCAAAGCGTCGAGGAGGAGGCAGCTCCGACTCCGACGGAGAGCTTCACTGGAGAAAGAAGCACACCTTGCATCGACGGAATCCACCAGGCCGCTGTAGAAAAAGGGTCATTGTTGCCAGCCTGCCGCCCCGCGACACGCAGCTCCGACTTCACAGCTTCACGGCGGGACGCAACACGGATTGTCGGTGACGAAGGACATGCCGCGACTCGGCTCCGCTCAACACCGTCATCGTTGCCACACAACTCGCAACGCCAAGACACACCTCACCGCCGACCGGCCACCTGCCAATCGCGATGTCGTGTGCGACCAGCCCACCAATGGAGAGCGGATGGGACCGAGATCTTCAAGACGACGCCCCCAAGAGGGCCCGCGACGTGAGAACGACGCCGTCGCCCCGCCCATAGGGTGTAGGCTTTCACCCGAAGATCTTGATCCGAGATTGGGAAGGTCGAGGAAGCTCGACGATGACGCCTCCAAGGAGGATAGAGACGCCCGCGGGCGCCGCCGTCATCGGCCGGCAAAAGCCGGCAAGACTTTCGTCCCGAGCTTCATGGCCATACCCACCTCCCGCGACCGGCCAGACCAGCCCGCCCTCCGCTGTACCGCACACACCCAACCGCGCGACCGCGGCGTCGACGCAGAGGGAGCCACCACCAGCCTCGCCGCACTGCACCTTCAACGCCCCACGCAGAGCAACATCGGCCCGCACCGCCCCGCGCCTCATCGGCCTCCAGCCTCCGCGCGACCTTCGCCTCCGCACCAACGCCGTCCGCCGGCGCACCTCACGCGGCGACCCCAACGGCCGCCGACCCGCCCCACAGCGACGAGCCCACCGCCGGGACGCCCACCTCCGCACGACGCCCACCACCGCACCACCAAAGTTTGGGCCCAGATACCGTCGATCCTGCGCCCGGAGCACCGCACCGCGCGGAGGCACCGGTCGGAGAGGACGGCGCCTCCCAACACCATGCCGGCAGGAGCTCCAACCACCAAACACCACCAAGCAGCCACCTCCGCATCACACGCCGACTCCAGAAAGTGGCCTCCGCTTCCGCGCGTCCTCCGCCTCCGCTCGCCGTCGACGACCCCGGCCTGCCGCCCTCACGGCCAGGCAGGACCCGTCATCCGCCACCACGCCGAAGCCCGGCGTTCCCGGAGCCGCCGCTCCGGCTTATCCGCGCCGGCAGGTCGCCGTTTCCGTCCCAGCCGGTCCAGGACGAGCGCCGCGCGAGGAGGAGGGAACCCACCCCCGCCCACCAGTTGTGTGGCGGCGGGGAGGCCGCCACCGCCACGGCGCGAAGGCCGGCGACGGCAGCGGCAGGGAGATGCGCGGAGGGAGGAGGACGCGGGAGGCGCGAGGAGGGGCCCCCCGTGCCGCCTGGGTGCGGCACGGGGAGGGGGGGGGGGGGGGGGGGGAGGTGGCCGGCGGCGGCTGGAGGCGGAACCCTAGCCGCGGGAGGGGGTATGCAGAGCTTCTCTGTGCTTTGGATTTTCCAATGACCTGCGTTTAATGTATGTGTAGCCATCACTGGAGGGTTAAGGAATCCCGTCAGTGATGATGTCTTAGTGGGCGAGAGCGATAACCAACCATATTTATTTGTCCTTAGTTACTTTCGATGCACTAACAATCTTAGTTAGATTCTTAATTCGTCTTAACCAATCTGATTGATCCAAAGTTAGCTAGCTACTCGTAGCTGCACTCCGCCGGCGTGTTGCCGTTCTTGAATCGATCCTTGTCGGTACAGTAGTCGTAGTTCATGTATGTATTCTTGACGTTCTCGTAGGCGGCCCGCTCCGCGGCGGACAGCCTCCGGTGCCGGCGTGCGTTCCACCACAGGTCCGGCGAACTGCACGGCGTGGAGCTTGTGTTGGCGCAGGCGTCGACGTTGAACCCCTGGAACGCCACGGTGAAGGGCGCGCGGTTCCAGTCGATCTTGGTCCTGCCGCCGTCCGTAGCCCAGTCGGAGCCGTCCCACAGGCTGGCCCGGAGGCGCATCCGTTTCGCCGGGAACTCGTACCCCGCCACGCGGCCCGTCATGTTCCTGTGCACCCGTATCGGCGTCTCGTCCACGAACACCCTGCAGATTGCACACACAGATGGATTCAGCGATGCATTTGTTGATCCAGTGAGCTCTAGGACAAGAAAACTGAAAGGAACGTACACGAGCTGGTAAGGGTTCCAGAGTATCCTGTAGTCGTGGAAGTCGGCTGCAGGGTCGAACCACAGTTGCAGCCTCTGCTCCCTGTCGCCGTGGCCGTTGACGAAGACGTTGGTCTGGAGCGTGATGGGCTTGCCGTCCACGTTGCCCAGGAACTCGAAGTCTACCTCGTCGTGGTTGCCGCTGTCAGGATCCGACGACAGCTACACGTGGAATAAATGTTGCTTTCAACATGTACTAACTACTAAGGAGAGAGGTATGTGCAACACTGATCAGCAACTCACGTAGAAAGCTGTGACAACCCCGGCCGTATACCCGCCGGGCACCTTGATCCTCATGTGGAAGAACCCTGAACCGTACGACAACTTGGAGCCGAACCCTGCACCGGAGTTCTTGTCCATGGTGAGACGGACCTCCGTCCCCAGGTTTACCAGGTGATAGCCATCTGCACCCCACGTTGGCGCGTAGTTCTCGTCGAACACCGGCGTCCTCGCCGGCAACAGGCTAACCGCGGCCGGGAGGAGGACAACGAGGACGACGACGAGGAGGAGAGGCAATGGCTGCTGCAAACTGGAGGCCATTGCTGTATGTAGCTTAGCCACGACAAGTACGTGTGCGCGTTTGCGGCTTGTTGACCAAGTGGAGCTCACCTAGCACGTCCTTTAATAGGCCTTCGATCTCCAACTGATAAACGATGCATGCGTAATGCATCGACGGAGGATATCCATGCATGCAACAAGGAAATGTGAACTGCGTGTGTTGTGTGTACGTTAGATCGATGCATATCTAGCTGCCGGGCTTTTTTTTTTTTTTTTTAAACGAAACAAAAGCTTTGCTTTTTATATTGATATAAAGGAGGAGAAAAGCCGAAGCGAAAAGGAAAAAGGGCAATGCAAACCGTGGACCAAGATATAATTTTCGCTAGATGTTTAGCACCCGCAAGGATCTAGTTCCTGCTTTGGTCATTCATTCATCTTCTGAAAAAGGACGGATGGCATTGAAAATTTGTTGTCGAACACCCTTTGGGTTTTTTCTTCTTCCAAATCTCCCATGCAAGCAAGGTGATGGTTGACTTCAACCGTTTAGGGTGGACCGTTGCGTCTTTGCAACGACATGCCATTACTGGATAGAGAACTGTAGGACCCGAGCCAAGGCTTTGAAGATCGAAGAGCTGGACAAGAGAACCAAGATGTCGCAGCCTGCCAAATGCGCTTAGAGAAACGACACTCCTAGAAGATGTGCCTAGCCTTCTCAGGCTGACAGTTACACTCCGGGTTGTGAGTCTATCCCCGGATGGATGACGAGATGATCTGACGTCCACAACCTATTTTGAACGACGAGCCATGAGAAGAAACGACATTTAGGAGGTCAAAATAGCATGGAGTGGAACCCAAAAACTGCGCCCTGCAAGTTGAGCCAACCGGGTAGCTGCCGCTTGAAGATAGGATCCATGAGATGGCTAGTATCTTTTTGTGCCAGGAACGAGCCTGACCCCTTCAATAAGGTACCAGAGGCCAATGATCTGCGCAATGTGGTTAGCCGTGAAGTTCTTGGCCTTAATACCGGCAGTCCAAGTGAGTTTGCTCAGGGCGCCATGAGCACATCTTCGCTTGGGCTTGGATGCCTCGTAAATATTCGTCATCGCGGACCTGGGGCACTCAGCCCATAGGAAGACCAGAAGGATGCTTTCATACCATCGTTAATGGTAACTTTGATAGCAGCATCAAAAGGATCCTATCCGTCTGGTCATTTGGAGTTTCGAGACCAACCCAAGATTTGCCCGGAACCACCCAATCATACCACAGACAACAAAGACGCGGGGCTCTCGCAAATCTCTCCATATCTAGGATCCCAAGACCGACAAGTTGCAAGGCTTCTCAACCACGCAAAAAAAAACAAGTTTGGCCACGCACCCATGTGAAGATATCTACTCTTATTTTGACGTCGTCAATCATAGTGATGTCTTCTTCGACTTGATTAGGTGTTGCATCATAATCACAAAAACTCGGCGATTTTTGTTATGTTTTTTTAAAGGGGAGCAACTCTGGTCTGTGCATCAGAGTGAAGCACACAGCCTTGATTTATTGTACAGTTTTAAGTATCATAAGTTAAATCTTGGATCACATAAGGTGGTCACATGAATAAGGTAAATGCCGCCGGCCACCCTACCTGAAGATAGCTCGTAAGACCACCATCGATAGCATACGAGAACATCCTGAATTCAAACGTCCCCGCTTCTATATGGATCCAATACGAAGCTTGGTTTGGACAACCTGCAAATAGTTGTCAACTCCTGAATTGTTAAACACAACCTCATTTCGAAAATTCCAAATTGGCCATAGAAAATCACAAACTCCCACACGGATTAGGCCTTTAGTGTTATTGTCAGTGCCATTAAGCCAATTACCAAACATATTAGTAAAACTAGTTGGAGGCGAAATATTAAAAATAAAATGCACTAAGCCCCAAATAGAACGCACAAAACGAGACTTAAGAAAAAATTGTTCAACAGACTCCTCCATATCAGAAAAACACACTTTTACAGCCGGTTCATTTTCTCTTACCCAAATTATCCTTTATAAGCAAAACGTTCCGATGAATAACCACGTGAAGATCTTAATCTTCAATGACACTTTTAATTTCCACACGTATTTAAAAAGGTAATAGGGCCATTCATCAAGTCCAAATACATAGATTTAACTAGAAATCACATGTGCTTGTTAAATGGCATTTAAAATGGTATTGAACATCCCAGAGAGATAAACCCATTAAGCGTTCAACTAAGTGTGAGCAGCCAAGAATCCCTTCTGAATTCAGTACTCAGATGTACATTAACTAACACATCCACGACAACCACATTCTTATGTTGCATGATATTATATAAAGAGGAATACTAAATCCATAAGGGAGTGTGTCCATACCAAACGTCCTCCCAACAACGTATGTTCTAACCATTACCGAGGACAAAAGATCCCGGATAAAAGAAGAAATTTTTTAACCCAAAATTCCTTTCCAAAAAGGAGACACGGTGGGAAAGGGTTTTATTACGCAAATACTAATTGAGTAATATCCCATGCCAAACTCAATCTTTATGGAGTAGCTTGAACAGCCATTTTTTAAGATCAAGGACCTCAATACCTAACCCCGACGAATTTGTCTTGCGGGTGACATATTATATTCCACTTTGTAAGTCTATACTTTGTCTTAAGCTCGTTCTTGTAAGCCTCTTTCTCTTTGCCAAATCGAAACACCTCACATTATGGAAATTAATCTGAACGCCCAACAACTGCTAAAAAGGATACAAGATTAGTTTCATATTTGCCGCTTTCTCTAAATAGTTTTCTAAAAATAAGATGGTGTCTTCGACGTACTAAAGAGTGGATATACCACTCTCATTTAGGTGCGGTACAAGACCTCCAACCTGACCATCCTACTTGGCACGTGCAACCAGTATATCCACAATCAGCAACAATGTTAAAAAGAAGAGGCGACGAAGGATCCCCAGTCGCAACCTTTTCAATGTCTACAAATAATGACTGATATCATCATTAACTTTAATTCGGACACTCCCACCTTGCACTAACGTCACAACCCACGTGCACCACAAAGGAGAAAACCCCTTCATTCGTAGTGCTTGTTGCAATAAATACAATTTAACTTTATCATGTCTTATCGAAATCAAGTTTAAAAAGAACCCCATCAATTTCCTTCCAATGAATTTCATGGATGGTTTCATGTAGAATCACTACCCGGCCCCTCTAGGACATGTCTACCAGGAATGAAGGTTGGCTGCGTAGGCCTCACAACTTTATGTGCAATATCAAAAACAAGATTAGTGCCGACTTTAGTAAAACAAAACTCACATTCAGGAGACAAATAGGTCTTCATTATCATTTCTCCTCTTTCGCCTCTTAGTCTCTCATTTATTTGAGTTTATTCCGATTTTTCATCATTTTTTATTTGAGTTTTCAGTCTCTCTTTTTTGTAGTCATCAGTCTCTTTCTTTAGTTCCTTTTTCTTAGTCTCTATTTTTCTGTCTAGCAAGTGTTGCGGGGATTCTACAAATGTTCAGATCATCTGCTTGGGTTTTATATAATGTATGGTAGAACTGCCATATATTAGGACCTTATGGCCATTTCTGCAGCTATATATGGACAGGTTAAGCTGAGGTGGTGTTTGTTATTGCTTGTATGACCCCATGGGCACGTCCACACACCGCATCCTTAGTTTCTGGACTTCCCTGTGATCGCACTACACCTGCCTCCAACTCTAATCAATGTTCACTTGTCCTTGGTTGATGCGTTTTAGTGGATATGTACCAATTTAATCTATATGAACTGTTAGGTTCCGTTGTACTTGTACCAGCTGCCAGTTCTTCAATCTGTAACCTAGCTGTATTAGTTTTTGTAATTTTCTCATTAAATGTTGGATTCACCTTTTGTGGCCTCTAATTTGTTCATTGTCATAGATGCAATGGACATCACTGCTTCCGGTGACGCACTACTAGTGATGGATGAGTACAAGAGCAAAGAAGAAATATACTACACATGTGTCGATGGTAGAGTTTTGCATTCATGTGTGGTTAGAAAGAGTCCTCCTTGATCATGAGCTCGAGTTACGGCTTGACCTTCCTCACTGTTTCCCTTTTTGTGATTAGAGTTATCACATTTCTGTTCTAAAGAAGAACGAGATCATGCTTACCCTAGAAAATTTGCAAAGAATAGCTTGTCACATTTCTGTCAGCTGTACATGATGTTCTTTCATTGTCCTTTTTTTCATTTTCTTGTAATTTATTTCATTATCTAGGGCACAGAAATGAAGTCTACAGGTTTTTCTGGAGCTGCATTTTTTTCTTTGCGAAAGCCCAGAATTAAAATGTCTTAGTCGCAGACCGTAATCTTAATCCAAGTTTTGATTTTTCAAGGCTGGAGGGAAACGAGGGTCTCCATGCAAAACGTGACAGAATGAGTTTACTGAATGGAAAAAAAACCAGAGTGTTTTTGTCTACCATTGGTTTGTTTCCCTTTCGAACTGATCATACTGAAATGGAGTCTTGAAAACGTGACAGAATGAGTTACTGAATGGAAAAAAGGACTGTCTGATGGCCAATTGCATTTTCAGCTAGCTGATGAATAGACAGTCCCTAGTTTAATACCATGACGACATCACATCATTTTTTAAATAATTTTTCTGGTGTATTATTTCTGAAAATGTTATTAAAATATATTTTAAAATAATCCCAAACTTGTGGTGATAAATCACTCCGACAAAAACAATTGTGTAGAAACGAGTGCTGAATCGTGTGTCAGTTTTAAAATCTGTCGGAACGGCCACATCCAATATTTAGAAATAACAGCATCCACTTGAGTGTGATCACTTAAGCAGCAGCTTTGTCCATAGACTCCATACTCCATACAGCTTGCACGAAATCGCATCAAGATGGGCATGGGCAGCAACAGCAACGAGGTGCAGCTGGGAACATGCCGCCCTGTCGGTGTCGGGATCGTATCTCGGCGCATGATCCGGCCGCCGTCGGACTCGTCCTCGTCGGAGGCCGTGACGAACGTCCACCTCACGCCCTGGGACCTCCGCCTCATCACCATAGACCACATCCAGAAGGGCATCCTCCTGCCCAAGCCTCCCAGTCCCACTGGCCTAACCGGAGAGCGCCTCGTCGACGCCCTCGCCTCCTCCTTCGCGCGCGCCCTGGGCAGGTTCTATCCCTTCGCCGGCCGCCTCGCCGTGGAGCACCACGACGGAGGGAGCACCGTCGCCGTCGTCCTGCGCTGCATGGGCGAAGGCGCCGAGTTTGTCCACGCTGTGGCGCCCGGCGTTGCCGTCGCCGACATTGCCGCCTCGCTACGCACGCCTGTTGGATTAATCTTGCCTAATCAGCCTTTGAGAGTTTGAGTTAGCATATGTAAGTTGATCAGTTGTATTCAGCTTGCACATGCACCGTGCGTTCGTGTACTAGTCAGTATGGATATAATTGATTGCTAAACTGAAGAACGACATGTCGAAGATTCTCATTCTGAAGCGGGTGCATTATTGTGCCCGCTGTGTGTGTCCTTTTGTTTCCATTGTGTAGTGACCCACACCTGCCACCACTTGTGTGACAAGTGCACGTCTTTGGCTTGACGCGAGTAAAGCATAACTTTACCAACATCTCGCCCATCAGAGTAGCACAACAGAATCACGGTAGTGGATTCGATACATAAACATTTGAATTACTTTTACAAATCAAAGTACAACTCATCTCTTACAAGCATTTACAAGAACAATGGCCTAAATGTTACAATTATCAACTAGACATCCATCTGGTTGCTTGTTGAAGTCAAAGTAATAGTCGACGGGTCCTTCTCCTTTAGCGGTTGCCTGCTCCTTGAACTCCTCGACTTCTAGCCTCTAGCCTCCAGGTACGGCCCACAACCTAAGCAGGGAGGAATTTACGTATGTACACGGAGTACTCAACAAGTTCAGATAAAGGTGTTTGATGCACTATCATCTACTAGGACCAATGGTCCAGAAGTTCAATGATTTTCGAAAACATTTCTCGGAAAGGTCAAGTTTTAATTATGAAATCTATGATCTTCTTGTCTCACGAGCTGCTAGAATCCCCTATGGATTCCTTTCTCGCCACGTTCGCAGCTCCTTCCCGGAACAGGGAGTGACAATGCCACAATTTATTACACTCTGCAGAGGTGCGTTACTTTACCCACAGACAATCCGCAATCCGGGTGACCGTGCCCTGCACTCACTACCAGACTTTGGATCACAGAGCTGTGTCACCCACCTTGTTTGACATATCTCGCATCGTAGCTGGCAAAACCAGCTACCCGTCCATAACATTGGCTACAGTAGAGCCCTTCAACAGTTTGGTCGCCTACAGTAGAGGTCACACCCCAAACTGCCATCCCTGGGTGGTATGCCTTATAAGGTGGTATTTCTCCAGCTCAGCCTCGCCCATACAGGTCGTGTGGTCAACGCTGTCGCTACGGCGCTTGAGCACAAGAAGGCAATTGTTATTAACCTACTGGTGATATCCCTTGTAGTCGAACCCGCTTCCAATGGCTTGACAGCCTCCAAACAAGGGTTCGAACTACCAGCCATAATAGTTCACCGACTGCTCCATCAGTCGATCAACAAGTTCCATATCATATTATTCACAACATATATTTTTCTTTGATGCAAGTGATATCACAGATAGTAAGTTGTAAATACTTTGATAAAAATAATCAAGCGGACATGAGCTGACTTGCCTGAGACATCCGAAGTTAGCAGAACAATAAAGATTCAATTCATCCATAAGAACTCCAAGAATATCCAAACTGGAAAAGGTGAATGAAGACCAATCAACACCAACACACAAGGACACAAAGCAGAGTATGATGCAGATGCATGATATATGATATTTGTCTGCTTGGCTGACATTAGAGTAGTGATGATTAACTCGGCTCATACTTGGTTAATGGTTTTTCTCTTGCATAACATGTTGCATCAGACAAGGAACAAACTTATCATGGTTTACCTTTGATGAGATTGAACACATACAGTTTAATCATGAATATATTTACATCCCAAAACTTATTTGAGCATTGATCGTGAATGACATCAAGTAGTATTTATTATTTAGCATTATGATTCACTTTCAAGTCAGCTGTATCTATACATGCTTGTAAAGGGTATAAATCTGTATACTGGTGACCAGGACTGATATTCGGCTACTCATTGGTCGCGTAAATGCTACCGATGTCTAACCTGAAAGCTGGCTTCCAATACACTAACTCTTGTTCCAAAAAGAAACTGGAGATATGCTACGGGAGCAATACCATTTATTTAACAAATGGTCAGATGAATGCATATATGTGATATGAAGTAACATCGGTCTGAAAACTTGTACTCTGCCTAACCACTGAGTTTACTTTAGTTCTCAAAGTACTTAACTGAAGGTCCATGACACTTGCAACTATCTGGTCATTGTACTTCTGGACACTATACATGATTTTAAATCAGAACCACCATAAGGAGGACTGAGTTGGCCATTAAAATTACCTGAATGGTCTCATCTATATTATATCTGGTAAAGGTAGTCTTCAGGTATCAGTCTAGAAAACTAAAACAAAGGTGTGATACTCGAATCTCAAACATCAGCTGAGCTAGCTTTTATCTATTAGGTGAAATCTGATGGTTAGTTGGGGTCTAGTTCATTTACTGGAACATGAAGATCTGATGCGGTACATAGGCTTATCTAAAAGATACTAGTCAAGTTAAATGAGTTTTGTGGTACTGAAGTGCACATGATTTAACTAGGCAATAACGATCAATTTCAGGAACGACAAGATTCCAATTGCTTCATATCTCTACAGCTTACTTAGACAAGCATGCCACAAGATAGTCAGGTACAGATCAAGGTCACAGCAGTTTGGACTTTCAGGACATGGGCTATTATATTTCCAGAGATAACATGTAGTTCTCATCTTAATAAAATCATTACTCCAATGAACATGTACTAGCAGCTACTACTATCGATGGAGAGAAGTCTTGGAAAGGTTTGTTCAACTAAATATTAATTCCTACTGAAATCTGTACTAGATGTCATGGACGATATTCTGAACCAGATTACTCTATGCATCACAAGTGGACTAGAAATCATATCATTGAGATTCTTAGTGCACCGAAGTGTGGAGTTATACCTGATTGGTTGGGGATTTGATAGGTCGTGATCTGCCTGGGGAGGGATTTTGGTCTCCTATACAATTTCTTCTATCTGACGTCAAGATGAATCGCGGGTGCTGACAGGCTTGGCGTGCTCCAGTGACGATGACGATGATTCAGCACCGGCGATGCGCCTCTTGATAATCAGGTCCTCCACCTCGTCCAGGCGCCCACTTGCGCCGGCGAGTTGCCGCTGCTGTCCACCTCGGTATCCTGCCTCCACCGTCGCCAACAGTGGATGGGATTGACCACCATCGAAGCCATGATGGGGATCTGAATCTCTGCTTTCCCTCCGTGCTCCTGGTGCTTGGTCGCCTAGCCTAGGTCACGGCCATGGTGTAGGAGCTCAGTTTAGGTGGAGAGATGATACAGAGATGGGAGGAAGAAGATGTGCCCCGTAGCTAGCTAATGGAGAAGTGTCTCACTTGATTTTCCCCAACTCTGGACTTCTACCGAGAGCAGGACGTGCCCATGTATGCTACGGTGGATGCTCCTCTGTTCGCCAGCTCCACTGGGTCATTTTGCCTAGATCGGTGGGGGATAGGCTCTAGTAAAAATCCAAATAACTAACACAGTATACTATTACCCGGCCCGGTAAAGTAAATGGTGGTATTTTCATGGATGCCATATGTGCACATGCCACGATAATTAAAAATACTAGACCAATCAATCTGTGGTATAAATATTTAACACGCCGCTAAACTGTGTGTTAATAGCAAATTTATTTGACTAGAAAATTGTCCGTCGGAAACAAATTATTCATATAGATTCTTTCAAAAACAATTATTATGGTTCCTCAATCGGTCCATTTGCCCTCGCCACTATTTTGCGAGTTAGGCAAAATTATACTGACGAAATTACATATAGCAGAAGATAGCTTTTCTCAAAATATTATTGTATGGAAATTATAATTTTGGATACCTCGTGGTCTCCAACGCACTCTCTCGTCCCAACACCCAAAATAATTTCCTTTCGGGTCACCAAGTTGCATAATTCCAAACATTCAGTACTCAAGCAAGGAAAGTGATTATTAACTAGTAGCACTTTTATTCACTTGCATTATTCTATTTTTATTTGTTTAATAGTGTGATGGTTTCGGATTTACTCGAGTTCCAAATTTTTATGCATGTATGAAATGCATGCAATGCATGAGTGCATGACAATCAATAGCGCACACATATATATAGCTATAGCCATCACCATGGTTTGACCTACACTGCCCCCGGCCGGTGTGATCCCACCAACAGATGGTTAAACCTTATCTATAAATAAACTACGAAATTTTCCAGCCCGACTTTTAGTTAAACTAGTTTTACCTGAAATATTGTACTTAGTAAGTATCTGGGGTATTACACATTGTCTCCTTATGTTTGGGGTTTCGGTTTGCAAGCTGGGATGCGCCCGTGAGATCATGCACGAAATGATTTGTTTGTGTAATTTTCTTAATTATAATGTTCTATTGGTAAGTGTCGACCTTTCTACATTAAATTTTAATTACGTAAACTTGCATTAACGACTTTGCCATATTTGTGCCTCTCTTTATATGAATCCAAGGGTATCGGGTAGTCTTATACTACCACGATACCAAAATATAAGATGTTTTACTGTTTTTTGTGATACACATATACCTAGACATGTATTACTGTGTAGATTCACTCATTTTTATCCGTATGTAATCTATATATAAGATATCTAAAACATCTTATATTTTGGTACTGAGGGACTACGTGACAACGTGTCAAAGCTAAACCAAGTCAACAAAATCTCAAGTAACTAATTATTGTCAAGAACTGAATAAGAATAAGGGGATAAGATTAAAATCAAAGTAAGGAATGGCTGCCATAAAAGAAGCACACCACGGTGAAGGGAGAGGGTTTGGGTTTACCAGAGTCTCCACTCTACCAAGTTTCCGACTGTGTAGCATGCACATACTATTTGCAAAATCTACGCCTAATAATCTTGAAAGCAGGAAGATTTCCTTCATTTCATTCGCTATAAATATCAGAGCGGTCGATTATTTTGTCTGTCCAACCGAACATGGGCTAGAGAAAAAAATCGTCCGTACGCAATTTTCCTCCCGCAAAACCACTCAGCACCGCCGCTGTGTAACCATCGTCGCCCTCATGTCCTCCTCCTCCTCCTCCGGTCGGATTCACCGGCGAATTCCACCACAAAGACCCTCCCCCTGTCACGTCCTGAACCCCTCAGCCAAACGCCCACCGGCAATTGTTGTTGTTTGTTGGGTTCGGGCCACCTGGGAATTATTCTCCGGGTTCTATCCATATCCTCAACGTTCGTCTTCTGTGGTGGCCCTGCTCAATGTTGCCAACTGCACCATCTCCTCGGAGGCCACCCTCCCTAAGTGACAAAGGGTTGCATGTAGGGTTGCAAGCAGCATCCCGCATAAGCAGGAGGTAGTTAAAAAGAACTAAATCTGAGAGGGGATTATGAACTAACCTAACCTATTTTGACTATGGAGCGGGCCGGGGTCGGCGCCGCCGCACCGTGACGTGTCGCTCTTGAGCTGAAGAGCGAGGAGTGGCACCAGGCTCAGACGTTTAGGCATGAGCTGCAGATGGAGCTGACACAAAAGTCGGTGCACGTCGGCTCTCTGGGTAAGAAATTGTCTTAGAATTTCACTGCAGTTCTTCAATAACAGTAGCAGCAAACTAAGTTGCCAATTCAAAATAATGGTGTTGGTTGTAGTGACCCAGCACACCACTGCATGTTGTAGTGTACAAGTCGTTGACATAATACTCACGGAAGGACCATTCCGTAAATATTACATCCTTCAGAGTAGTACAACAGAAACATAGCCGGTCCAAGGTAACACTATAGGATTACAACATTATTCAGTACAAAATCTCGAGAACCTCTTTTACATACAGAAGTAGGTCTCGTGCAAATGAAACTCTCAAAAGATCCAAGTCGTAGTACTAAGCTGAATATCAGCTCTACCTCCAACTTCTGATCCACTACTGCTGTTGTCACAGCCCTAATCTATCCATCTGGAATTTCGGTGTCTAGAGTTGTGCTCCTCCACCCAATTATAGTCGTCTTGTCCTTAGGCATTGTTGTCGACGTGTTCACTGTTGCACTGTTGTCGCCACGCATCCGTTGGCACAGTAGAGGTTGACTTCTTCAGGCCCACCAGGTTGATTTGACTCCTTGCCGAAGATCTCATCAACATCGCTATGGATTCTTGTCCTTCCTCTGCTGTCTCCAATAATCTAAGCAGGGGGTCAACGGAGGAAAGGGTGAGCAACACGAGCGTTACTCAGCAAGTTCATTTAACAGGAATAAGGTGTTTTATGCACTAGCTACCATCCATACCAAAAGGTCATGGATGAACATGCATATCTTGTAAATCATTTTTAAGAAAAGATTCATTTTATCTTCAGAAAACTATGCCCGTCATCTATTCACATGTGCTAGGGCCTTGAGGAGCCTCCGTTCCTGCAGCGTTCGTCGTTCCTTCCTGGAACGGGGAGTAACATGTCACATTTTTACACTCTGCAGAGGTGCATTACTTTACCCATAAGAGACCAACATCATGTTGCCCAACCAGGCGTACTTTCCTGTCCACACTTCCTATGGTGTGGGGCCCGATTGTTGATCCAAGCCATTCACTGTGCTTCTCCACCACCCCGCATGCCCACCCCCTTCATGCATAGCAGAATCACCCCTGGCTCTACCCCTCACGTAGATACCTAGGCATCCCCTTGCAGACCATCCTAGACACCAGAGTCCGTGGGCATTAAGGGGTCCCACCCATGTGCATGTAGTCGCACAAGATCTACAGCGTACGGCTCTGGCTGTCCGTTGACATGCGAAAGGAAGAAGGTCACAGATGACATTTCCCGTCCCATTCCAAGTCTTATGGTTAACGCTTCATTTACGGCGCAAGAACACTGACGGCATTGGTTATTAAATCCTAGATAATACTTTCCCGTGCAAATGGAACCTCCACCAACCACATCATACCATGGTTCCATCTGCCAGCCAACAATAATTATATATAGCAGTTCACATCATTCGAAAATAGGTTTTACTTTTTCATGCAATGATAAACCATAGTATTTTGCATTTACTTTGATAAACATAATCAAGTAGGACATGAGCAAGAGTGAACTTGCCTTGGATAGAAATAGCAGTTCAAACCCTTCAGGGTTCTAGAGTTTGCGGTAAAACCCCGAGTTCTGAAAAAGGCAACGTAATCCCGATAAGGACTACAGAAAACTCTGCCAAGATGCTATTATGCATAGTAATGAAATGCATCGCAATACCCCAAAGATACCCTAAGCTTAAGTAAGCTTCGTCTTACGCACTAGTCCGATAACATCGTATTAACTTGACTTAAGATTATTTCAATTCATTACCTTTAGATGGTGTTATTAATGCTTAAGTTGATTATGAGTTGGGTCTAGTGATTATTTAGAATGTGATGCCTTCATGTCTTTAACTGTGTATCACTTTTATTTAACTGCTTAAGTATTATCAAATATTAAGAGTAACCACTTATAAGTTTATCTTTTATTAAAGTAACGCACTTAACAAAAATCAGGTAAAATAACACCATTTTATGATACAATTCTTAGTTTTAGAATATGGATTTAAATGAATAAGATTATAGCACAAAATTAATCCAATTATTAATGATAATAAGAATAGTTATCAAGTTTTATTAAATAGAGAATTACTTTTACGAATTAAGAACTACTTTGGAATATTCATTACATCTTATAAACTAATAGTATGGTAAAGTTATACATTTCAGATTCACTTTTGTATTATAGAATCATTACCTAATAATTATTTTCCTTATGGAAAATATGATTTTAGTTAACCACTTGAGGAATATTATTTATATTATTTGAGAAAATATCTTCAAGGATTTAATAACAAGACCTTCAATTTTAGTTAATGTCTTTAAGATATTTTTTTTATAAAAAATCATGGAGTAATTATTTCGTAAATTTTCATAAATTCTAAGTGATTAGTCATTCAAAATATTACTTATTCAATTTTAGGCATTTCTTTTAATCACAAAACATTTAATCAGGTTTTAGAAAGATGTATTTGAGCTACATAAATACCCCAAAAATTATATTTGTACTTCTCACATTATATAGCATTCTATAGTGATTTTTATTCTTTTCTACATTAATTTATATATAGCTATGTTTGGATTTAAATTCCTTGAGGAATTATTTGTGAATCATTTTAAAAGGAAAGAAAAAGTTAATTGATTACTTGGCTGAATTGTTTATTGGGCCAATGCGTGGTTGCCCAAGCCCATGTACGTGCACAACACAGGCTGCACACAACGCACGCACACGCACGAGCACAGCTCGATCCCTTTCCTTGTTCTCTCTCTCCCGTGCACGTCGCCGCCGCCTCCACCCTCTTCTCCGGCCGCTGCCGGCCGGCTCCGGCGCCGCCACCTTCTCCACTGATTCCCCGCCTTCGATTTGTACTGCACCGCCCCACTTGCTCGCTCGCGAACTCTAACCCTAGCCGCCATGGCTCGGGTCGCCGGCGCCTCTGGTGCTCCCGCGCCTCCGTGCCTCCTGCTGCGTCTCCTCGTCGAGCACGGTCGCCTCCATGATCCCTTGCTCGAGCACGCCGTCTCGGTGTACTGCTCCTGTCGACTCCGACATCCACCTCGAGCCTCTGCTCGACCTTCTGTTCAACCTCGCCTCCACTCCGATGCCGGCGAGACGGCAGTATGTTGCTGCAACCCCGGCATCCTCATTCGACTGAGTCTGATTAATGGTGGTGGTGTGGTGGTGCTGTGAATGCTGCTGGTGGTCAATTGATGCGCGGTTGTGGTGTGGCTGTTGTTGCTACTACGACTCCGACGCTGGCGGGATGGCAGCGTAACGACTGCAACCCCGACGTCACCTCTGCCGCTCCTGCTCGCTCTTCACCCGTGGCCCTTCTTCACCGGCCACACGGGCACTGCCCCGTCGCCGTGGAGCTACGGCCATGGGCGTATGGTAAGCTCCTCCTTCTCTCTGTTCCCCTTCTCTCCCCTAGCCTATGTGCCATGCTCTGTGATGTTACTCATGTGATGATTCTAGGGTTTTCTCTTTTAGGTATTAAACTGCTTGGCTGCTCCTGTGATGAACACAGGATGCGTTCATGTGCTCCTATAATATTTAATGGAGATGATCTAGCTAGTGACTTTGGCTGTGGTGATATTTACCTGTGCTGTCCATTGCTCGTTTTTGTTATCAGCTACAGGCAGTGTAGCAAGTGTGTGCTACTCTGAACCTTGTGTTCAGAGATGTGCCACAGCTAAACACAATTTGGTTTACAATGATTTACATGATGGCCTAGTCCTATTGGATATATTGGATTTCGAAATTTTTAGATAGTGCTATTTAGACATATGATTTGTGGTTGTGGTGCTCTTCTTAGATGGATTAGTGCCCAACAAATCATGTGCTGGATCAGTGCTATCCTAGATGCGATTCCTAGCAATATTTGCCTATATGCCTTTGCTCAATTTTGTGGATTTACATCCCCTGCCTATGATGCACAGGCTGAGGCCTTTTCTTTATAAGAACAGATGCTTGCTTGTGATTTTAATTCCCTGTGATGAATTTAGCATAGCAGCACTATGCTAGCTGAGGGAAATAACCTACACCCCACTCATGTGTATCTAGCAGATCAACTTGCTAGAGAAAATAGAGGATCAACCTGTGATCAGGTGTGATGGTGGTGTTGTTGTGTTGCTTGTGGCTCTTCTGGTTGCTTGATCTACAATTCTTGTGGATTTCCTCCTTGTTCACCTTGCTGGCCTGCTCCTTCAGCTCCAAGCTCCAGCTTGCTATTCCCTAGCTTCTGGCCTTCCCTCCTTGCGCCTGCTTGGCGTTGTGCGTCTATCCCATCTTGTTCTTGCTTTTGGCAATGATCTGGTGGTGAATATTTGGGTGTGAGTGATTTTGTGATGAACTGAGCTCAGAACAGAGATGAACTCGAGCTGGTGCTTGCGTGAGTGAAAATGAGTTTTGCCCCTTTGCTGGTTACGACTGCCCATTGCTCTTATCCCCACCTGGGAGTGAAATGGCTGTGCATGTGACAGCAAACCAGTGTGTGGTGATTGTGCTGCCTGGTTACTTGTTTCCTCAGTTCGGTGCACTGAGCTACAGCTGGTTTGAGATTATCTCTTAGTTGTGCATTATTTTCATTTGGCAAGTGGATTTGTGGGCTAGCCAATGATGTTGCACTGAGGCATATTTTAACTGGTTTAGAACAGATACTATACTTAGTCCCTTAAACAACACTCAATGGTGTAATTAGCAATGCAACTCATTGCTAAACTGAGAGTAATACTAATCCTAATCCCTCTCTTTTTATTATATATTTGTTTCTTATTTGTTTTGCAGGAAAACAGTTTTGGAGCTGAGATCAAGTGAAGAAAAAGATGCTACAAGACTTTGTAAATTAAGAATAATTGTAATTTTCCCTTGTTGTAATTCGATTTGTTGTAATATAATTGTAAAGACAATGTATTATTGTACTTTATCAATAAAGTTATTTATTTGTCTTCCAAGAATTCTATAATTTGTAATATGTGTTGTAAAGGTTTAAATTATTTAAAATAATTATAATTCTATTTACTTAATTATTGTTTCTATTTATCTTATTGATTTAATTTAAATTACTTTACAAACTCAATATTTGAATATTCAAATTGAATTCAAAATCCCCAGAACAAGTAAATTACCTAGAGCTCATGTCGAAATTTACTTGCATTCACCTAAAATGAACTAAACCTAATTCAAGAAGATGAATGAACTCCGATCACTCCAGGGTTTTTAATTTGCGAAAAATTTATTCGGGTTTTTCAAATACATGCATGTAGATACACAAATTCCTATTTCTGCCCTCCGATAACTCCTAAACGTTGGGGTATTACATTGGTCTTGCTGATTGTTAGAACTAGAATTTGCATGTTTAGGCTTGAGAGCATTTCTGAAACTTTATTGTTGGTCATGCAGCACTTGCAATCAGTGGCGGAGCCAGAAATTTTTTATCGGCGGGGCCAGAGCGCAAAATAATACTACTAGGGGGCCAGAGTGTAAGAATACACAGCATTTAGCATAAGTAGTAAGGGACTTAGACTGAAATACCAAATCTCGGGAGGGCCAGGCCCCTGCTGGTCCCCCTGCCTCCGCCACTGCTTGCAATGGAAGGTGGGTGTGGACGCTGATCGGCTGGCCAGAAGGGGCCTTCCCCACAATCCCATGTGTGCGTTCTGTAATGCTGACAGCGAGAGCGCCAACCACCTGTTTATGAGATGTGCCGTAATAAACATCATCTGGTGCACTGTCTTGGGGTGGGCCGGACTGCCGCAAATCAGACCAACAACTTCCTCCCTAAACAAGTGGTGGCTTGACAGCGAAAAAAGATTGAAGGGTAAAGACAGGAGCAAATTCCTTGCCATCTTCCTACTAGTGTCATGGATGATCTGGTGCGAAAGAAACAAAAGGGTGTTCGATAAGGAGGTCAAGCCGATCCAAACCTTAATTGGAAACATCAAATCGGAAGCTCTCCAGTGGGCGGTCGTTAGCAAGGGTCGCCGCCGATTTGAGTAGCCTGTGGCTGTTGGCTCGTCCAATGCATCCTCCTGGTCGTTGGTCGTTCTTCAGACTTTCAGTTTCGTTTCAGTTTAGTTTCAGTTAGCTATCCTTTCTTTTTCTTTCCTTCTTGGTCGCTGGGTTGTACTCTGGTTGTTGTATTCTGGTCTTCTTTGACCTGAACCTCTTTCTTTCTTCTTAATATATAACATGCAGCTCTCATGCATGGATTGAAAGAGAAACTGAAAGACTGGAGTGAGAAATTTAAGGTAATTCTTCGTGAAGTCTTGATTTGTTTTTTATGGTACACACTTAGACTTAGCTTTGTGAGAGTGAGATTCACTAGGGACTGTGTGCATATGCACCCACGAGCCAAAGTCAATTTCACTTTTGTTTTGCTCTTCTGAATGTTAGTAACATGGATCATGAGAAGTGAGTACCCTGCTCTTTGAGATCCTGACCATACTGGTTATTGCATTAGCCAGGATTCTAGTATGGTTGTTGCGACTTGCAAGGGTGGGGCATGGATCTGTTTGATTGCTTAATTAATTGCATCCTACTCCTATACGGCTAGATTGAATTGCACTCTTTTGAGGGACAAGTACTTATGAGCTATGGGTGGCATGGACTATGAAAACATGACAGTACAATATGAGCTCAGGGAAGCCCAACATGGATGATATTGTAAATTTGAAGTGTATCACATAAATCTTTGGGTGACACACTATAGTGGGTGGATTGTGTGCTGTTTAATAGAAGTGCACTACAGTATAGTCTAGATAATCTGTGTAGACTCTCAGAAGACCATGGCCACTGTATGATTCCAAAATAAGCAAGCTATTATATGTACGTCAAAGGGCAACCTGACTGTCAAAAACTGGTAGAAGGCGGTACAAATTGCCCAAATTCCAGACCGGAAAAGAAGCAAATGGTCTATCACAACTAACATGAACGACCAATTCGAGATTCAGTGCTTTCAGAAAAATTGCATATAAACAGCCGAATGACTAAACTACAGTCTGGTTGTTTACCAAAATTTCGTATGACAAGCATAAAGCATGCTCTTCCCCCAATTTCCTAGCTCTACTTGAGTAATGCTCAAAAGCCTCAATTACGCGCCAACTGTGCAGAAAGCATGCCTCCATGCAGAAGCTAAACCATTTGCTGGCAGCCACGATGCAAAGAGAAACCAATGGTACCTAAAAATAAATGTCTATTTCCTTTCCAGTCATCTCGTATACATGATCCCGTGCTTCAGTCAGAGCAACCTGCATTGACTCGAACAAACAGACAACATAAGTTCAAATGTGCCACCATAAATAGGTACAAATTGACTAAGTCAACTAACCTGTCCAAATTTACCGAAGAAGTTGTTTGAAAGATTTAATGATGTGACCGTAAGATCCTCATTAGCCTTGAGTGCTTGTGCCAATGCAAATGCTCCATCATCCTGTCACAAGTATCAAGGATGTTAAGCATAGTGGAGATCTGCAGAGATCTTCCGATAGCTAACACGCTGAAAACCGCATTTCTTACTCTAATCTCATTAAAACACAGGTCAAGTGATTTCAAACATTCGTTGATTATCTTGAGACTTCGCGCCAAGCAGATAGCACCCTTCAGGAATAGGAGAAGAGTAAAAATATGGTCCATGCAGCACATGCAAGTTCAACAAACATGTATCAACAAATTGTGCATACATCATCTCCAAGTCCATTTGCCCGCAAATCCAATGTCGCCAATGTTGTGTTATACTTCAAGCAATCAGCAATGGATTCTGCACCTGATACACCTATCTGCAGGATAATATAACTTGGCTGAAGAGGTAATAACACTTAAATCTGCATCTACGATTCTATTAAGTTCAAGATTACCTGGCACCAACCAAGCTTAAGGGTTTGGATTTTGCCATTGAACTTGAGAACATCGCACAAAGACTTTACCCCCTCTGGTCCAATTGGATTATAACTCAACTCCAGCTACAGGTAACAGTCCAAGTCAGTGGAAGTACCTTATTTTGTGCAATGAAATAGTCTGAATGATAATCAACTTACTGTTGTCAGCGCTGCATTCTCCTTCAAAGTTTCAGCTATTGCAGTTACACCTCTAGAGTGAATGTTGTTACCACCCTGAAAAGTAAAAAAATAAACTTCAATACTATAGGTATACAGGAATACATCTCTGTTTTTGCCTAGTATCATCAAAGGAACGTCTAGGATATTTCTTTTGCCACAAAAATTCCTGCATTCCAACTAGGGCACAATATTTAGGATTAAAGCTGTTGTGCTAATGACAAAAACTTCCGGGATCTAATAGTTTATGAAGTAGCATATAGTAACATGCAACCTTGTCCTGGTGTTGTGTGGTAATATGATGTTTTTTAGGAATAATGTGAGAATAAGTATCTGACAATGTTGGTGTCAATAGTAAAATAGTACTCACAAAGTCCATAGTAGAAATTGTTTTGTTCTGTTTCAGAGCATCTGCCACCTTTTCAGCACCCTGGCGAAAATCATGTTAATCTAGATTAAAAACCAGTGGAATGGCAAATGTAATGCATAGAATTAATAGGTGTGTTTACACATTGATATGTGGGAACTCATGTGAGGAATCATGAATTTGATCTGATCTATGCAATGCAGTGAGAGTATTAGGCTATTACAGTATTACCTAATAAACAATGAACAAGCAGTAAGACTACACAAAAATGAATTCCTAGCATCCAGCAGTACGACCAACACAGCTTGACAGGCAGAGCAAAAGAGTAATCATGTGAAAAACATTTAACATACATAATGTGCAAGCGCTAACGTAAACAAGGTTCTGAGTACAAAGCAATTGCAACTCCAAAGTCTAAATCAATTAAAGTACCAATAATAGTGTTCACATGAGTTCAGCGATTATGAGATATCATGCGGGGGAACATCCACGGCGAAGGTGTGGGTCTTAAGAGCCATGTAAGGCAATGGACTGGGTCCCATTTGTTGAAGCCGCATTGCTGCCAAATGACTAAAGGGGTACGTCTTTTGAGGTTTCTTGGTACAGTCCACTTTTAGTTGGTATCTTCTCGAAGGAAAAGTTGGATAGCAGACTCACCATATACCGACCAACTCAACTCGGTTTCTATTCAGTTCGGGAAGAGCAAGAATAACCATAGGAATATGCATATTTTAACTTTCTGAAAAGGATCCTAGTTACACGAGATGGAATTCAAGTGACAGCCAAAGTTCTAAGGCAGTCCTATTATAGGTAGACATCCCAATACTGTTAACAAACAAGGGTAAGCAGTAACAACAGTACTACCTCGTCACCCACGTCATCCATGTAAAGACTGAGCCACCGTAGAGACTTTGTCATTTTGATGAACTCAGCAACATAAAGAGAACCTTCCGATGTAATGTTGTTGTTGCCAATATCCAAGGCTGTTATCTTGCCTGTAACTCAGCCAAATAACCCTGAATTATGAATGTTTGCAGCCAATCAACTAAATATAACTTAGTTAATATGGATAGCTAGAAAAGGCACCTTTGTGAGCAGATAATGCAGACATCAACACCCGTAATCCCTCGTTCCCAAACCCGTTACCATGTAAGTGAAGTTCCTAGCAAATGTTTAAGGTTAATCAACAATGAGAATAAATTGATAACAAACAAGAGCTGGCAGAAAGAAATTCTTATTTTGCGATTCAACTAAAGATCTTCGGTCATATTCATATATGATAGGAAAATAGGTGTACAGACATCACCTTCATAACAGCTACCAGCATGACTGAAAAGCTCCATGAAAAACACATAATTGAGCAAAGTGCCAGATACCAGATACACAACATGTTTCCCGATTAATGAATCAAAGTTATGCTTTTATATGTTGAAAATATAAGACTGGTCTAACTATTATGACCCATGCATCCTTTGTGTTCTTTTCCAAACGGAGTAGTTTTTTTTGGGGGATAAAATAACGTAAACATGTAGGAGAGCAAATTAGTACCATATGATACATGGACTCCTCCAAAAAGTACTTTGCCTTGACTATTACTAGAAAAACATAACCAAACTATATGGAAGTATAACAAAAAATATCAAGTAGGAGTAGTACCCTGAGAGATTTGTTCCCTAAAACTCCTTTTGCTAGGCTGGATGCACCGAGAGGACCACCATAATTTCCACTAGAATACATCAAACAGAATGCACTATTAGTTAGTCACATAAAATCAATTTAATTACAGTGTCAAACTGATCAGAGCTTCATATGTAAATTCTTTGTACATCACAATGAAAGGCACAGTGTGAGCAACTAACTTGAGATACAAGCTGCGTAGCGTATTATTCTCAAGAAGTGCATCTGCAATACTTGCAAAACCCTGTTGCAAGACAAGAAAAAGGATGCTCTCATAATTCATCAAGGATGGAATCATATACTAGTAAGCTATTTCTCCTTTTGAGATACAAGTAAATGCTTTCGCTTCAGTAGATATTTATACATACACTGTATTCTATTGTATTGTTGCTGAGCTGTACAAAACGTATTGTTTTGTTCTTTTTCAGCATATCCGAAATCGCTTTTGCCCCCTGAAAATAGAATTTCACGTTACACTACAACAGGCAAACATCAGAGAGAGTTACATCAGAGAGAAGGGGGGAGAGGAGAACCTCATCTCCGATATTGGTACTGTTCAGCAGGAGCTTCTGAATACCTACGTTTTCTACCAATATATCTGAAAGACACTGTAAGCATTCATGAGTGTTACATTCAGTTTGAATTTATGCAAACACATTCAACTAGTGTTTTGCATGACAAGGCTAGATTGCTAGTAACAAAATCATCACATCAGAAACATAAAGTTCAGAAAAGCTACAGAATATAACAGAATGCAGGGATGATAAGGTTGAGAAGACCTTAGCTCCTTCATCTCCAATATCGTTCCCAGATAAATTGAGAGACTTTAAAGCTGTGTTTATCTGGAGAATGCCATCGAAGGCTTCTATCCCCACAGCTGTTATCGCATTACCAGAAAAGTCCACCTCTTCTGCACTCTGGGAATAGAGAAAACAACCAATGTTCACACAAATACTAGGATATCTGAAAGAAGTTTGCATTCAGATTAGATTTAACCGTTACTTGAGATATCTGACCTTGTTATAGGCTAAGCTTTCTGCCAGAAAGAATATACCCTCATCCCCAAACTGACGGCCTGCCAAACAACTAGACTATTATTAAAGAGAAAGGTAATACAGTACACTAGTTGAGTTACAATACAACGATTATGCAGAGGTTGGAGCTTTAGCTCGCAGTTGCTAGTAGGATATTCTAACTTGAGTTCTTTGAGATACCTGCCATGTTGACGGTTTTCAGAGTCCGAAGCTCCTTATAGAACTTGTTCAGGTTTTTCTTTGACTCCTTTTCAGCTTTAATGCTTGTGGATGTTGACAGATTGGAACCGGCATCGAAGGACCACATGACCCCGGAAGACGCAGGTTCTCCAGAAACCCGGTCCTTCCTCTTCCCAGGAAAGAAATTCTGAACCACCTTCCATATGACTGTCCTGTGAAACAGAGAATTAGTGGTCGTTCCGGCACCAACTTCCAAAGCAACATTACAACATCAATCGTGCGATCAGATTATTACAAACTATACATCCCTTACGGCACATAACATTATTCTAAGTAGCACCACGCATCCACATTCAGGGTATTTGGTTACGAGATGTGCTTTGTATTAAGCAGTGAACAAGAGGGTATCTATCTAGTTGCTGGTGGTGATAAGATGAGTGTTCAATTATCACAATTTGGAAATTCGGAAGAGAGAGGAAAAAACTGTGCTGCTGCGTAAGAGGAGGAAGCAGTCAGGCTATACCAAAGCTGAGCGCGAGCAACGCCCCGGCCGGCACGACGTAGCGGGTGAGGCCCCTGGCGGCGGCGGCACCGACGGGAGGCTCCCCTTGCGTGGACTCGCGGTAGGCTCTCCGGCGCGCGCCCCCGCGGCCGACCCCGGGGGGCTTATCCTGGCTGTGAATTCCGTCGAACACCTCGGACGCGGCGCGCGGGGGCGGGGCGAGGAGGAGGCGTCGGGGCGGGAGCTTCGGGCGGAAGGGGGCGGCGTGGCGTCGGTGGGCGAAAGGGGAGGAGGAGGGGGCGAGGAGGGTGGGGTTGAGGAGGGGGCGGGAGGAGGAGAGGAGCAGGGAGGACTCCATGGATGCAGATGGATGGTGTTGGAAGATGGAGGAGATGTGGAGGGGGTTTTTGGCAGGGGAGAGCAGCGGGAGGAGGGGGCGGGGCGGGTAAGGTTGTGGATTACGTCGGGACAGGTTTACCTTTTTACCTGGTCCACTCCATCGGGCTTTCGGCTAGAGCATCTCTAGCAGATCCGGCAAATTCCGACGAAAATAAGGTACCGTCGCCTCCTCTCTCCGGCCGAGTAGGAGCGTCGCCGCCTGCAACGCTCGGGGCAGGGCCGCAACCGTGGCCGGTGCTAGAGATGCACTTAGACCTGGGCATGGTCAGCCTGGCCGGAACCTCGGTTTTCTGCACCAATCCCGGTCTAAAGGTAAGAACTAGGTCTGAAAACAGTATATTTTATCACAAAATAGGCTATTATTAATACTCCTTTCGATCCATATTAGTGGGCATAGCTTTGTCTAAATTCATATGTATCTAGTTAAGTATTTAGACTAGATACATGTGTATCTAGACAAAATTGTGCCCACTAATATGGATCGGAGGGAGTATTATTTAATCACCTAAATGGTTTTTTAATAAAAAATATGTGTTTTCATTGTGTTGGGCTGGGCTTCTACCTGACTTTTTTTAGGCCCGGGCTGAACCCGACTCCACCCGACAAATGCCATGGCCTACCTTCACACGCTCGAGCTCTATGTGTGACGTAGTTGCACAGGTGAACAACCGCATGAGATGCGAGTCCTCGGTCCTAACTTTCTCTTCTTACTTTCCTCGCCTCTTCGCTCTCACTCATTTACTTCCGTTTATCCATTTCATGGAGTCGTCACCTCCATCCCCTCCCATCTCCCCTGATGTACCCCTAACAATGTGGATAGACATGCCTGAGACATCGTCGCACTTGAGGTGAAGTTGCGCATACCTGGAGGATGCATCCGGCTAGTTTAGCCAAGCTGCTATGGGAGTCATTATTAGTTTGTTTGTTCCTGGCCTCGTACATCCATGGCGGTGACATCAGTAGCGGCGACGGATACCTCTTCAACCGGGACAGCGGAGACGAAGACTTCAAGCCCGTTGCGGCATTCCCTTCTTCTCTATCTCCTACGACACCCCTTTCTTCCTCAGCGAGCATTTTAAATACACTAATTCGTACCATTGCTTAGATTCGATTCATAGATTAGCTAGGTCGTGCAGTGCATTGCTTTCTTCTCCACCTCCGGTTACACCCCCGGCCCCTTTCTTTCATGGTGAGTATCCGCATCATTGCTTACATTTCGATTGGTAGATGTAAATTGGGTTGGTTGGGATTGGAGGAATTAACACTTTTAGTCCCACAACTTGCGCGCTGCGAACGTTTTAGTCCCACATCTTGCAAAATGGACACCAGAGGTACCACAACTTGCTAATCCAGGACTAATTAGTCCTTTTAGTCCGAAACATGCCACGTCGGACGCTGACTGGACGAAAATTTTGCACTTAAGTCCAGCGAGTGACGAACTGAAGGTAGGACGCGCGCAATGCCAGTCCAGTCCCCTCGAAATATTTTTCTCTCCCTGGTTCGAGTGAGGACGTGCAAGGGCGTGCAAGATGTTGCTGCGGAGCACCTCCTCACCGCTGCTCAACGCGGAGCGTGTGCCGGCCGCGGCGACGGAGCAATTAGGGGGGCACCTCGTGGTGGCGCCGGTGGCGCTGTGCCGTGCATTGCCCGAGGCCGATCCGCTGGCGCCGGTGCCACTCTCGGCCGCAGGACCTCGTCCGGCTCGCCTTCGTCGAGGAAGAGGAGGACGTGCAGTCGCAGGACGACGAGCACCAAGACGTGTTCTGTCGGCTGCTGACGAGCGCGGGGCTAGACCTGGACGTCGCCGCTGGGTGGGAGGAGGCGCTCCTCGAGGGCGTCGGGGGAGGCGGCGGACGCGGGAGGTGTGTCGCGGCGGGCATGGCGGCCGAGGCGGAGATGGCAACGATGAAGGGCAAAATTTTGGTCCAGTCAGCGTCCGACGTGGCATGTTTCGGACTAAAAGGACTAATTAGTCATGGATTAGCAAGTTGTGGTACCACCGGTGTCCGCTTTGCAAGTTGTGGGACTAAAACGTTCCCGACATGAAAGTTGTGGGACTAAAAGTGTTAATTCCTCTTGGGATTGCGGGTTATGGTTTTTAGTTGTGAGCGTAGATAATGGTTGTGTATGATTTGCATTGACATCGATTGTCCTCATCATTGACATCCAATGACATTGATTATCATCAACATTGATTTTGCGTTGACATTGATTGTGTGTGGCTTGACATGCATGTCAATGCCAAGCACAACCTGACATGATCCGATCACGTATAAACAAGGCTTGACTGAAATCGGTGCTGATCGTATTGTACTGGTACAGGTATGGGTCTATCTAGGTTCTCTTCTAGGGACGACCCTTGTTTCCGAAAAGTGTTGGCGATAAGCGAATGACACTAAGTCAACTTTTCAGATTTTAGTTGGTAAAACAACATTGCTTTTTAAATTCTTGTCGAGACTGTCGACGTGGGAGTTTTCCTCTTAAAAGTGTAAAACCATGTAATTTCATCCCGGTGACTTCCGGATCGGGTAGCTTGCGGTCTCATACGTGATGCCAGTTACTTCTCCTTTCAGTTAAACTATTTATATTCCGCCGCTAATTCATCTTTGTCATTCTGCTAGTTCTTGTATTTTTTACCTGGTGCCATCTAACTTTTCCTTTTGTATGTGTGCTGATTCGTCTCAAAGGCCGGATTATGACCTCATACTCTTTCATGCTGACTTATTCAGAAGTGATCACTGTTGGACTTGATGGCAAAGAGTAGGAGTAGTACTATGTGATGAGAAATGAATAAAAACAAGTTCCGCATGTAGCGGTACCTTTTGTACTAGCAAAGTTAGCGAGTAAAGTGTCTTCAATTATGTGCTAGCTTTTAATAAACTATGTTTACTAGGAAATGAAAAAACAACCACATTTGAAGCAGTTGTGTCAAGGAACCATCACCTCTGACGAAAATGAAAAGAACAACCAACACTAGGGCAGCTTTGTGACACATAGTACTGATTGTGTGATTTGCTCAGTTTAAACCTTTTTGCTGACTGGTCGGACCAACCTGTCGAGTCTATGTTACGTCATGTTCGTCAGAGATGGTGTTGTGGTTGTTTTCTATCAAGTTCCTCGTTTCTACTAGCTTACTAGTTGAATGCCCGTGCGTTGCTACGGGTATCTCAAATTTTTTTTTTGCAACACATGAAAAAATAATGTGCATATAAAGAGATATAGCCAAATACTATTGCAAAACAATAAGATTCTACTTTTCCAAAATTAATTCGATTAAAACCTATAAATTGAATCATATGCATAGAAACAATAACTATCTTGTTGGCTAAGATTACACTTCCATATTATGGATATGTCTTCAAGTAGAAACTCCTATATAGATCACCCCCACAATGTATAGGTTGGCATAACGATAGTTCAAGTAGAAACACTATGAAACTCGATCGGCGTACGCTTAGCCTTAGTCACGTGACTCGCTCGGTCTGTTCTTCACATTCCAACTGAATAGAGTCAGCTCCTCATCATTGACTCCACACCTGTCTTGCCCTGTCTCTTCATTTCTATTTACCCGTTTTCAATTTCTCCACCAAATTTGTGCAAAACCGAACTCTACATACATGCCCCAATTAAGTGACTAAAACCTATAAAGTTAAACTATTAAAATTTATATTTCAAAATATAACCGAGTGGGGTGAACATATTGCTCCCTTGCAAGCATAACTAATGTGAAATTCTAAAGGCTAGATCGTATCTACTAAAAGTGTGTGCACTGAGAGGTAAAATAAGATCCATTTTATAGCCCGTGCGTTGCTACGGCGTCCTGATAAATCAAATGAACAAACTTTTATATGTTTAAAGCCGTACAACAGTCGATTCAGATGGTGCGGAGTTCTGGGTTGATCTGTCTTTTGTACCGAACATAGGTAGTACATCAACCCTTACGTATGCTATACAACTGATCCAATGAATGTCAAACCAACTGCATCTGTTCATCGGACAACATCTTGTGCCAAACAACAAACATTCTTCTCATTATCACGCACCGAAAACAAATTACTTTTAGCCAAGGACAAAGGCCAGTGGACAATGACTGTTGAAGAACGCTCCTCGCCTTGTATGACGGTATCATCCCTAAATGAGAAGCTGGCACCTGAGACCTGCTGGTCAAGATTAAACAACTTGGTTATATCCCCAAAATATTCGTCAAATATTAACTGTTGGAACCCAATTCACCATCTTGCTTGTCAGGACATCCTTGTAAGATAAAATTAATATAATATAAAATTAGTGGATAGAACAAAATAGAAAATATAATATCGGTGCATACATGTCCTGGTCCTATTGATCATCCTTGTGAGAAAAAAACAACTATTATCTAATCTGAGTTACAAATCTGATGCTTTCAAAAGAATTATGTATAACATGCAATTCAGCAGAAAGATTGATTTAGCTTGTATACGTAAATTTACAGGACCATATTATCTTGTACAAGTCATTAAGAATATTGTCAAGGGAGTCTTGAGCTTCATCATGACAACGGCGACGTAAGGTTCTTATCGCTTCGATGGCCTCTTTAGTCCTATTTATTTGTTTCAGTACCGTAACCACGTCCTTCTGTGCATTCTCAATTCGTTCAACATTGTTAA
Organism: Poa pratensis; assembly: GCA_947311845.1. Taxonomy (NCBI): domain Eukaryota; kingdom Viridiplantae; phylum Streptophyta; class Magnoliopsida; order Poales; family Poaceae; genus Poa; species Poa pratensis. The sequence goes on from CAMZMU010000082.1 coordinate 42,503,977, forward strand.
TAGCCGCCCAGAACAATGGAACTGCTTTGTTAAATCATTTCCAACTGGAATAATAGAAGCAAGGTGATGAAGCAAAAAGAACCACAAATTTCTCTAGCAACAACTTGTAGAATCAAGAGCTTGAAGTACTTGAAAGGAAAATTCAGATTACAAAGGAAAAATAGCTACTGTCTCAAGTACTTGAAAGGAAAATCAATTTACCAGGGAAAAGGAAGCGGAGGTCTAACGGCTGGAGCTGCAGGATGTCTAGCAACAACTTATTCAATCCTTTCCAGTTAACTGGAATAGTAGAAGCAAGGTGATGAAACAAAAAGACCAACAAATTTCTCTAGCAACAACTTGTAGAATCAAGAGCTTGAATGCATCTTGGTTTACAAGACTGTAAGTGCTACAGAAATACAAATACACTTGAAAAATAAGGGGCAACATGTACAGAAGTATTTCAGCTTCTAACATGTTACGAAAAGCAAGACTTCAGGCAGAATGAGCATCTGTTGCAGATAACTGTCAGTAACAAACATACGGTGTTACACCATCGCATCCTACCAAATTGTTTCAATGCAATATTTTGATACAAATTCATTTTTTTCATAGGAAACCTAGTCATTTAGAAGGGTCAACCCTTTCGTGCCACTTTTTTTCAAAAATTATCCTATGGGTGGCATTATTTGTGTGAGGAAGAGTCTACCTTCAGCTCTCTCTGTGCAGTTCAAAGATATCCTGATGCAATGGAAGATTTCTCCTGGTATAATTATTTTTCACTGGAAGACACTAAGATTCAAGAGTCAATTTAGCATCTGACAAGATTAAGCAAGCCGCAACTAACAGAACAATGTTACGTTCATTGAAAATAGAAGTCAACACAAATTGACTCACATGGATCATGTACATATCGTACATTTATTGATATATCCCCAAAAACTGGATGCTAACAAATTTTCACAAGAGAACGTTGTAGACTTAACAACTAAGGCAGCCTGGTAGCAACTGTGCAAGTCAAGGAAGCTAAAACTGATTGTTATCAGTGGTACACTGAGGGGAACACCCTAGTAGCCAATCAAATGTTTTCAGATATTTCAGTTCCATGTCGTTCTGTCAAGAAGAGGCATCACATCTCTACACCAACCCTAGACCAGTAATACTGGAACCGTAAGTACTTATGGACTGAGTGCAGCAAAGGAAAATTTGATCACCGCCTGAATATTCATTCATGAACCAAAATATTAGGATCAACGCTAGCCACTTGTTTAATCTGTCATACCATATGCATCTACTTAGCCACCTCGACGGAGAATGACATGAGAATAGCAGGTAATTCGTCGATGCTAGTATCACAAATCAGTAAACAAAATACTTAACATGTATTTAAAAATCAATTGATGATTGCAGAAAATTGACATTGCCAGTATATATGAACCTGCTCACCTAATAACAGAATAACAGAGCAAATTCAGATTCCAAAGAAAAATAGCTACTGTCTCAAGTACTTGAAAGGAAGATCAATTTACCAGGAAAAAGGAAGCGGAGGTCCAACGGCTGGAGCTGCAGCATGTCTGACACATCACTTCAGTTTCCAGGAAGCTCCTCTACGATAGTAAAATTTGGATTATTTAGCTATGAATGAGACGCACTTACAGATTTAGCATGCAAGCTATACTTAATACATACAAATCAAGATCTTCGCTTCTTCTCTTTTGTGCAGCACTACTCTTTATAACACTCAGTATTTTATTCGAGGCCACACCGATTTATCAAAATATTGACCACATAATTAATCATGAAAGAGCACGATGCCCAGAAAAAAAAACATTTGCATTACCACGATGAAGCAAGCTCATGGGAATAGATCAAGTATTTCTTTCCAATAGTAGCTGAAATTAAATAACCTGAGAAGCAGGACCTTCTGGTTGGCCTTGAGGATCAGCTGATTCCGTTTGGTGATGAAGACCATGGCCTTTTATAATCAATCACCAAATTCAGGTAGAGCTCCTCCTAAATGTAATCCCAGGTTAGATAAAAGGATGCTCTATGGACACAAAATTCACGTATAGACATAATGCATTAGAGCAAACACTGCCTCAAATCGCCAAAAGAGCTGATATCGCCCTTCTGATGTTAACCTGTGCAGGAACCATCAAATAGACTTGAATTATTTACTGATCAAGTATTCAAGCTACCCAAAACTCTGCTCCACAACATGTTCACTGACAGCTCGATGTAAAGCATTTCATCGAACATGTGCAGGGGTATTCCATGCAAATACGGTTCAGGACAAAGAGTTTCATCTGAAACGGAAATTGAGGCGCTTGGAGAACGACGATGGGGGATGAGAGACACAGCAGATTGGGTGGCTTCATGCGAGGTGGAGTTGGTACGATAGGACACCGCGACGGCCGCCAACTCGGGATGCAGGTACGGGGAAGGGCGCCGCCACCTCAGCTTGCAGGGGCGGGATAGGACGCCGCCTGCGGAGATGCAGGGGAGGGGCAGGGAGCCGCCGCCTCGTCTTGTTGGGGTGGGACAGGGCGCCACCGGCGGAGATGCAGGGGAGGCGTACGCCAAGAGTCCATCCATGGCGCGCTTGCGCTCAAGGCGAGGCGAAATCTTCCGGCGCGGCGGCGGTGGAGCGGGCCCTAAGGCGAGGCGCAGGCGCGCAGCCCTCCTGCGCGGCGGCGGCCGCGAACGCTGGGGAACGTTGGGACATGGAAACTACAGAGAGAGAGAGAGAGAGAGAGAGAGAGAGAGAGAGAGAGAGAGAGAGAGAGAGAGACGTACTGCGGATCGAAGTGCAGCGCACCGAGCTCCTGCCACCATCGGCTCAAGAGGAGGAGATGCTCCGCCCGCTCCTCCGAGATCCGCTCCTCCGAGATGGGATCCACGATGATAGCAGCGCCAATTGCTTGGAGGAAGCGCCGGCACGCGGTCCTCGAGGGGGCGGTGAGCGGCGAGCTTGGGGAGAACGCTGGCGGCGGCGGCCCTCCTAGGCGATGAAGCGAATCATTACCTCGACCCGGCCGCTGTATTCTCGCCGCCGCCACCGGCTGCCGCTTCGTAGACCACTGCGCGCTTCGATACACACGACCTCTTTCTCTACCGCCCCGTCATGCAGTCCCACTCTACCGCCGCGAGTACGGGGAGAGGCCTGGCGAACGGCAGGAGCACGGGAGGTGCTCGCGGATGTCAACGCCGCCGAGGTCGACGATTTCTGGGTAGACCGGCGTAGGTGGGGTGTTGGCAACGGCGGCGTCGGTAGGGAGAGGCGACAGGGGAAGGGGAGAGGATGGCGGCGCTGGATAGGATAGGGTAACCGAGCAAGGGGATAGGAGACAATGGACTGCGGGTTGATTTTAATCTTTGATAGGGGTGTTTGTGCAAAATAGCCACGGACGGACGAAACCGAGACAGAAGACAGGACACTCCGTATTTTTGTAGTAGAGATAATTGTAAGCTTAGAGCATCTCCAACAGCATTTGTAAAATGGATTTGTAAAAACTGCATATAGCAAGAGGAGAGAGAAGATATACAAAGCCAAACCAATTTATGCTTTCGCAGCCTTTGTATAACTGAATTTGTATATCTTGTTTATATCACAATGACAGGTGGGGTCTTCTAGTCAGCCACACAGAGGCGAGACGCGCAGGAATCGAGCACAACAGAGGCGCAGAGGGCACGACCGACGCCCGAATCGAGCACGGCGGAGGCGCGAGGGCACGGCCGAGTCCGGAATCAAGCAAGGAGGAGGCGCGGCGGCGCGGACGGGCCCGGAATCGAGCGGAGGAGGCGCGGCGGCGCGGACGGGCCAAAATCGAGAGCGCAGCGGCGCGAGGCCGGGCAAGGCCGGAATCGAGCACGGCGGAGGCGCCCCACGCGGTCAGGGCCGGAATCGAGCGCGCGGCGGCGCGAGCCATGTTCGGGCGCGCTCGAGGCGAGGGCTGCGGGTCGCGGTCGTGGAGGAGGAGGGTTGGCGCCGGCGTGGGGTGCACGCGGAAGCTCGCCCGTGGCCTCCATGGCCGCTGCGGCGGCCGGAGTTGGCGGCGGCGAGGTCACGGGTGTGGGCGGAAATGTCCAGCCCGTGGTCGTTGGGCTCTCCCGCGTCGGTTTTGGAGTTATACAAATTGACTCTAGGCTTTGCAAATATACCAAGTGAGGGTGCAAGGATAACAAGCTTTGTAAAAAATTTGGTGGGGGGCACTTATACAAAGGCTGCTGGAGCACCGTTTTTAGGACAAATTTGTATATTTTCAGTTTTTACAAATCCTGCCCAAATATACAAATGCTGCTGGAGATGCTCTTAACATGTTTATAATCGTAAGCTTATAAACACGTGGCGGTTGTGGCGACTAGGCCCGTAGTGGAGGCGTGACACCACGCAACGGTATTTCATCTTGAAGGCTCCTAATATATACCAAATCACACACTGCGTTCGAGAAGAAACAGAAGTATTTCAAACACTCGGATCAAATTGACTATGCTCGTCACAGACCGAGTCCTGTGGCCATCAAATCAAAGCATCATTTCTGAACTGTCTGTGGCCAGCCCAAGAAACTTCACATATGAAAATCGTCATAAGCTTACGTTTCCAGAAGAATGAGTTGCTAGTTCTAACTCATTTGGTACTGACAGAGCATTCGTTCTTGCTGTCGCATTTCAGAAAAGCTTCATCGGCATCATAACTCAAATCACGACCAGTAATTACTTCACTCACAGTTTGGCATAATTGCATGCACATGTTTGTGTGCAGATACCTATGTAGTAAATTGAAAAGGCAGATGCTAAATCCATATTGGCTAAAACCCACCTGAACTCAAGTAGATTGAACTGCTGCCATACATTCCATGGATGTCCAGCAGGTTATTTTCAAGTGGAGCTAAGCTCGACAAGGGAAGCGTAGGCTCCATCCTCTATCTGCATTAGTTCCTCGTGCCTTCCTTTCTCCACTATCGTCCCGCTCTTGACCATGCATATGATGTCGGCTCCTTTTACCGTCGACAGGCGATGTGCCACCACCACGGTCGTCCTCCCAACCATCACCCGGTCCAGCGCCTCCTGCACCACACGCTCCGACTCCGCGTCCAGAGCGCTCGTTGCCTCGTCTAGAAGGAGCACCTTGGGGTCCTTCACGATAGCCCTCGCGATGGCCACGCGCTGCTTCTGTCCACCTGATAACTGGATCCCCCTCTCGCCGACGACGGTGTCGTATCCGTCAGGCAGCCCGGAGATGAAACGGTGTGCGTTGGCTGCTTCAGCGGCGGCGACGATCTCTTCTTCAGATGCCTCCCCCTGCTTTCCATAGGCTATGTTGGCGCGGATGGTGTCGTTGAACAGTGCTGGCTCTTGCGCCACAAGCCCAATCTGCAGCCGAAGCCAGCTAACATTGAGGGTCTGAAGCTCGACACCGTCAAAGAGGATCTTCCCAGAATTTGGGTCATAGAACCTCTCGAGCAGCGCGATTACAGTGGACTTCCCACTTCCACTCTCTCCAACAAGGGCAACCGTCTACAAAGATATAGGCACTGAATTAATGTTTTGTACCAGCTAGCAATGTGTAAACAACACCAATCTCATTTACTTTATAGTATTATTAGTTAAGATAGAAAGTAACCTTCCCAGAAGGAACGCTCAAAGTTAGATCATTCAAGATTTGAACATTTGGGCGTAAGGGGTAGCTGAAGCACACATTCTGGAACTCAATATTGCCCCTCGCACTTGCAATGACCATACCCTCCTTGCTGCTGGAATCTATCTTGGATTTACTGTCAAGAATTTCAAATACAGAGATGGCTGATTCATTAGCCTTGTTGCTATCAGCCTCGAATGCGCTAGTTCGTGAGACCTCGCCAGAAGCCAAAACTAAGACGAAGAATACCTGACAGTAACCAATGAATCAGTTACCAAACACATTGAAAATGGTTACACAGGAAGTAATGAACAAAAAAAAGAGCTCGCACCCGAAATACTTCAGGAAATGTTGCTGTTCCTTCCTGAACAAACTTTGCACCGACATAGAAGCAGAGAGCATATGTAAGGTAGAATACAAGAGATGAGAAGCCAAAGCCCAAGCCACCAACAACACCTTCCCTCATTCCTTGTCTTGTGGGCGATTCACATTTCTTCTCATAGGCATCCATCACCTTCTGCTCAGCACAAAACGAAGCCACAGTTCTGATGCCTCCAACCGCGTTTGTTGCTATTTGGCTTGCTTCTTCATACTTTAGCTACATTCCACTAAACCATTAGATAAAACTACTCTCCATGTGATGTATGCTTGTATGTCCATTAGTCATTTTTGGTGTTTAGGAATAAATTTTGAGGAAATGAACAGTAGTAACTGCTAGTTTATAGCATGTACCTTTGCATTTTTATTGAGACCTTTCAGCAACTTCATTTGGCATAGGCTTGGAGACCAACCAAAGGAACCACCACTGTGATAATCAATGCCAGCTTCCAGTTTGCCACCATAGCTATTGTGAAACCTGCTATGATGGTCGATACAGTCCGGATATTAAGTGCTAAATTATCTCCAGCAAGTCGCTTCACATTCACAGCATCAGTCGATAGCCTAGCACATATTGCTCCACTACAAAAATTAGTAGAAATTTGTATAAGTAAATAGTTTGAAAATTAATACTCATTCCGTCCCAAAATATAAGGCGCCCTTAATTTTGCTAATCAACGACTTACAACTTTGACTATGATTAATACTTATAATATATCCACAAAATTAGTATAAAGACATATGAATGAAAGAAGTTTGCAAGACAAATCCAACTATACATCTATACATTCTCTCTATCCATATAATTTAGTAAATAATAGAGGTCAAGGTCGTGCATCAAAGATCAGCAAAAAAATAGTGCTTCTTATATTTTGGGACGGATGGAGTAACTCTTAACATGTTTCTCTTGAAAAACGCAGATGGATTAATCTTTGTAATGACCAAACAAATAAGAACAGTGCTCAAGTAGATAGCAACATAAATTTTCTTCAATACACATTTCTACTCTTAAAGAAGATTATTCCTAAAGAGTTTTATGCACCTCGAGACTAATGACCAGTGAATGAGGGTTCTTGGTAGGCATTTATAAAGTTATCCTATAAAGGGTTTTGAAGTGCAAGTTTAATCTGCAAGTAATATATCTCAAAGTATATGTTCACATTTTCAAATCATATGCTATGTCAATATGTGCAAATCTTAAAATAACGAAATTATATAGTACTCCCTCCGATCCATAATAAGTGTCGCTGATTTAATACAACTTTGTACTAAACCAGCGACACTTATTATGGATCAAAGGGAGTAATTGTTAGGGCAAGATTTCTGGCAAACATCATGATATGAAAAAGGCTAATTGTATACCTAGAGTGTTGAGGTTTATCAAACCAATTGATGTCCTGGTGCATGACACTTCGGAATGTCAATGACCGTATGCGCCCCACAAGCTTCCCGCCTGCTAATCCAAACAGGAAGTACTCTACTGGAACTAGAACAAGTGTGGAAGCCCCCAGCAGGACAAACATGATTGCCCAGAACCTCGAGCCCTTGAGTAGTTCTGCTGGTGGCTCATAAAATGTCTTTATAGCGCTTGAAATCAATATGCCATATATTGGAAAAATGAATCCATGCACTACACAAGTTATAGAACCAAGAGCAAGAACAAAAGCCTCTGGTTTGTTTAGATAGAAGAGTCGACCGATTGGAGCTTTCTTTCGACCACTAGATATTTTATCTGCAGTCCCCTCTAGGTCCTGACAAATCTTGAATTCCATGGTATCACGTAGGCCAAATGGAGCAGAGCAAGGATGCCTAACACTATGCCCAAAAGAGGAGCCTTTACTAGTTGACCTCTTAAATGAGCTACCTTGGCTTCTTGGTTTACTATTGATAGATCTAGAGTCAAAACTGTTTTTCATCATCACATCAGGGTCGACATTGGCGGCTTCTACTTCCTGCATAGTCTCTTGCAGTTGAATGAGCTGAGAGTAAGCACCTTCAGGTTTCTTTACCAATTGTACATGTGAACCTGCTCGAAATTTACACATCAAGTAGCAGGTCATCTACATAACATTTGTTGATCAAGTTGCTTGTTGAATGAAAATGAGTACTCTTTTTGGAGTGCTGAAAGGGTGTATTATGTCATCACTGACCTAGTAAATTGAATGCCACCTATCTGTTGATTACAGGTCACGAACAACCTTTTTATGTAGTTATATCAGGACAACTTCAATTTGTATAGTCATGTGTGTTCACAGGGCTACAACATGTGAAAGTGACTTACATGATTGATAGTTATCTGTAACCAGTCATCTATATAGTTTGTAGGACCTACACTACTTCCATATACAAAAGTAACATATTAATAGTGATACGCAGGTGGGGACTATATACTTTCTGTACATGAGTTCTCAATTTCATATGCATACCTTGTTCCACAATCTTCCCATGTTGTAACACGGATATGACATCAGCATTCTTTACTGTGCTTAGACGATGTGCGACAATGATTGTAGTCCTTTCTAGCATCATCCTATCCAAAGCTTCTTGAACAATACTCTCAGATTCCATATCCAACGCGCTCGTTGCTTCATCAAGTAACAATATTCTAGGGTTTTTAATAATTGCTCTAGCAATTGCAATTCTTTGCTTCTGCCCTCCAGATAGTTGAGTTCCACGTTCCCCAACCATTGTCTCAAGACCCTGCAATGTTTCACAAGATATACTTCTAAGTAACAATGTGTGAGGTAACAACCGAATTAACATTATGGATATTTTAATTTCGCATTGTACATTTGGAAATTTATCAATAAAGTGTGTTGCATTCGCAAGCTCAATTGCTCTTTTGATCTCTTCAAGAGTAACAATATCCTTCCCGTAGGCTATATTTTCCCTGATCGTGCTTGAGAAAAGCACTGGTTCTTGGCTGACAAGACCAATTTTTCCTCTTATGCAACCAAGATTCATTCTTCTAATGTCAACTCCATCGATCAAGACTTCCCCAGACTGTGGATCATAGAATCTCTCCACCAAACTGACCACGGTTGATTTTCCGCTGCCGCTCTCTCCAACTAAGGCCATTGTCGTGCCACTTGGTACTCGTAAGGAGAATCCATCAAATACCAAATGATCAGGCCTAGTAGGATAGCTGAAGTACACATCCTTAAGTTCAACATCGCCCTTAATGTCTTCCAATATGACACCTTTGGGGTCATATACATCAATATCTGGTTCCCTTTCAATTGTCTTGAAGATTCTATACGCTGCTCCTTGCCCTCCTGCAAAAGCAGTTATTGATGGTGTTGCGTGACTTAAGGACCTGCAGAAGATGCATAACTCAGATGACAGTACCAAAAGATCTTGAAAATATCGATGGAAGCTTTTATTTAGCATACTAGTTGATACATTGCGGGTTGCCTCTGGTACATTATTACATATATTAATATTCCAAATTATAATTGACATTGAGTATTTGTGTTGATATATATATTAGTAACACAACATTAAAAATAGAACAAATACCATAGGAAAAAATGAGAAAAATAACTAACAAGATATCAAGGTTTCAAAAGGATTCACTGCTGGCCGTGAGGTTTTCTCTTTTTCTTATGGCTGATGATCCCGGTCAATCCATTTGCTAAATGATTTTCATAAAAGTTAAGTGATAAACATATCAGGGACCAAAAACATCTCAAATATGCACATAGCAATTATTTGTGCAAATTATTGTTTCCACCAGGACACGGACCAACTAAAGCATATACCGAAACAAAAGAGCAATATATGTCACTGATATGTTGTGTATATAGGAGGAAAGTTCATCAATCAGCTGACTGAGTAATCCCGGAGCGAAGACAAAGTGGAGGAAAAAGTAATAAGGACATTAATTGAAGATTGGATTGGCCAAACAAGCCTTTGCGACATGTTGGAGCAGAGGGTAGGAGAAAGCTGAATCAGGTGGCACGTAAGCACAACCATTGAAGGTGAGTTGTTCATCCTTGCAGCCTAAGGTGTGGTGGGCTGGTGGCGACCTTTGTGGTGAGTTGGTCATGCAAGGCCACGAAGGTGGGCCTGTGGCATTGGCCGCACAGAGCTTGTCAAATAGGTTTCTTCTGATATGCCGACAAGGAGGCATGCCGCTAAAGTAAGTGATGAGCTCCGCACCTAGGTGCCATAGTTTAAAAATCTAGAACGGTGAGTGAACCAGTCAATTTAGGGGCACGTACTTGGAGAAATGTACCATATTAATCACCAATGTAAGCTAAATTTGTATTCCTTTGATCGCTATATATATGGCGTTCATGGAAAGGTTCAAATTTGACCACGGGTTGTGCTATAAAATTGTACTACTGAGCTCATATCCGAACAAAGTTTTCTACTGAATCATTTTGTTACATGTTACATTTGTATTATATTGGTTAAATTCTTCAAAGTCAGTATCAACCACATATAAGTCAAGAGAGAAATGGCCCACTACTCAAAAAAGTTAATACAAAATCTAAACTCTCCACCATGTATCCCAACATCCTCCATATGCACCCAACTAGCTATAATCTCCACCCATCAACAACATTAGCAACAAGTTGTAAGTGTGTCTAACTATATATTGGAATATAACTAGAGGTGAGAATTGTGAAACTTACAATGCACCGACCATGGCAGCCATCATAACATTAATAACTATGCCACCATTGTATCCTCCGTCGACTATCAGTTTAGCTCCATACCAAACTGCCAACCCATAAAAGCAAAACAAGTTTACCATTACTGAACCTATTCCAAGGCCAGTGACAGCTCCTTCTCGTAGAGAACATTCATATGCCTTTCTTATGAACTTATTATATGTTGTTATAGCTTGCTTCTCACCATTGAATGAAACAACCTTCAAGGCACGAGAAGATTAATAAGAAAATAGTGACTGTTGAGAATCAATTAAAAAAACAATAGTTTGGTTCCCAAAATAAGCATAAGAAAACAAAGGCAATCATTTCCTTTCACAAAATATTGGCGTCCATATTGGCCACATTAGTATTGGAAAAAATATGGCTCAAGAAATAACCTAGATAGTCACCCAAAATATGGAACCTTCCCAAAATTTGGAATCAAACCAAACATGGGTCAGAATTTGGAAAGACACTCATGGTCATGGGAACAAAACAAATTAGACTCACCGTTCTAATGGCCCCAATATTTTGCTCAGCAATGTCTCCAGCATCACCATATTTTGCTTGCATTTGGATAGAGATATTTGCCCTCATCCTTGATACAATAACACCGGCCACAACTACTGGAGGGATGCTTGAGAGCATAACAAGTGCCAAGAGCCATCCTCTCGTAAATGCAATAATGAAGCCTCCAAAAAAGGTAGACAGGAATTGTATGTACTTGCCAACCTAACAGAATAATGCACAGCAAGTGTTAAATAAAATAGAACTATAGTTATTACAAGATATAGTACTTATACAGATAAAATTTATTTGTTTTTCTTCTTTAAGAAGGTCAACGGATAAGCTTTGCATTGTCTGTTTTCCTTTTTCTAAGAAGGTCCATTTATATATCCACATTGACTGAGCGGATCTTCATTTATCCTTGCAACTCCATCAAGTTGGTATGTTGCGATAAATTGGATTCCTCGCATTATCAATACAAATCCACGAGAAGATGTGTAAACTCATATCTGTCAACATCTAGTAGACAGGTGCACATTATGTGCGTTAAATATAACAGAGCTGGGCCTAGACTCATATCTTGGATAGTTTGGATAAAGTTAATGTTCATACGCATGTCGTTCATTCTGATGTGTAAAACAACCATTTATCTTGCAGGCCGTGAGTAAATTAATATGTCACATTATTTCATCCTTGTAAGTACTCAATTTTTAGAGAGGTAGCTTTGGTTGTAACTGTCAAGTTCATGCGCTGACCACTATTCCAAAAGACCGATCTAATGGAAACAGCTTGTGCAATCCACATATACTGTAACACCCCCTCTCACGTGTGACTCGGAGAGGCCAACACGTGCACACAAATCTCAGAGGTATACGCCTCGACCAATACGTGTACTCAGAGGTATGACTCAAGAGGTCTATACGTGGACTTAGGTATGGCTCAAGAGACGTATACGTGGACACAAAGGGGGTTACAATAATATTTCAATAAAGTGCGGAGATAGGACTCGAACTCGAGACCTTGGCTTGATACCATGTCAAGCTTCATGCGCTGACCACTATTCCAAAAGACCGATTTAATGGAAACGGCTAGCGCAATCCACATATACTGTAACAGTAACATCATTGTACTAAATCTATGTCAAGAAATAGATAGCTTGCCATATTGGTCATAGACATAATCATATTGGTCATGAGATTATAGCATCTAACAATGGATTGAATGATATGACACAAGCTCACACTATGAGTTCCCAAACAACCTACCTTTTCTCCAATGGCATCTTGAATAAGGAATGTGTCTCCACACATCCGCTCAACAACTTGTCCGGTGCTCATTTCCTTGTCAAAAAATGCAATGTCCTGTCTGAGAATCGCTTTGAGATACTGAGCTCTGATTCGTGCTGCCTGTCTTTCTCCAGTCATTGTCCAGCATGATACCTCTACCGAAACATTAAACTAGTTAATCAAGGAAAGATTGTTTTGTAGTAATACCCATAAATTTACTCCGGACGGCCTAATTCTTAGGCTTGTATTCTGAAGTATTTCATTTCTATCAACACATGGAGAGGCAAAGCTTTTGCATTTTATCATTGAAAAAGTATTCTGGACAACAGTACTGCATACAACATTTATTTTGTAGGATTACATTGAAACCCAAAATAATGTAGGCATTACAATAACCAAGAGTAGGCACTCCGGCGCAACTTTTGGACATATTATTATTATTTGTCAAATCCTAAATTAAAAGATAAACCATTTTCTATATTGAAAGATATGTTAATTTTATTGCGTATATGAAAGCCACTCACGAAGTGATGAAGCAAGTCCTGCTCCAATGCCAAGATAAACAAAGTCAATGATCACCTGAAAACAAGAAAGACCTGATTAGAGATTAAAAATGATAAAGAATACTTTCCATGCAAAAAGCGTTGATAACTTGAACTCTTGCACATGTACTGATATTGCACATTTCTTCTAAAGGAATTGGCAGTTTGTCACCATCATATTTCATCCGAGAGTTCACCATTTTGAGCATTTCTCGAGAGAGTATTTCACTCGATTGCAACTATCTTAGGCTTAATATAAAACTTATGTGGAACTCTCTCATAAGTTTAAACCACATTCAGCACACGCGTCGTCTACCGCTCCTTGAGCCCGGTGGACAGCTCGGTGCCGCTACTCTTGTCACCTGGCGCACTCGCCTACCCGCCAAAATCAAAATCCTCTGCTCCCTTGCCGTCACCGATCGCCTCAGTTGCCAGGTCAACCTTGCTCGCAAAGGCAGTGCCCCGACGGATGCTTCCGCCCGCGGCTCGGCACCCGAGACCTGCACCCACATCTTCTTGGACTGCCCGTGCTCTGCTGATAGTTGGCGGGACTTGGGTTCGCCACACCGCCATCAGGTGCCCTAGGGGACGTTCCCCTGCCTCCCGCTGCTACGGTGAAGCTCGATCTTTGGCGCCTCGGCGTCGCAGCCACGATGTGGAACCTGTGGAAGGCTAGGAACGACGCCACCTTCAATGCGATCACCTGCTCTCTGGCGATCACCTGCTCTCTGTCCCAGGTGCTCGTCCGCAGCGTCGCCGACGTCGCCCTCTGGGGTCATCGTTTCCCCACCCCCGACCGTGCTGACATTGATTTACTGTGTACCGTTCTTCGTAACTCGTCACTGTAATCCTCCCCCCCCCCCCCCCCCCCCCACCACCAATGTAATTTCTATCAAACAATGTATGGTGTGTTTGCCTGACGACCCTAGGGTCGCTGTGAGTAATATAACAACCGGTGGGGATCCCCCCCCCCCCCCGCATTCTCGAAAAAAAAAGGTTTAAACCTCTATACATATAGCGTTGTTATGTGGATACTCCTCGAAACAAACAATATAGTTCTATTTTAATCATATCCAAAGCGCATCAATGCCTTTGCTGTGAATCCGAAAGAGTAAAAAATTAGCTAGTACTACAATAATTGGTACAATGATAACATACCAGGAAAAACTTTTGAAATAACCAAAAAAAAGTTGCAATAACAGGTTATGAGTTAAGCATGATATTTTGAGCAATTTCCCACATTGTGACCACCGCAGTAGCTGGAAGAAAATGTGAACTCTGCAGCAATCTTGGAAATACAGTGTGGATTACTGATTTATATACCCCAGGAAACCCTGATATGACTAGAGCATATTTGCCATGAAAAAGGGAGGACGTATCGAAATGCCAAAGAAATGGAGGAAAAGGGTAAGCTGGCAATGTCCAAGCCGGAAGCAGATTTTTTAGTTCTTTCCACGGTGTACGCCTAACTTGACTCAGATCGGATCTGCTATGGAAATCTCCGCCGCAAAATAGCAAAAGCTGCACTAAGAACAGCGCTCATTCCTTCTCCGCCGCAAAATACTCTGGGCCAAAAAGATATAGTGGGCCAAATGTTCATGGGCTTACATACGCCCGGATTAGGGACCTGAAAAAAATACGCGCCTACTCTACGCACGCACCTTGCTGACTCTGTGCAGCACGTCCGGCGAGGAGGAGCTGAAGGCGTTGGCGACGTCGCCGAAGATGAAAGCCATGACCGGCTGCGCCATCCCGTTGGCCACCGCCGCCAGCGCGCCCACCGCCATGAGCGCCGCATCTGTCCTGTCCGCAAACGCGAACATGCGGTGCAGCGGCACGCGTTCGTGATTACTACCTCTCTTCTCTGCTCCTCCCATGGCTCCGACCTCTCAACTATCTATCCTCGGTTCTTGCAGGTATAGCCATGAAATTGGCTACGTATATATCGACACCCACCTGCTAGCTTTGTTAGTAGGTAACCTAGCTATGTCGTCTTTTATTTCTTCTTTTCCTTTCTTTAGGTGCTTGTTAGCTGTCGCCCCAGCCGTGTCTCTCGTTGGTTGTATCGTGTGGTTGCTATATTTATATAGCGGGGCTACGGCCTATTTCGTTAGTAGGTAGCCAGCCTATATGTAATTCTGCATACGATCATACATATGATAGCGGCAGCATACAAAAAGGAGCATGCCGATCACAAGCTCGTTAGTTGCACAACAGGACATATAGAATAAGAACATCGTATCATTGTGACATCGAACCATGGCCGAATCACGTGGTCAGATCATAGAAATGATCATCAAATCAATAA
Organism: Poa pratensis; assembly: GCA_947311845.1. Lineage (NCBI taxonomy): Eukaryota > Viridiplantae > Streptophyta > Magnoliopsida > Poales > Poaceae > Poa > Poa pratensis. Next base: position 42,519,273 of record CAMZMU010000082.1, read on the forward strand.
CACGCGGGAATGATTCAAATGGGAAGTCAATACACCGCGAGTACATATTGCATTATAGTCAGCCTCGCTTCAATGACTGCACGTATACTAATTGTATATAGTATTGTATCGTTTGGGCACGGCAGTTGTGTGACCTGATATTGTCGCCGAAGGAGATGTCCATATGAGAGGAGAATAATAAGCTCAAGAACCGAGAGATAGACACACGAACAAACAAGCGTGCATCTACATGCACGGGTAAAAAGGTTTGTATTGCACCAGCACACTGCTTTCGGGCTCTTTTTAATAACAGTGGCTGGCTTGTAGTCACTCTCGATATCGTTGTTTATTATCTTTTTGTAATACTCTTAATACTCTTGAAACTTTGTAATAAAAAGCCGTGTGCATCGCTATGATGCAGAGGCTGGGATTTCTCCCTTTTCTAGATAAAACATACCCACACAGTAGAAACGATAAGATTTTTAATGCTAAAAATTTATTTCTTACGTAGGTCGTCTACTAGGCTACACACATGTTTCGTTCTTGGTCGCCCCTACTGCGGGTGGAGTTTCAAGACCTGTTTATGGACGTGTCTGCCCGCTACGATTATGGTTTTTTGTCAGATTTTTGGTTTGTGGATGTTTGCATCCTTATTATGTAGAGGCCGGGTGTAACACACTTTGTATCTTTTGATGCTTTGAGTAATATAAGCCATTTATCAAAAAAACAAAATTACACGAGCAGTAACAAATTACACTGTGTGTCACAAATTTGTCTTGCATGTGCACTTTGGTCACTAACTTGAAAATATGGCGCTTGTCGTAAAACTTGTCAAGCGTTAGCAGGGCCGTACCTGAGATTGAGAGGCCGTGTGCATAATCTTATATTCGGCCCTATACATATTAGAAATTCTAACTATGGAAAATAAATCCTTCTTTCATGCCCGTAATAAATATGGTTTTTAATTCAGGTTTCGACATACTTCAGTATAGCCGACATCATTGGATTTCAGTGAGTTTTCATGTTTTCGGTTTTATCTTAGAGAAAATTGACGGAATTTTTCTTAAACTCGATTAAATATAACCAAATAAAACGTAACTTTGACAAAGTATAAATTTATTTGAATCTATGTACTACTATAATTGCTCAAATAAACTGAGAAAGGAGATTATTTCATTATCTATCAAAAAAAAAGTTGACATTTTAGCCAAGGTGAGCCCGTGGCATTGCTTCCAACTTCCAAGAATTATGTTTAATGATGAATGAGATCCAAGGTTCATTTTTTTACTCTTTTGCTATGTAAATAATGTTTGGATGAAATGGGTCAACTGAATATTTGTGTTTATGATCCTATCTGGAGTAATTAATTTATTTTATGGATATTTTACGGTTGCAAGTTCTATGAATAGTTGATGAGATGACCCCACAACGACTAGCGTCCTCGGATGCCGGTGGCGAAGTAATGTTGCCATGTCTCCTGCTAATGTCACGTGTGTCACATCGTTGAATTAAACCCTAAAGTGAACCCTATCGGTTGGCTTTGCCGGACCAGGGACACAAAGAGACGGTAGGGTGCCAAGGTTTCACTTCCCCGATCGAGACGAACCATCGACATTCTACACATGCGCGTCTAGTGGTAACAACAGTGCCTATCTCCTGAGCAAGATCTCGGGTGCACCTTGTTGGAAAAGTTTCTGCGTGCGATTAGCTATCTTTGCTTGCTTCGGCATGGCCCAACATTTTGCACATCGGGGTTTCCGTTCCGCCCGACCCCCCATCCCCCCCTCCCCCTCGGCCCCCACCCCGCCCCCAGGAGCGACACGGGTGAAAATCTTAGATTTACGGTCGGGTGACAACAACGCTTGTGCATTGTTCCTTTTTGGAGACATTTCTTTTGAGGAAACTTCTTTTGTAGTTCGGGTGATGTCTTTGGTCGTTGTTAGAATGTTGTTGCTGCGAGTGATTGATCCTGTGGCGGGGTATTTTTTCTCTTTCTTTTAATTTCCCTTTTTGTATGTGTGCATTCTTGATGTTTTCGGGCATCTTGTTGGTCTTTTTTATGTCTTCGGGCATCTTGATTACAATTTATTTTTCAATGCTTTGCACGCTAAACTGAGTAGTTTCTTGATTTACGTGGTAGAAAATTTGATTTCCCCTAATCTAGCCTACCGGTAACCCTTCACAAATAGTATATCATCCAGCTGTATGTGCACTCTGGTTGGAAACACAAAATCCATGACCAGGCAATGTCACATGCGTCTGCGTCATTCTCCTGTTCAAGGTGGTGGTCGAAATTCGGCTTTTGTGATGAAAATTCTGAGATATAAATACGGTTGGAATCGTCATCATGGGCGCACATGTGACGATCCCTTATTAAGGGCTTAGCATGGGAATTTTACATTTTTTGTTTATTTTGGTCTTTGGCTATAGAGTTAGTGGTAGGCTGGTGGAATTATTATCGCCAGGAGTACGGTCTTGAGGTTTTTTTTTCCTCAATGGAATTATTCGGTTTTCGAAACTGCTTTGCGTATGAGTTATGCATACGATTCACGTCCGACGCTGCAATCTGTCGGTGGGCCTTTATCGGAAAAAAATCTGTCAGTGGGCGTTGATGTTGTAATCGATCAGAGGGACGACAGACAAGCGTTGGACAATAAAATGGCGTACGCATAGCAGGGTCTTCGGTTTTATGTGTGACTAGCAACATGCCGCGCGTTGCAACGGAGCGCAATTTTTTTCTGGTAAAAGAGCAAAAGTTGTTGACTTGAGGAATACTCCTAGTAAATAACGCATCGGCAATATGCTCGCACAAATGTCGCTAATCTTCGATGCATCTATGAGGAATGGTTAAGTTCCGCACGAACATGTGTCAAAGTGCATGTTCAATGTGCCGTAAAAGTGTGAGATAAGAAGTATTCTCGACAGCCTTCCGAAAAATCAGTAAAGGGTTGACTGTTTTTACTTGTGATCTCATCATCCACATCAAAATACACACAAAAGAAAAATCAGACTGTAAACGGAAAAATGATTCAGAAGTTTGGAGCTATAATCACATCTTTCCATCTGATGTGAAAGAAGTGACATGGCCGCCGCAGTAGCTGAACTCTTTGTCATGAACATCAACTGCAGAAAGAAGAAACATCAATATATCATCACCTGCTCACCTCAAGAGAACTCTGACATCTTCTATGGTGTTTCTCACCGGCTTGTACTGGATGTCTATTCTAACGATGTAAACGACCATGATATATATACTCCGATTCATGCATTGGAGATATTCCAAAATTTTCATTTTATTTTGTATGCAATCACATCCATATTTCATACACAAGTACTATATATCAAGACCATGAACTAATTAGGATCTGGATATACCTTGCTGCTTTTTTGAACAATTTAACAATCAATTAGCATGAAAATCTCATGGCCAAACTGAATTCATGAATAAAAACTTGCTCCATGAACAAATCGGGAGAGAAATCATGATGAAATCAAGTCCGGCTGCCCCCATATGCTGCTCGCTATGATATTCCAGTATGCTTGTCAACCGCCTGTAAGGGATGGTGGGGCAGAAGCAGGGCAGGTCTGAAGGTGATACCAACCTTTGCCCAGCTCCAGGCTCAGGCTCGTGCTTGCCAGCTCCACCTCATGAACGCTGTGCTACGGCGCCGCCGGATGCGCGGCCTGCAGCCCGGAAGAATCTGGGAAGGGCGTGGCTGGATCAGGAGTGGCTCACGGTGGGATAAGTGGATTGGAAGGGGTGAAGTGGATCAGGAGAAGATGTGCGCTGTTGGCCGCCTCGCTTGCTACCGCTCTACGCTGTTGAGGTCCGCACGACGTCGTTCTTCATCCGACGACCACGCCGAGTCGCCGAGCCCAGCCAGTTGATCCGCCACGCACATCTAATACCTCAAGCCCATGGAATCGACCCTGGAGCGCCCACGTCGTCGCCTCTTCTTCTCACCTCAGGCCATGCCCGCGTGGCGTATGACTCGCCGGTCACACGCTTGCAAAGGCGGGGTAGGATTCCTGCACGTGGGCAAGCTAGGTGCCCAGCGTCGCACCGCAACCTTGGGAGGTGGGCTTTGGGATCGATTGTCACTGAGACGACCGTCTGCAGAAGAGGAGGGCGGCGCGGCGACGGAATACGGGGCCTTGAAGAGAAATAAGTTGTGCGGCAGGTACGCGTGCTCATCGGCATCATGGAGGAGCGGGGACGATGGTGGCGGTGCTCGGCCGGATTCATTCGCTCGATTCCGTGCATCCCGGCTTGGTTCCTTGAAGGAGGAGAATGACGACGGTGAGGCGAAGCTCATGGAAACTGTGGCCTGGCCCGGGGAGGTCTGCACCGACGGCGAGGAGGGAGGGGATCGGTGGAGAGTTGGGTGGCGCCTCCTGACGTTCGCCGCCGCCCAGAGCAGAGAGGATGGAGGGGATCGGGGGCTAAAATGCAAAACCGGGCAACTTAATTTCGACTGCGGGTTGATTTTTCTTTTTCTTAGGGGCTGAAACGCAAAGTGCGCGACGTACCATACCACGGTCTCTTAGCTATATTATATAGTAGAGATTATGTGTGACTTTTGAATAATGAATTATAGTTGTATGCATCCATTCTCGATATAAAGACAGGGGTTTTCCTCTCTTTTATTAAAAAATGCCTGTAATTTATTTCAATGCTTTACACGCTAAATTAATTATGCCGATTAACGAATCTCTGGGCATGCATTGGCACTGTAATAAACCACCATCCGGATATATTGTGTCACAACAAAATAGCATGCGTGGTGTGCTGACAGTAGCAAATTCTTTCACCGGAACGTACTCTGAGAGCAAACACTCACCGTAACCGCTACCTGTGTTTGGCTGGTGAGGTCACAAACTTGACTGTGCCGAGATATAAGTTCGAAACGTGTCAGGTCAGGCAACTGGAGTGCAATTTTGGAAAAGTCTGTGCTGTTGTGTTACATCTCTGAATTGCAATTATATGTGTGGCTAACCAATTTGAGCAAACTAGTTTTGGAGGCCCACGTACGTGTAAACTAATTTGAGTCATCTCGTCCTATCTCCCCCAAAAACATTTTGGTATTTTGCTAACTAAGATGTGTACTCGTACATTTTGTTTTTTGAAACAAAGGCAAAAGTTTGCCTTTTATTTTGATACAGAAGGAGCAAACAACCACAGGCCTAGGCCAAAAGAAAAAATGCAACAAATATAAATGTGACCACAAAAAAAAGCCTAAAATTCCCGCCATCTCCTTTGCTCCTGCGAGGACCTAATTCTTGCCTTCGTCTTTGATGCGTTGGAAAAGAAGGGTTGACATCGAGAATTTATTGTTAAATATCCACGCATTTTTTCCTTCCAGATTTCTCAAGTGATGAGAGTGGTCGCGGTTTTGAGCGCCTCGCGAGAGACTGATGTCGTGCCAGCTAGGGCCTTCCAATAGTCATAGATCGTTGGCCTACCAGATCCAATGCTCGTCAGACAGGTTGGACACTTTGGCCACACAGCCGCCTCAGCCCAAATCCCATCGGAGTGTCGACACTTGAACAGAATGTGTCTTGCCGTTTCAGGTTGGCATCTGTAGAGCTTACAGTTCGGTTGATGGGGACACCCTCCAACGGCAAGACAATCAGAGGTCCAGAGCCTATTTTGGACGGCATGCCATGTGAAGAAACTGCGCTTTCGGGGGGGGGGGGGGGGGGGGGGGGAATCTTCAAGAAATATTCATGAAGGGGCAGGAAGAGGATCCCACAAACTAGGCTTTGTAGGCCGAGATAGCAAAATAGATGCCATTACTCGTGAGGGTCTAAGTGATGGTGTCGCTTATACCAGCATTGAGGACAACCTCGTCGAGGAGGCTCCAAAGGTGAACAAATTGCGCGAAGTGATCAGCTGTGAAGTTTTCCATATAAAGTCAGAGACCCAGCTGTGGCCAGTGATAGCGTCATACACCTTCCTGCTCTTGCGCTTGCAAGCCTAAAAAAGGTTAGGTGCAATGGACTTAGAGAGGAGGCCATCAATCCAAGAAGAGGACCAAAAGGAAGCTTGTCGTCTGTCCGCAATCGTCACTTTGGTGGCCGCATTGAACAGCTACTGATCCCAATTGTCATTTGGCGTGTCCGAACCGACCCAAGGTTTGTTAGGAGAAACCCATTCATGCCACAACCACCCCAGACAAAGTGCCCTAGAGAATTTCCCCAAGTTAAGAATCCCAAGCCCGTCGAGCTTTTTAGGGCGACAAACCTTGTCCCAGTTGACCTTGCACTTACCTCCACTCACTTTGTCAGTGCAATTGCACATGATGGCCCTTATAAGCTTGTTGAAGGCATTAAGGATTCCCTTGTCAGCTTTGATAGCAGTTAGAAGGAAAATGTGCAGCGAAGAGAGGACCGACTTCATCAACACCATACAACCTACCCGATTGATGAGTTTCCTTTCCATGGATGCAGGCGAGAGGTTGCCTTGTCAATGTAGGGTTAGAGGTCGACCCGACCAAGTCTTCCAAGGGACATTGGCAACCCAAAATACTTGATGGGGAAGTGAGAGATTGTTGCCATAAAGCCTTCCCAAATAGCGCTCAGATCAATCTTTGTGCATCTGATTGGAGAGATAGAGCTTTTGGCGACGTTAGTGACTAGGCCAGTGACGTTGCCAAAGTTTTGTAACGTAATGGCGAGGTTGGTGATATCGTTGGCAGTAGGGACCAGAAAAAATGACCGCATCATCCGCGTTCATGCAGGGCCGATCGTGAGATATCGGGGCCAGGGCGAAACTAAAATTTAGGGCCCCATACCCTTAGTATAAATTGGAAAATGTAATATTATCTTCTCTAATAGGTCCCTTCTTAGCTAATTTCTCCCCTGCTTTGTTATCAAGACTAGCCGTATTTTTCGGGTCATAAATATCCACATGAACAGGTTCCTCATCAACATTAGCAGGTTATGTAGAAGATGAATTAAATATGTACTCATGATCACTCACATTGTTATCATCCGCGTTGATATTAACATTGTCTTCAGTATGGATATCATCTTCAAGATTAACATTACTTTGTCCCCTCGCAACAATTAGCCCCAACTCGTCTAGATTTCTTGAAGTGCTCGTTTCACTCTTTAAAAATTTGTGAAGAGATCCTCTTTGTGAATCTATCAATTATGTTCCTCTTTTCTCCTATTCCTTTTGCAGCACCGGATGAAGGCTTCACAATAACACTGAAAATAAAAAATGCAATCTAAATTAGGGCATAAACCACCTATACTAGAAAACTAAAGAAGAACTAAAATTCGTTTAAAAAAAGAACTAAATTGATCTATCATTGTACCTGGATCCGGCTACGCGGCGCTCGAACGCTCGGAAATACGGAACCAATTAGCGAGGTGCGCTGCGTGGGTGCGAACGTGCGGCGGACGAGACGAGAGACGACTTAGACGAGACACGAGAGGCGACGGGAGATCTCCCTGTTTTTTCATCGATCGAGAGTCGGGCTAATCGAGCTTCTAACCAATCGTGAATTAAGTAGGTCCATCGATCGCCTCTTTTTCTCTCAGGAAAACGAGCGGGCAGCAGAGACACAAGGCCCAGTCGGCCTTTTATTTACCTTTTATTTTTTCTGCATGCCATATATACTATACCATGGAGAATGACAGCATCACCCTGGAAGAGGCGGTGGAGATCGTTGATGACCATGACTAACAGCGCTTAACCACTACCACCGACGAGTTTTAGAAAAGTGATCATGTGATTTCAGGAGAAAACAAAATTAGCGAACAAGGGGAACAACCTAAAAGACATGACCAACAGATACGCCTCAACTAAACACCATGCATGCATGCACACACATTTAGTAGTATTACTACTAGCTACTAGTACTATAAGAGCACCGAGTTTTTGTGACCGTGAAGCAACACCCAATTCGAAGAAGACGTCACTAGGACGACGACGACAAAGATATCTGCACGTGAGTGCGTGACCGATCGAGCCGAGCGTGGTCGAGAAGCCCGGCCGGCAGCTAGGTATGCACACCTAGTTCTTCACGCTTCCATGGATATCCTCCGTCGATGCATCGTCAATCAGTTGGCCTATAAATGGACGCGCTAGGTGAGCTTCACTTGATCAACAAGCAGCAAACCCGCACACTTATTCTCGATCGTGGCCTGAGCTGCAGCAATGGTTTCCAGTGTGCCACAGCCATGGCCTCTCCTCCTCTTCATCGCCCTCCTCCTCCCGGCCGTGGTTAGCCTGGCGCCGGCGTTCGACGAGAACTACGTGCCGACGTGGGGTGCAGACGGCTATCACCTGCTAAACAACCAGGGACAGAGGTCCGTCTCACCATGGACAGGAACTCCGGTGCTGGGTTCGGCTCCAAGCTGTCCTACGGCTCAGGGTTCTTCCACATGAGGATCAAGGTGCCCGGCGGCTACACGGCCGGGGTTGTCACAGCCTTCTACGTGAGTTGCTAGCTGACTAATTAGTGTGATATTTGCATATTATATTCTCTCATCCATCTCGATTAGCTAAGGAGTTGTTCAACGCAAAATTCACGTGTACGTGTAGCTGTCGTCGGATTCTGACAGCCACAACCAAGATGAGGTGGACTTCGAGTTCCTGGGCAACGTCGACGGCAAGCCCGTCACCCTCCAGACCAACGTCTTCGTCAACGGCGACGGCAACAGGGAGCAGAGGCTGCACCTGTGGTTCGACCCGGCAGCCGACTTCCACGACTACAAGATACTCTGGAACCCTTACCACCTCGTGTACGTAATTTTGTTGTCCCTAAAACCATTTCTGTGAACATGCATGCATCCACTGGATCAGCACTTGCATCGCGCCTCATCAAGCGTCCATGCGCTGTGGATGCTCTTAGAGGGCTCACTGAATCGATCTGTGTGTGCAATCTCAATCTGCAGGGTGTTCGTGGACGAGACGCCGATACGGGTGCTCAGGAACCTGACGGGCAGTGTGCCGGAGTACGAGTTCCCGGGAAAGCAGATGCGCGTCCTGGCGAGCCTGTGGAACGGCTCCGACTGGGCTACGGACGGCGGCAGGACCAAGATCGACTGGAACCGCGCGCCGTTCACGGCGGCGTTCCAGGGGTTCAGCCTCGACGCCTGCGCCAACACCAGCTCCACGCCGTGCGGCTCGCCGGACCTGTGGTGGAACGCCCGCCGGTACAGGAGGCTGTCTGCCGTGCAGCGGGCCGCCTACGAGAACGTCAAGAAGACGTACATGAACTACGACTACTGTACCGACAAGGATAGGTTCAAAACGGCAAGATGCCTGCTGAGTGCAGCTACAACCAGCTAGCTAGCTAGCTTTAGATCAATTAGATTGGTTAAGAGTAAAGAGTTAAGACATAAGAATCTAAGATCATTCATGTGTCTTTACTTTCCATCAATGATGACGAAGTGACCTGCGACTGCGAGTAATGTATGTTTAGCCATCATTGGCGGTTAAAGAAACCCCTGTCTTAGTGAGCGAGAACCAGTTACTCTTAGACTAGTCACAATGGAGAGTAACTTAGACTAGTAACATATATATGTTACTACTCTAAGTTACTACCTCTATAGTGGGGAGTAACATGGGTGTAGTGTCATATTTAATTGGTTATACACTTATCTTGCATTGAAATGTGTGATGTTATGGTAACATAGCTAGTTACCACAACCATCTCTCTCCTCATTAATTACCCGCCACATCAGATTTTTTGCCTATGTGGCACTGATGTTACTCCTATGTTACTTCCCATTGTGACTAGTCTTATGGATTACCTTTTGTGTATCGATATTACCTCAAATTTGAACTACACGTGTTAAATACCCGGTGGACACACAAATTTTACATCATTCCAAACAGGCATGCAAAGATAGAGCAGCAGGATATCAAGATGGTCGCCCAAGTTGCAAATAATTCGAAAATTCAGGAGGACGAACGTGCTGCAAGATGAGTGTGACGTGTAACAGCACGTTATGGACCCTACTAGAAGCAAATTCATGTGATAGATAGATAGACTAATTTGAACCGGTTAATTTGTGTAGTATTTTAATTAATCTTTTCCACGACCTCCGCTGGCTGATGCAGATCTTATCTTTCCATGCACCACACGAATATGCAGAATTATAACAACTCGATCAATCCGTATCTATTTTTATATGCAGAACTGAATTAAAATAAGCAATCATGCATGTAGTAAGAGTTTCAGAGAACCGCACCAAATCGGCTTATATACAGCGCCTATCTATCCGTGATGGCATGCATCATCCCTCATACAACCACAGCAGTACGTAGCAAAGCCTAGTTGAGAAGCATCATCGGCCATGGCTCAGCTTCCATCAAAGGGCGCCACCAAGAGTTCACCGGAAACGCCATCAGAGAGCGCCACCAAGAATTCACCAGAAGGTTTCATATCCGCACTCCCCTCACGAGAGGGGTGGACGGAGCCACTGATCCAGTACAAGAGCTACTGGTTCCGGCCGATGATGGTGGAGAGGATCCTGCTCCTCCAGCAGGAATTCAAGCCCCGTGCCGACGACATCATCCTCACCACGCAGCCCAAATGCGGCACCACCTGGCTCAAGGCCCTCGCCTTTGCCATCACCACCCGCTCCCGCCACACCTTCGCCGACCACCCGCTCCTCACCGGCCACCCCCAGCACATCGTGCCATCCATCGAGTTCCCCGGCATCGGCATGGACCACACCCACATCGAGGCGCTTCCATCTCCTCCCAGGCTCCTCGCCACGCACATACCCATGTCGCTTCTGCCACCGGGCATGGCCGGCTGCCGTATTGTGTACCTCTGTCGGGACCCCAAGGATGCCTTGGTGTCGAGGGTGCACTTTGAGAACAAGCTGCTAGATGGTTTCAGCCTATCAATGGACGATGCTTTCAGCATGTTCTCCGAGGGTTTCTCGTCCTTTGGTCCCTTCTGGGATCATTGCCTCGAGTATTGGAACAAGAGCGTGGGAAGGCCTGATAATGTTCTCTTCTTGAAGTACGAAGAGCTCATGTCAGATCTCGTGCCAGTCGTGAGGAAGCTAGCGAAATTCCTCGGTTCGCCATTCACTGAAGAGGAAGAGAGCGCCGGTGTTGCTCAGGAGGTGGTGAAGCTGTGTAGCTTTGAGATGCTTACCAGCCTAGAAGTTAACCAGGTTGGTGCTGTTCCTTGAGAAAATAAACTGAACTTCAGTAACTCTGCGTTCTACAAGAAAGGGAAGGTAGGGGACTGGGTGAACCACATGAGCCAGGAGATGGCCCAGGAGTTGGACAGCATCGTCGAACAGAAGCTTCGGGGATCCGGGCTTGTGTTCTGAGTCATGTTGTGTTTTATTATCTTGTGTTTTATTATCTGTATTGTCATTTGTGTTTTTATTTTCAATCAAAAGACATCTTTTGTTTGTTATTTAATGGTTTGAAATGAAAATCAATTCCTGGGCGAAGAAAAGCACCAACAAGACTGACACTCAAAGAATATGTGGCTTCTTAGGGAGTTCACCAGTTCTCCGAAATCAATCAGGCTTCTCTGCGGAGTCTCAGATTGTTCGTCAGAGCTCCCGTAATTTGGTATGGGCTGTGGGAGGGAAGCAACAAGCTCAAACCAACCAGAAGCAGCCCATCTAGTGCCTGTTTTTTCCTTCCTAAAGTCGCTAACGGTCGTCTTCCCCGAATCCCCCACCCTAGCTTCTCCCCCAAATCCATAGCACCACCGCGTGCGACTCACCGACAGCTCCTGTCACCACAGCCACAGCAGCGCATGACATCGCCCGTCAACCACAGCTCCCTTCCCGCAGCTTAACCCCAGCTCCTTGGTGTGGTCACATCAGCGGTAGTCCCAGATCCTCGGCTACGCCTTCCCCCCTACAGCTCCTGGTCCCATCTCCCGTGGCAACGGCGTCCCTTGGCGACGGCCTCCTCGGAAAGAAGAAGAGAGACACATAGAGGAGGACCAGCTTGGTTATTTCTAACAATTGCATAAGACTGGAGGTGCGAGCTCTTTCCCACAAGAAAAACTGATGTTCTGTGTGGCAGAAAGAGTTCAGACGAGCCTTGGTCGTCTACCCCTCTCCCGCTACAGTAGAGAGGGGCGACTTTTTCGCCTCCCCGCAGATCCACCGAGTCGCCGCGGATCCAGCTGATCCCTCGCCCTCCGCCGGCCGCTCCGGCGGCGGGAGGGCGGGGGATCCCTGCGTCGCGTGTGTACATAGTGTAGGGCGTGTGGGTTCTTCGGCCGGCGGCGCCATGGAGGGTTGGTTTCGTCGGTGTTTTGGTGCAGGTGGGTTCCTCCTCTCGCGGCGGAGCTCGGTGGAGGTCCGCGGCGCCGCACCTGCCCCTTCACTCTCTGGGATCTCTGGATCCACTGGGAGTGCCTCCCCTTCCCGGATCTGGCGTGGCGGCCGATCTGGGTCGACGACTTCGAAGCTGGAGCAGATGCAGGAAGACGATGGAGAAGAAGCGGGAGCTGGATGGAGGCTCCTTCGAGCTCGAGGACCGGCGACTTCCCGCCCGCCTGGGGGCGTCTTCCCAACCAAGGATTGATGGAAGATGCGGCGGCGGCGCGCCACCGGCACGTACTGCTCTTCGTCGACTTCTCCGGGTTGCAGATGGACGGTTTTGTATTTTCTATCCTTCTCGAGGATCTCTCTGTAATGCTTTTCCTGTAATTGCTCTGGTTTCATCGCAAAAAAAAAAAAAAGAAAGAGTTCCAATTTCTGCCTGCCAAAACTGCTCCCGTAGTTAGATTCATGTGCATAAGAAAAAACTGTGCCAATCGTTGGTTCATAAGAGAGGTGACCCACCAATAACCGTGCCAAAATAACATTGACTTGTCCTAGCGTGCAATTCGCTAGAGGTTTGAGGATGTCCAGAAATTCAACTGTGTCTCTCCACCAGAATAGTATTGTTCCCAGATGATGATGGGTCCTCTAACGTACGTTACTCTGACGTGGGGCTCACTGACATGTGGGCCCCCACGCTAGGCAGACCCACATGTCAGCCACCCCACATCACCAATTCGCTACGTCAGAGGATCCCCATCCCCAGATGATGTGCACCCAAGGAACATATATGCAAATTATTCATAACTATACCCACATTCTGTTTTGTTTTTGTATGTCTAGAACATCAAGTCCTCCTTCAGACTAGGCCTACAAACCAGTGTCCCAGCAGCCAGGGTAGGGTTCTTACATAGACTACATTTGGTTATTTACACATCATGAATCCGAATGGCAAAGGCAGATAATTCGTGTGGACGGTAACTAATATTTACAACTGGTTACAAACAAATGAAATCAAAATTAACATGTCACACTTGGAAGAATATGCAATTTGACTACCATGGCGGAATATCACCCTACGAGCTATGAGTGTTCGTGCCGCCTCATAACCATACATCTTGAACTCAGGCTTGTACCCAACCATTCCAAGAAATAAACTAGGAGGCACAAAAATGGAACGAGATACTCATGTCCTCACCCAAGTAAACAGCAAGGGAGTTCTTCCGGGCCACCAAAATGAAAACAATCCGTATTCGGTTGCGTGTTTACCTACAAAAACAGCGGAAGAGGTCAAATATCGGTACTGCAGCAGAGAGGATGATTCACAAACATAATGGGACAGCTGAAGAATAGATTACATTGCTCAGCATGGCTTTCTCCTGTCAACTTTGAAAGGAATGTTTAACCATCTCTTCCTTGGCAACCGCTCTTTGGTTTTCTTTTCACTTGATGAATTGTCATCTTCACTTCCGCATCCCTCCATGGGCTGATCCTTCACTTTCTTCTCTTTCCTCTGATTTTTCCCTTCGTCAAATTTGAACACCTTTGAAGGTGATTTCGACTTGTTCCTGCTCGAACTCCGTTTAAGAGGTGTATTGTTGGTATAGGATGCCTGGATTGCATTTCGTTCATTCAGAAGCTCGTCGATCTACAAAAGGCCATAATTAGTACTCAGATCAAAACATGATAAGCGAAATGAGCTAAGCATCAGAACTACATATACCGTTTGCATTTCTTGCGTGTATTTGCTGGTCATTTCAGTGAACTTCGCCAAAACCTGCAAACGTGTTCCTTATAAACTTTAGCCCTTACATACTAAATATGCAAAGAAAGAACCTACTCCCTCCGTTCCAAATTAGATGACTTCCATTTGTCCGCATGCGGATGTATCTAGACATGTTACATGTACAGGTACATTCACATGTGGATGAATGGAAAGTCATCTAATTTAGAATGGAGGGAGTAATAGAAAATAGATGTGAAGAAAATTGAGCACATACTTCCCGGTACTCTGCCTCGAATTTAGACAGCTCAGCTCGTTTTGTGAGTATCTTGGCCTCCACACTTTGCAGCTTCTCCTTTTCAGCAGGGAAAGATTCACCACACACAATCTCTATAGTATAGCTTGCACTTTTGAAGAAATTGTCACCTGAATTAATAAGTAATAGAGTTTAAGAAGTTCCCCACTGCCTCAGTTAATTAACACCACAGCAATCAATAACATGACATACCATAGACGGCAAAAAAGTGGGTTCCTGGTTTCAGTTCATTAATGTCACATGGTTGGAAACTATCCAACCTCTTAAAAAATGCGCTATCAGGATCCTTTGCAGCAGATGCCTGAAAGGAAATGGAGCTTATAGAGGCAGAAAAGACCATAGAATCACTTGGAGAAACCAAAGAGAAGAACTTCTCTAAAACTCACCGAGTTATTTTGATCAAAGCGATAAACAGGAAACCCAAGAAAGTACATTCCTGCAGAAGTAACTTTGCCAGACTTTACACTGTCTTCCTGCAGCAGGCTGCATGTTAGGTGAGGCATAATGAAGCTGTAGCACACCACAATTTAAAACAGAATTGTTCTAGCACATTTGTGAAAGGTAAGATCATCAAAGCAAATATATATGTGCTCCTTTCATGTAGTTTAACAACAGACAGCATACGAATCATTAATCTTGTTCGTGTGAAGTTTAATAATAGCACAAATGGCATGCTCTGTCATGTTGTCATGTATTGAACTGATAAAGAAAACTAATTTTTAAGATGAATAAGACAGTCACAAGTCATATTGCTCACAGTAACATCTGATAGTGGTGGTCTTTTTCTTAGCGTGTCATACAAAACCTACATATGCTCAACTACTCCAACTAAATCAATTATATCAAAGTATATGAATGAATCAGTTTTGGTATATGTACCTGAAGTGCAAGGCTCAAACCACCATTTTCTTCAAGCTCAAAATAAAGCAGCTGCAATTAAAGAAAATTATGTCATGTTTAATAAAGGCGTGTGTAAAGGAAAACATATACTCCCTCCGTCCGGAAAAAAGATGTCTTGGATTTGTCTAGATTCAGATGTATGTAGACATGTTTTATTGTACACATACATCCGAATTTGGATATATGGAAGACATCCTTTTCCAAACGGAGGGAGTATGAAATTTGGAATCGCTTGAATTATCCATTGATTTGAACATCCATTGAGTGACAGCCATAGCACACTAAATAAAAAAGAACTCATCTTACAGAAAATTGTTTGTGCAACGTCAAGAAATGAGGTTCACATAAAAAAATAGTTCCACAAAATCCAGTATCGTGGAATAACATTGGGGCTTTTTCAAGACTATTCATACAGCTGTTACCTTTGCTCACTGGTTTGTGGAAGTACATCGTTCCAAATAAAATCATGGCTTTGTCGGAAAAAGGCTACGATGTCAGTTTGTGAGTTAAGTATTACCCTCAAATACTCTCATCATAGCCCAATACGACGCCTATAAATGCATGTACAAAGTATAGATAGACAGATAAACAATCAGATCATCGTCTGTTGATGCTAGAGAGTAGAGGTCATCACGACAATGGGTTCTCCCTATCAACTATTTCCACTGGCCGACATACTCCACAGCCAGACTAATTATGTGTTGGTTCTTGTGCCAAGGTCGTCCCCCTCCCACCCTCCAACCGCTTTCAACTACTTTTTGTCCAAGGAGTTATAGCACATGTCCTAATGCATGTTAAATTATAACCTGGCCGGCTAGTAGGCAAACTCATTTTGTATAACCATTCGATTTTTCCCCCATATGCCTCCAAACTGAAGCCGGGTTCCATTACCGTAGGATAACAGAACACCAAGCTACCAACCTATCTAATACTACCTCAGTTCCTTAATATAAGACGTTTTGGCAGTTCAAACTGAACTACCGAAATGTCTTGTATTTGGGAACGGGAGGAACATAATCCATGACTTTGGGCATGTAAAATAGTCTGTTAGCTTTGCCATGTTGTATATTGGGTGGTGTGGAAGAAAGCAAACTCCAAAGACGACCCTGGCTCAAGAACCAACACACCATAAAGTCTATGGGAGTAGAGCGTGTGACCAAGTTTTTAGTGGTTAATAGAGTGGACTCGTAGCAATCAAAAATATTGATATGAGATGATATGGAGGGGTGACACAGACAACAATATTATCCTTCCATGTCCAATCCATATAATGCCGCACATATTAGTGGTCAAAGTTTTAAAACATTGACCGCCCGCATACTTATGTGCCTTATATTTTGGAACAGAGAGAGTATTAATCATAACCTACTAGTAAGACCACCCACATGGCAATCTACATGTCAAAGTTTTGAAACATTGACTGTACACATACTTATGTGCCTTATATATTGGAACGGATGGAGTACTAATCATAAGCACTAGCAAGATCACCCACATGGCAATTTACATGGTCAATTTACCCACTGGAATTGAATCAAATCAGTTTATCTTCTTATTTCATTTGTGACACCCAAAGGCAACCTAGTATGATCACAGGGCTTGTTTGATTGAAGCCGAAGAGTACCTAAGCATGCCAAACATTTGTTTGCGCAACATGGCTAAATTGTGGTTATGAAAAATGAAGCCATAACTTAGTTTGCCCAAGTGATCTTCTCAGATCAACATGTGTATGACTCGTGAGACCGAGCTACAACAAAAGGTTTGGCACGCCATACACCTAAGTCGTGCTAATTGGCTACAACTAAAAAACGTAGCCAACTTGGTCAAATTGGTTAGACAGAGTGCAAAAATTTGCCTTCCAGTAAACAGGGACATTAAGTTCATCGGACACTGCAATTAAGAAAGTGAACAACGAGAGTACAAGAGAATTAGCAGTACTTAAGTACTAATACAGGTGCAGTTCAAGAGTTGTATAAGAGGAGAACCCAATGTTTACGTTATGGAATCTTACGACAAATTATACACTCTTAACCCATAAACAGACATATTTTTATTCAACCGCCACTCAAATCATAAGTTTGAACAAAACTATCAGATAACACATATGACAATCTTGTCTAACAGAAACGGTGCTTGGTACAAATTTTGAATATGCGCATACCAGCCTACCCGGATCAAAGAGTAGAGAAATATGTATTTATGGCTAACGATTAAACTTGGCTACTGCTAATCGGAATTATTTCATGAAAATATCTTTACAGCCTGATCAAATAAACCTACCAAAATAAACCTACTGCTAAACTCTGTGGCTCGTTTGATTCGTAGGATAGGAAAAGTGTAGGAATAGGAATTTCATAGGATTGGTATGGCATGTCCCATTGAATCCTATGGGAAGAGGAAGTTTGTTTGATTGGTGAAGGAATTTTTCCATGAGGTTGGAGCTCATGTTATTTTCCTATGGGGTTTGTACTAGAGGATATGATCCGATGAATCAAACGGCTTCGAAGGAAAAATTCCTATAGGATTCTAATCCTACACCAATCCTTTGAAATTCCTATGAATCAAAGGAGCAATAAAATGCAATGCAGCATTGTACCATATATTATGAGTACTGTATGTAGGAGACAAGCAGTGATTGCTGAACACAAAGGAAATTAAGAAGGTTATCATTATTCATTACTTCCATTTTTGTATACTTTATAGTAAATTATCTAAATTTCATCAAGGAGAATTTTTCTATTTCTGAAAACAACAGTGGTTTCATTCTGTAAAATTACAGGTATGCAAGTAGAGAACTTAACACAAAAGCAAACAAAAACATATATAGCAATACCATACCACATTAGGTGTACTTAAATAGCGCAAATAATGAAAACTTGCATTTACAAACAAAAACCAACCTTAAATTTGCTTCTTTCAGTTGAGTGCACGCGACAAACAAGCCCCTTCTTAGCTTCCTGTCCAGTTATGTCTACAGAATAAAAATGAGCTGTTTGCTTTTCCACCTGTCCACATGCAACAACTAGGTGTTACTAAATACTAAAACGAAAAGGGAACATCGCATAGTCGCCAGCCAGTTGCCAACCTTCTTGCGCACAGAGTTCCCCAGCTGGAGCTGAGAAACCATAACCGACCCATTCAATGCTTCCTCCAAAACGGTTGCTGAAACAGTTGTCTTAATCGGCACACCAAGCTTGCTGCACATATGGCGCATACAATCAAAAGAACAGCAAAATACAAGCTAGCAAATTACTAGACAAAAACTGCATCATTTACAAATTGTACCTAAAAATAGCTGCAAACATGGTGTTTACTGTATTGAGACTCGACAGGTCCAGCTCCAGTTCCTGGCTATCGGTCTCAATGGCCTGAAACATAGCGCGACAGTTCCCATAACATGTTCAGATAAAAAGCTTAACACACACAGACACACACACACACACCAATTGATCAGCTGATTACCTCGAACCCTGACGTGTCGTACTGTCGCCTCTTATTGGGATCAGACAAGATGCTGTAAGAAAATGTGACTTCCTGGAACTTGTCCGACGCGACAGGGTCATCGCCGTTCTTATCCGGATGGTACCTGCCGAAATTTACCAGTAAACAACACTGAAATCAGTACTCAATTTCTACATCAGGCTGACACTACATGCACGACCCAACGTTCAGACAAAACGGCTCCCAACTGAGACAAGGAACAGAGGCCTAAACATAGCTCACGGCTGAAAACTCCCACTAAATAGGAACGCGCGACAAAGGTCGTAGAATTCAGTCCAAAACGTGCAGTGTTAAGCGAAACTACGAACGAGCGCCCTCGTCTAAGCACGGACATGGCAAAACGCGTGAGAGAAAGAAAAAAACAGACAGCAGCAGCACGGGCGGCTGCTCGGATCGGGGGCCAGAGGCGGCGGCGTTACTTACTTGAGCGCCATGCGGCGGAAGGCGCTCTTGATCTCCTGGTCGGTGGCGGTGCGGCCCACCCCGAGCACCTCGTACGGGTCCTTCCTCTGCGGCACGGCCGCCGCGGCCGCGGCCGCCGAGTCCCCCTTCTCCGACTTGAATGACCCGAACCTCGACCCCGCCATGGCCGCGCTCCTCCTCCTCCTCGGTCACCGCAGTCCCCGCCACAGCACGCGCACGCGCGCGCTCGGATCTCGCCTCCCGACGCGCTGCGGCCGGCGGGAAGGTGGGGTGGCGCGGCAGGCACGGCTGCTAGGGTCACAGCCCGCTCCCCACCGACCGCGGCGGCGGCGCTGGAGTAGACGCCGTCGGCCGTGCGGGATTCGAAATTGGAACGGAGAAGAGGTGAGGTGGATGCGGGCGGAGAGTGAGGTGGGTGGCGTCATATTAGCTGGTAGTAGTACTCGTGGTGGGCCCCGGCGCTCAGTCAGTGGGCGTTGGTGCATCCGCTGCTGGATCGTCGGCTAGTGGCCCACGGCTGGGCTGGACTGAGCTAGTCTGGCCGGCGGTTAACCGGTAGTGTGGCTGTGCCGGTCTCGTGCGGCCGCCGGCTACCCGGGCACGTGAACGGCGGTTGGAGGGGTAAGATTTTCGTGGGACCCGCTTGTCAGGGTACCAGGGATAACGGCTGTTTTTTTTTTTTGAATCTTTTAACCCACCATATATTAGGTCAGCAAGCTGCCTCATTAAAAACCTTTCCAGTCCCCGTAGGTACCCTGTAGAGGAAAAGAGTGCGTCTGAAACTTGCCGCCTTTAAGCATTCACATAGGTTACATCATTGATTACAAAAGAAAGAAGAAAATTTGGAGGGTCACCCTCCCAGCTAAAATTCTCCTTCGTTTGATATACTCGCTTAGCCAACTCATGAGCAACCTGATTAGCCTCCCTCATGCAATGTCTAAATTCCACTGTATCCATCATCCTCGCCTTCATAAAGCTCTCTGCTAAAATTGCTGTGTGAGAATTCCAAACCTCGATCTCACCATTACAAGCTTGAATTAGCTCCAACGAGTCGGATTCAATAATAGCCGAAGAGCAGCCTAGCTTCTCCAGAAACTGAAGACCTCTGAGTAAGGCCAACGCCTCAGCAGCCGCAGCATCCAAAACATTAACAATTAAGCAAGCCATGCCGGCCATAGCCTCGCCACGAGCATTTCTTAGAATGGCACCTACCGATCCCGACCCATTCTGATAAAAGGATGCGTCAATATTCAGTTTAATCTTCCCAACTTCAGGTTTAGACCACATAACATTCTTCGATGTACTGGAACTTTTTTGTGCCGCTTGGAAATTTGCCGTCAGTGCATGTATAGCAAAAGCTGACCTAGTAGGAGGTGCAACCTTCTCACCTTTCACCGCTTCCCTTCGCTGCCACCAAATGTACCAACAAGCCACTGCTATAGTTTCCTGAAGGCTTACCGTATTTAGGACAGGTGCCTTTCCTGTTTGCTACGTAGAATGTACTCCAACACCACTGAACCCGATCGGTCATATGTCACAACTTTGTCTATATATTGTTTTAAGCCCAGTTCCTTCCAAACTTTTCTAGCTCGCACACATTTAAAGAGCAAGTGCATAATATCCTCTGCCCCTTGTTCACATATAGGACAGTGCGCTGGGACTTTAATATGTCTTGACGCTAGTATTGCCATGCCAGGAACTGCTCCGTGTAAAGATTTCCAAAGGAAAATTTTAACTTTACTTGGTACCCTTAAATTCCACAATTTATCCCAAACCGGGTTAGATGTAACAGCCCAAAGTGAGAACCTAAAAACCTGTGTAATTTTTTCACTTTTGTGTCCTCATTTGCATCATGGCCTGCATGCATCATTGCATCCATTTAAATTGCTAAACCACACACAATTTATTCTTGGCTATGTTGAAAACCAAAAATGCAAAACTTGTCCCAACAAGTTTCACAACAAGGAAGACACTCAAACTTGCAAACAAATCCTTGTCATCTCATAATTGTCAAGGAAGTTCTAAGAGTTCAAAATGTTATTTTGGACTTGCTCTAAAATTGCTAAAGGATTATAATTTGGGGAATTAGAAAATTGCCCGAATTGAAACCTATGAACAAAGTGGTACCAAACTATTTTATGTTGAAGCCCTAATTTTGTGTAGCTTCTAGTCAATATGGGGAGGCTCCCCAAATTTTCCCAAATCTTTATAAAATGTTTTGGTGCCCTAATAAAATTCAGGAACTGAAAGAGAAGAAAAGAACCCAGGCGGCGGTAGTACCGCTGGGTTAAGCGGTACCACCGCCCGAGAGCTGCCGCCACCGCTACCGCAGCCGCTACCGCCGGAATCGGCGTCCGACGCGCGTGACCGGTACCAACTGGTACCGCTGGCGGTACCGCCGCCGGTACCGCCGAGGTGGGATGAGCGAAACCCGACCGCACCAGCGGTACCACCGCTGGGTTAAGCGGTAGTACCGCCGCTGCGGGATTTTTCAGCACGGCTTCGGGGCCGCCCCGCTCTCCCCATGCCCCATCCCTTCACTTGCTCCTCTTCCTCTCTCTCCTTTATTTTTCCCCACGAGCTCCAAACCGAGCCCGCCATGGCCGAGCTCGCCGCCGGAGATTGAGCTAGGCCCGAGCAAATCGAAGACCATAGGAAGTTGCACCTCGACGTCCTCTACCATTTCACCGAAGGAATCAAGCCAAGGCGTTGTACATTGCCCGGATTCGCGTTCTTCGTCCGTGACGTGCGCCGCACTCCAAGCAAGTCGGCGACGACTCCGACCTTCCCTTCCTTCGGCAAGCCTACCCACGAGTTCAGGGTGAGCATGCGAACCTTTCCATGATTTTCCCTCGCTCCCTCTTGCTCTCTAGCTCAAATGCACCGAAGCTCGCCGTTGCACTGCTCTTGCGTGTGCATCGGAGAATCCGAATTTTTGTCAGTACGTCAGGCTGTCTTGCAACCTATCTTCCGTAGCCGTTTTTCGAGCCGAGGTATCGGATAATCCGATACCCCGGATATTCCGAAATACTGTTTCACCGGATAATCCGGTTAACCCGTTTTAACGTTAGTGCAAACCTTTTCACCTCCATCTCTGAAAATTGCTACAAGGTTATCTAATCACCCAATACCTGTTTTCCCTCCTATTATCCATAGGTTTGTATTGTTGGCCGAGATACCTACTATGCTATGTTGATGCTTAGCCATGCTTAATTAATTGCATAGCTATACGATGGATGGTTCGTGTTGGAAACAGGTGTTGAGATGATGGTTGTTGGTGGAGGAAATTGTGGTGACGGATAATAAAATGCTTAAAGGTGGGGATGAGAGGCCACTGAGGTTGTGGTGTTTTGTCTCGTTCTCGCCGCCTAGGTGCGAGTTCTTTACCTCCCGAACCAAGACTGAGCGTGCAACCATGCGTGAGGCCTATGCAATTGCAGGAACCCTCATAGACTAAATAACTCGAGCGGGGCTAGCTAGGGTCCTCTAGTTCGGGCTTCCATTTGCGCGTGCGTGATGATGGTGGTATGAACTGGGATGAGGATGGTGGTGTTAGGAAAATGAGTGGCTGTGGGGCGGGGTGTTGTGATCCTGGCAGTCCTACCGCCACTGATGATCCTGGAAAGTCCTTAACGAGGGAGAAGTCGACACCGCTCCCACCCAGCCGGTTCTCCAAGGAAGAGAGCTAAAAGCTAGGTAATGGGCCGGACGGTACGCGTGGCAAACATATGTACACCCCTGCAGGGTTAAATCTTTTCGAAAAGCCGTGTCCACGGTTACGGACAACTTGGGAAAGGACGATAAGATCATAGAATAACTTTAACGGAATGATTAAAAACTGGGTACTAGAGGTACCACTCACGATTGAAAGGTGAGCTTCCTCGAGGGTGATTCGGGGAGGTGCCTTTGATGAACAGGTACAATGGTTACTGATGAGGAAGGTGATGAAAGAAAAGAGTACTTCTTACCTCTTTTGAAAATACTCTGAATAGTCGATGCCTTTGAGTTATGTTTTCATGAATAAAATCAGCTTTATGCAAAACAACCATATAACTTTGGAAGCCTCATCGAGCATATATTAGCTCTTAATCTTGCGAGTTCGTCGAACTCAACGTCGTTTGTTTTGTTTCAGAGGAGGACTTCACCGACCTCGAAGGTGGGTTCTTTGTGGACGTCGACGAGTAGTCTGGGGTTCCCAGGTGGCAGCTTGGGACATCCCGGATCAGCTGGCGCTGTGATGTTTATGTGTAGGCCTCTTAGGCCATATTTTGGATCTTGTTGTTTAGAACAACCTAATTTGCTTCCGCTTGTTGTAATGTTGGGTCTGTGACCTCTGGTTGCCATTTGCTATCTTTCTCTATATTAAGAGTTGAACTATATGTTTTGTGTCGTAGAGTCTGTGAAGTGCCAGTTGTTCCACAAGTCTTGGTCTCTCTATTATGCATTGAGGGTTGTGCCTGTGTTAAGGCATCAATCGGGGTGTTGCGTTGCCGATGATCCATTCCGAGCAACGCCTGCCAAAGGTTTTGGCCGGGGATTGGTAAACCCGTAACCTCCGGTTGTATCGCTTAACCGGTGACACACAGCATCACTGTATAACAGTCAGGTCGGGGCGCCACATTAGAGCATGCAGCCCCTTGACCATCTCTTCTTCTTGTTTTTGCACCAAACTGGTGCTCCCATTCCGCATAGTACGCTGACCTGACAGAAAACATGTGTGTCTTTGTTAGGTGCCAAGCGACAAAATCATCAGACAAGTGCTCACTTAATGGAATTCTGAGAATTCTTTCCACGTCAACACGTAAAAAATTCTCCGCAGTAAATTTTCATCCCATGAATTAGTGATCGGGTCAATGAGGTCCTCCACCGTTTTCAAAAGAATTTGTCCACGATTCGTGAAGACCTTTCTTGTTGGGCTACTAGGAATCCATTGTCTTCCCAATGTTTACTTGAGACCCCGATCCAATCCTCCAAATGTGGCCTCGCTTGAATGTTTGCAAACCAGCCACAATACTCTGCCAAGTAAAAGAGGAGTTCTTCTTTGGTCCAGCTTTCAGTAAGTCACCATCAGGATAATATTTAGCTCTAAGCACCTGAGCACATAGGCTATCCGGGTTTGAAATTAACCTCCAACACTGTTTTGCAAGCATCGCTAGATTAAAGGCATGTAAATCACGAAAACCCATACCTCCAATATTTTTCGGAATACACATTCTCCACCAAGCAAACCAATGCATTCTCTTTTTTTCCTCAGTATCACCCCACCAGAAACTCGACATTGCATCATTGATCTCCTTACAAAGCTGTTTAGGAATTTTGAAAACTCCCATAGCAAATACTGGGATAGATTGGATAATAGCTTTCAGCAGAATCTCTTTTCCCCCCATCGATAAAAATTTCTCTTTCCAACCTTTTAGTCTTTCGATCACACGTTCCAGCAAGTAAATGAAGCTGTCGGTACGATCCAGCCCCACCATAGCAGGCAGCCCTAGGTATCTATCTGATATAGCTTCAG
Organism: Poa pratensis; assembly: GCA_947311845.1. Lineage (NCBI taxonomy): Eukaryota > Viridiplantae > Streptophyta > Magnoliopsida > Poales > Poaceae > Poa > Poa pratensis. The sequence continues at coordinate 42,543,900 of CAMZMU010000082.1, forward strand.
TCATTATATTCAGCGCTTCACACATCTCAGCTTTAGTCTCCACCCTAACACACGGACTGAAGAAAATGCTGCACTTGCTTTCACTCACCATTTGTCCTGAACATGCACAATACTCCTGCAGAACTCTTCTCAATGAGGTTGCATTAATTAAATTTGCTTTCATAAGTATAAGGGAATCATCAGCGAAAAGTAAATGAGAAACTGACGGTGCATTCCTGCACACCCGAACACCTTCAATGCCACGAACCTCCTCTTCATGAGCTAGAGCACTCGACAAGCCTTCTGCACAAATTAGGAATAAATACGGTGAGATAGGGTCTCCCTGACGGAGGCCCCTAGATGGGACAAAACCTTCAGTCTCTTGATCATTGTACCGGACACGATAATGAACAGACCGAACACACGCCATTAACAACTCCACAAACTCAGCGTGGAATCCAAGCCTCCTTAGCATCTTTTCTAGAAACACCCATTCCACCCTGTCATAGGCTTTATGCATATCCAGTTTAACCGCACAAAAGCCCTCCTTTCCCTGTTTTTTGTTTTTAATTGTGTGCATACTCTCATATGCTAACAATATATTATCAGTGATTAATCTACCCGGAACGAAGGCACTCTGAACTTGGGAGATCACCTCATCTAGTATAACCTTCAGTCTGAAAGCTATCATCTTTGATATCACCTTATACAAAACATTGCACAAACTGATCGGCCTGTATTGGGAAATTGTTTCAGGGGTTTCCACCTTAGGAATTAGCACAATGATAGTATCATTCCATCCCCTTGGTATCTCCTTCCTCTGAACCGCATCCAATACCTCATGGGTGAGAGCATCCCCAATAGTCCCCCAGCATTTCTTGAAGAAAAGAGCATGTAACCCATCTGTCCCCGGCGCCTTCATATCTCCAATCGAGAACAGAGCCCGTTTCACATCCTCCGGAGTGTAGGGTTTTCGCAAATCATCATTCATAGCGGCTGTCACCCTAGGATTCACTTTATTCAGGAGTTGGGGATTCGGTTCTGGCAACTCAGTGGTAAACAAACCTGCAAAGAAACCGGTCACCATTGGGTTCAACTCAGTTTCGCCTTCCTTCCAACTACCATCAACATCCCTCAGTTTTTTAATTCGGTTCCTCTGTCTCCTCGTTGTTGCAGATTTATGGAAGTACCCCGTATTTCTATCACCAGATTGTAGCCAATTTACCCGACTACGTTGAGCCCAATGAAGTTCCTCTTGCTCAAGCAGCTTTTCAATCTCCGCAGCCAACTCCTTTTCCCTAGCAATATTAGCAGCAGATAATTCCTTTCTCACCACTTCTTCTAGCTCCTTTTTAACCGACTTGATCTTACGTGTCGGCCCTTGTAGCACTGATCTGTCCCAACGGTGAAGGCTGTCATGAACTTTCGCTAGCCTTCCCGCCAAGTCATTATTTTGAACTTGATATCCCGCCGCTTCCCATGCTGATTCTACTATCCCGTTGAAATCGGCCTCTTTAAGCCAACGAGCCTCAAAGCGTAGGAATTTCTTCCGATGCAAGAGGTAGGTGGATTCATTCTCCACTGTTAGCAGAATGGGCCTATGGTCTGACCTTCCGTACTCCAGGTTTTGGATTCCAGCGTCAGGGAACTTAGTGCGCCAAGCATCACATACCAAGGCTCGATCAAGTCTCTCCCGAATTCCTCCCCGATGCCAGGTGAACTTGTCACCTGAGTAACCTAGATCAGACAGACCACATACCGTCAAAGCCTCCCTGAATGCCTCCATGAAATGAGCAGGTCTCGGGTTGCCTCCTTCTTTCTCAAACGGGTATAGTATCTCGTTGAAATCCCCCATAACAAGCCACGGCATTGTGTTTACCGTTTTAAGCTCACGAAGTCTGTCCCACGACAAGTGTTTATCAGCCCATCTCGGTTCACCGTAGAAACCCGTGAAGCGCCAAATATTTTCTTGCCCACATCCGATGAAAACATCAATATAGTTAGCTGTTTTAAATCGCAAAGATAAGACCACCTCCTTCTTCCACAGTAACAAGAGCCCTCCTTTCCTTCCATCGCTTCTAACTACCTCCTTATAATCCATCCGCAATCTCTTCCTCAAACAGTCAGCCGGAAATTCATCAAGATGAGTCTCCATTAAGAACATCACATCCGCGTCATGACGCTTCTGAATATCAGCCAGCGCCGTGACCGCTGTAGCCTTTTGCAGGCCACGGCCGTTGTAACTAAGGAGTTTCATTGCATGCGTTCAACCTCCCCGCCTGGGCGGTGCACTGATCACCACCTCAATCAACTCCAGGAAACGTTAATCCTCCAGCAAACTCTACCGTGAAATTAAGCATACACGTGAAACGGAACTGATCTGGAACGTACCTAGATCAATCCATAAAGAAACAAACCACAGCCATGGAGGTTTCCAGCAGCAAAGCGACTTGAAAAATCCTTGACGTGGGACAATTTACAGCCACCTTGACAGAGTCGAGAGGCTGGACTGAAGACGGCACTCCTACCGCAAGGCGGAGGGGCCGGATGACTGCAGCGTCGTCGCCGCCGCCGAGTCGGCGGCCGGCAACGGACGCAGAACCCTAGATCGCCTCTTTTTCCGCCAGAGCCTTAGGGATAACGGCTGTTGATGGCGATCACCGGCCGACTGCCAACATATATGTTCCGTTGCTATTTTTTTCGTGAAATTTCATTGTGGGGTTTATAGTATGCCGATCCAACTCTAAACCTAGCCTTTCGTCCGGAGACATCAACCAAACCGAAGTGATAGCGAGGGAAATGCCAACGCACCTCGCCGACTCCAAGGAAGGAAACGACACCCACGGTCGCCATCGCCGCCGGCACCGTTCATAGACGGGCGAGACTTCCGTTCGTATCACAATGCACCTCTCTCCCTGCTCACCTAAATGGGGCAAACCTTCCGTGTTGTTCACACCGCCATTTTCAGCTTACTGCTTGCCTCATTTTCAGATACATGTCTATTAAAGCAACTGAGTTTGGATCATATCAATTATCTGAGATGTGACTGCACTCCCTTCAGTTGATGCCATGCTCAACACTTGAAGCAAAGATCACACTCTAACTCTATTGTGTGTTGGCCGAAGATGTCTTCCAAAGTGGTGGTTAATTACTTCAGAGAGGAAAGTGTTCAACTTTCACATCAGATGTTCCCACTAAAGCAAGGCTCCCAGATTATTAGCCTGCAAGAGTGCACTACAACCTAATCAAAGCAATGATTCGGTTCACAAAGTTCATGTAAGCAAGAAGCAAGCTGCCAAAAAGCTCGAATCACATCAAATGGCACATTGCCCTACTTCAAAGCATATGACATCCCATGCAAACATCCAAACAGCCAGTCAAGATCAAGTGCTGACGGCAGAGTAGCCGAGTCCACATCCGTTTCAGGCGGTGGGGTGGAGCAACTCAGCTAGGTTGCAATAGATGAACCTTTTGCTTACTGCCAGCAAGGTGCTTGCTCTGAAAATCACAAGCGGCCTCAGCACCCAGGAAGTCATGTGCATCAGAAAAGTCGAGGATACCATGTCCTTTATATGGGGAGCTGGGTGGCGATGTTCTTCACTCTTGTAACCAACATACCCTTCACTAAGCCAATAAATCACATCCTTCAGATTAGCTCGGAACTTCCTTATTACTAGTAGGTAGAAATGAGTTCACACGCATAGGATCTATGCCTGAAGTCATACAGATGGAAGATTCCTACTGCCATCACATGTATGCAGGGAAAGGCAACCACTCCCCACAAATCTTTTTACCATTGGAGCTCTTGGATTGTTGGAAGGTTATCGCCTCTTCTGAAGACTTCAATACCAACTACACAGAAAACGAGCATGTCAGAAATGATAACAGTATGAAAAGCTCAGTTACTCCAAAACTATTGCTCCTTCAGTTCAGAAAATCTATCATTTTAAAATTCATTTCACATACCTACATTTTGATACTACTATTTACCGGGAACTTTTGAATGTCCCCTGTTTAAAGCCACTTTTTCTAGTTTTCTCCTTTAGTGCTAGTTGGCGTCAGGTATATAAATGTACTATATATTGTGGCCTTTAGGCACCGTGGAATAGAAGTTGCTCTTTATCTAACAAAAACATGGCCAGAAAAAACTCTAGAGATAAAAGACCCACAAGGGGAGATCTAAACATGGAACCTCTTGGAAAAATGTTCCAAAAATGTTGAATATGGAACTGCCAGAAATATTGCTATTAGAAGTCCGCTGGTGCTTCCACTCTGTCGAAATCTATGATTTGCTTCCTGATGCAGCATGTTTCAATTTATAAACTTCTTACTTTAGGACTTAATCACTTTATTAAGTTTTTTTTCAGTCTTGTGGGCCTTTTGTACAGTTTATTTTTATATACATTTATGAAGCAGGGTTCTCCACTAATTTTCTACTAAAAAAATAAATTTTCTGGAGCACAATATATTTTGTATACAACATTTACCATCGTGCTTTGAAATGGGAGCAAATAGCTTACCTTGGCTATTCCTGAATTATTTCTTCACTACAACAGTAACTTGCTAAAGGACAAACAGCATTGGTAGCCTTGGTTTTCTGGGCACCTAAGTTTCTTGTACATGATTGACAAAGCTTCCCATGAGTAACAAATAGACAATTCAAGTCAAACTTCAGATCATTAGGAATTTTATTATTCAGATGGATGTATGCCTTCTCCCTAGTGGCTGTTGAAGGAACCCAACCAATAGCCTTTGTAATGCGGAGAACCTATCACAGAAATATTATCAATTATGACAAATATATGTAATCATATATCAAACTAATGCCAAGAGCTGAACAGTTGACCAATAAAGATACACGTACATGAGTATCTACTGGAAAATCATCCTTTTGAAGATAGAACATCAGGACACATGCCACCTGCCATAACATGCATAATTATATAAATGCCATCAATCATATGCTTTCTTACTCCAGCAGCCTCGTGTTATCGGAAAACCAAACAACTAAAATAATGGGATAAACAAGCAATTAAACAGCTACATAAACATCTAGAGTTATAAACCTTCTTTGATTGTTTTTGAACAAGGCTCTTTGAGTTCCGTTGTGGCACACAAACTATAAAGGTTTAAATTGACGACCCACAAAAGGTTGTAACTACCACAGGTTTAGTTAAGCGCAACCGATGCAATCATAGATTTCTTTATCTAGCACAAGCCTTACGCATTTTCTTTAGAATGCAACCATTACAACCACAAGACGCATAATATTTTGAATAATAAAAGTTTCATTTCACAGTATGCACACAGTCAATCCAACTAAGCACAACGATATGTGTACCGTTGAGTGAGATGCGAGAGTTCTGGTGATTAAATGCAGACTAAAAACCCTATGAATAATCTGCATTGGCTTTTCATCATTATCTCGTGACTCGCATTAGGTAACTACGACACCCGTTCAAACACTTACCGCTAGATTTCATCCTTTGCAACTACGAAAATGCGCCGTACTCTTTACTGGGCCATGTATCCTGTCGAGCTTGGCAAACCTCCAACACAAGAACAGAAAATTCATTGCGATAGGTATACAGGTGATGTATGTAACTCACTGTCTTGGCCCGATCCCTTTGAACTGCGAGAGCTCCCTCTTCACCTCGTCCACGGACAGCTCCCGCAGGTACTCAAGGCAAATCGCGCCCCTCTTCTCCCTCACGCCCCTCAGCATCGCCCGGATCCTCGCCGCCTTCGTCGCCGCAAGGCCCCCGCACCGGATGGCGTCCTCGAGCCCCATCCCCTCCTCGTCCACCACCTCCAAAACAGAACAGACCAATGGAGGCAAAGTTAAAGGAAGGGGCTTCTAGAAGCTTCACGAAATGGTTCCGGAGCTACATACATACCTGGTCCCATGAGGGGAAGGCGGCCTTGAGGGAGGCGAACGCGCGGCGGGAGATTGCGTCGGTGGTGTTCTGGGAGAGGAGGGTGGTGACGAGCCCGTCGAGGACGGTCGGCCGCGGCGCTTCACTGTCGTCCTCCGGTGAGAGGCCGAGGCGGAGGAGGCGGAAGGGCGCGAACTCGTCGGGGAAGCAGTGGAAGGCGAGGAGGGCGTCGCGGACGGCCAGGCATTCCGCGGGGGAAGGAGGGGCGTGGCCATGGTAGGGCTCCAGCGGAGAGCCGCGCGTCGCCGGCGAGGCCGGGAGCTTCCGCTTGGGCTTCCGGGTCATCTTTCTTGCCGGTTGTCGACGGCAGGCGGCGGTGGTCGGCGGCGACAAGGGTTGGGACGGCCTGGTGGGAGTAGGCCGGCTGTGGGCTTCAGTTGAGTCTTAAACAGCGAATGGATCCATGGGCTTGGGCCTATAGACGAGACGCCTAATGCCAAGTGATTTTCTTATTGTTCCTGCACGAAACACCATCCTTTTTTGAGAGAGAAAGAAACACCATCATTTTGGTACCAAAAGAAAAGAAAAATGAAATCCCTAATGCCAAGTGATTTTCTTATTGTTGATGTACATGGAACTACTAAAGAAAGGAACTGAATGAAAAATTGCAGAGTTGGGAATGTCATTACTACAATGGTTTCTCCTTGCCATCAAGGGATGGCCGCATGACCATTATGCCAACTATGCCTCTCTCACCCCGAAAACTAAGGAGTGCCATTTTACTACAGAGTTTGGAATATGATCGACACCTGGTCTGTGGACCATCTTGCCCCCCCCCCCCCCCCCCCCCAGTAGCATGGCTCCATTGACTCCTCGTGGAGTGCGCTCACTTCAAATATCAGTTCCAACACGGCCCAGGCTAGAAGCGGGAGAATCATTTCCGTCATGTGGAATGTTTGGAAAGAGAGGAATCGAAGCATCTTCAACGCGGCACGTCTCACTTATCTTGAGGTCGCCTTTTTGGCTTTTCCGGAGGTAGGCCAAATACTTAGTGTGTTGCACCCTACGGGGTCAGGGGTCAGCGGGAGTTTTACCGTTTTGGGCGTAATTGTTGTTCTCTTCTGTCTTAATGAATAGGCAGCGCTCCTGTCGCGTTTTCGTAAAGAAAAAGATACTACAATGGTTTTCCAAAGACTATCTCGGTTGTAAATGGCATCAGTGCAATAGCTAGCCCATGTAAATAGGATATTTTCAATGTAGGAAGAAGAAAATAAAGAGATGGCAGAGGTTACCAATTCATGTGCATCTGGTTCGGCCACCACCCCTCAACAGGGTTTAAGGAAGCTCGAAGAGAAGAGCGAGATAAGTTCATTGCAGCTGGAACATGGTGCTCGTGAACTTTATGCATGGTCTCATGGAGCCAGCAGGCAGCTAGCTTGTTAGCTTGCTGGTACTGGCCACTAACCAGGTTATCTTCTCTGCGCGCTTTCCAGTCGTTCTCCGACTCCGAGTGATAACACTGCATTGCTCGACAGTTCCTTGTTTCCCATCCGAAACCCCGAAAAAAGGCTTGGATAATCAGTCGGTCAGACATCACCGCATCTTTGATCTGTAGCTAATGATCCATTCGAGCTGGATTTGTTTGACTTTGTCTAGAAAAGATGTTTTTCTTTTCGAAAAGGGGAACATAGCCCGGCCTCTGCATTGTCCACAACAGATGCGTACGGATGAATTTTCATGCCCATTATATATGTACCAAGTTGCGTATAGCAGAACCCCTCTTAGACTAAGAAATTGTATTGCAAGTTGCGTATAGCAGAACCCCTCTCAGACTAAGAGAGAGTAAACTAACAAGAACGAAGTGAGTTGCACCAGACGGTCGTATGTATAGTATATATGCCATAAGATTCTACTGCAAGTAGAAAACGAAAGCACACTTAATTAACACGGATACCATTGCTTCAGTTGCAACGACGTGCTAGTGCCCGTATAATATTTCCTAGACAAGAAACGGAAAGACCATTGTGTTGGCCCAAGCATGAGAGGGCAAAAAAAAACGTTGCCAACGGGGGAATGATCCATTCCTTGGTCATACGTTGGTAGGTAGGTGAGACACCCGGTTTATTCGAGTATGTCTCAGCTAGGACTCGATTTTTCGAGTATGCCACAGCTGGGACTCGAACCCGGGCGGGCTGGCTCCACACCCGAGCATCAGCCACCAGGCCAGCGCCTGGTTCTCAGCATGAGAGGGCAAGAGCTAGCTAGAGCCTGGCAATCCAAAACCAAACTAAATGAGAATCACTACTGCAGTTTTTTTCTCTCAAGAGGATTTAATTCAGGCTAGACCAACAAGTGGGATCAGAAGAAGGTAGAGTCTATTTTTTACACTATTTGATGAGACAGCACAGGGACAGAGCCAACACAACGCGGGATCTGTGCTTTCGGTTGGTTAAGAAAATGGAGACAAGCTAGCCCCAATAATCCCGTGTTATCTAAATACATTTGTCTTGTTTTAAATAACACGGGCAGAATCTTTGTCAATTAGGGATTCAAATTATCCAGTGCAACATGATGTGGACGCCCCTCCAAACAGGCCTAGCTCGTCGTACCCGTCGTTGGCGATTTGGTTTAAACTATGTCGTACAGCACATAATTTATTTCTTCAACAAGCTAGGCCTAAAAACAATTGTGCAATCTTTGTGGTTTGATATGATCCTCCATGTGACCGGATCCGCGGTCGATGACAGCAGCAGGCCGTTCGCCGGTGAGGTCACTGCTGATCGATCGAGCAAATCATGCAGGTAATTTGTTCTTGTTTTAACTTGTAATAGCGACATCTGTACTGTACTCTTCTTCTTTTTTGGCAAGGTTTATTCTTCTATCTTTCCGGACCACACTACATTCTTCTACGGTTGGCGAGTCACTGGCCAGCATGCCTGAACTAGAAGGGAAGTTATCAAGGACCATGACAAGCTGATCTGAGCTTGTTTGTATGTGCCTGCCTAACGACAAGAGTTCGTAGTGGCTGGTGCCCACATGTTGGGTAAGTTCCTTGTAGTTTCACGATAATTTCTTCGAGATTAATTTCGAACCTTGCCTGGAGTATTTGCCCTGCTTCCATGGCCTTGTTTTTGTTATGGAGTCATCTATTTTTCTAAATAAATTTTTTAGTAACTTAAAACTCGCATCAAGACGGTACAAACATGAGGGTTACATATGGCATCTGAATAACATTATGAACACAACCTATAACTAAAAAACAAACTTCAACGCTAGCCATGGACGAAGCTAAAAAAAAGAATGCCAATGAGGCTATAACTAAAAAACAAACTTCAACGCTAGCCATGGACGAAGCTAAAAAAAAGAATGCCAATGAGGTCGTCTGTCTCTATATCCTCTCGATTACAATCGGTCATCCTCCATAAATAAACCTTAGCCTGTACTAATTAACAAATTATTTGCTAATTTAAATTGTGCTCAGCTGACCCAGCGCCCTTAAAACAACTTCATCTCTGACACAAGCTCATAGCATGCGCCAAAAGAAGAAGCATCATGTCGACGGAGCGCCAATTTGTAGATTACACCGTCATTTATGTCGTGTAAAGACTTTCTTGGTTACCAGTTTCATTTGGATGCATGACCTCACGAAGAGCTCTCTGTCTCGGTATCTACAAACAGCACCAAATACGAAGCCAATTCGCACATGAGACATCAAATACAACCAATTCCAAGAAAAGTTTGACAAATGTATGTCACTAGTGCAAAAATAATTATAGGCGCCGGTTACTAGTGGCGCGCCATGCCAAAGTAATTCCACTCCACTGATATTTAGGCAAAATATTAGTGGCGTGACAAATAGTGGCACGCCAACTAGACATGCGTGATAAGCGTGCGACCATTGTCGTCGAAATTTGACAATAGGCATCGTACGCATAGAAAATCTAGACGGGTGCACACCGGGGGATTTTGCCTAGGTTTGGGTCCGCCTGATCGAGAGGTAACACACCACATCCAGCTAGATTTTGTTGGTGGCCATTTCCCTGTCTTGGGCCTATCCGGGTGGATCCCGCCGTCAATCGCAATGGCCCATTTGACATTCCCAGTTACATTCAAATGTTCTTCCTTGTTGTAATCTTGTTTAGCTTAGGTGTTTATAATCCGGGTGGATCTGACAACCCAGGTATACATCTTATCAGAAACTTGGGTGTGGCGTCTCCGATTGTGATGGCTATTGATGCATGGAAGAGGCCCATGGCAATGCTTAACCAAGGTATCATTCATACCCACGGATGGTTTGGCTCCATCCATTGGAACCAGCGCAAGTGCAGTTAGAGACCGTGACACATTGACTCAAGCCATAATAGGATTGATGGACCACTCATAATAACAAGATTCGTCTTCTTTTTCGGAACCTCGCCTCTAGAGAACGTCTCGGTTAAGCGTGCTTCATCGGGAGCAATTTGAGATGGATGACACCCCCCCCCCCCCCCCCCCCCCCCCCCCCCCCCACATGAGCGAGGACACAGAAGGGGAATCAGAACGGGAGGCAACTGAATTTCCCATTTTATTGTCCCAACGCTAGCTATGCCTTACCTGATTTTTTTTAATCACGAAATAGACACGTTATATTGGCACATGGTTTGAGAGTCGAGCCATTGGACTTTGGATCATTGTTATTTTAGAAATAATAATAACATCATCGATTATATAAAGCCCCCAAAATTATTACTCACTATACGTTCCTTCTTGTGAGATGTATTGGTTTTCTGAGAAGTTATGACAAACTTTGACGTAGTTTAGAAAAATATTAGCATTTATAATGCCAAATTGATATGATTAAATTAATCATAAAATATGTTTTATTTATTTACTATTTCAGATATCGCTAGATTTTTAAAAAACTTGGTCAAAGATCTAGTCTGATGTTTCAAAAATTCAATACATCTTTTTTTTTCTGTGAAGCAATACGAAGAACACAAGAAATAACAAAAAGTTGCATCCAGTTCCGTAGACCACCTAGTGACGACTACAAGCACTGAAGTGAGTTGAAGGCGCGCCGCTGCCATCGTCCCTCCCTTACTGGAGCAGGGCAAACCTTATTATAGTAGACAGTCGGGAAGTCGTCGTGCTAAGACCCCACAGGACCAGCGCACCATAACAGCAACCGTTGCCGATGAAGAGAAGTATAAATCGGAAGAATCCAACCTGTAGACACACGTACGCAGACGAACGAAGACCGGATCCAAACGGATCCACTGAAGACAAGCACCGACCGAATATTGCGAGATCCGCCGAAGACACACCTCCACACGTCCTCCAATGATGCTATCTGCAAAGTATTAAATTGGCTTCACGGTAGATCATTTTGATCTGAACCTGCCCTTCCTCTGCGGATTTTCCATGGCATTCCACGCCACCATAGCGGGCCACGGAACTGGCAGCCCAGCTCTTCTCCTCCCGCTACACCCCTCTCCCGCCTCCCTACATAACCACCGACAAATTCCTCTTGTGTTTTAGAGACATGGACATGATTCAGTATATTTGGGCATACAGGTTCTATGCTGTAGAGGTGCTCGTGCACTTCTTTTATCCCGTTGCAACGCACGGGCATAAGAAGGAACAGAAGGAATGTAAAAAAATTAAAATAAAATTTGAGACAAACATGTGCTTGAGTTTTTGAAATTATTAAATTTCAGTATTGTAAAAATTACTAACAGTTACAGATACATAACCAGAATACATCCAAAATATATATCACCAAAAGTGTTTTTATGAACTGATTTTTTTTTTTTTTTTTGAACTGCTGCCCGGGGGTCTAGAATTTCTACCCAGCTGCAAAGAGGTTTTGGATCCAAATTCAAAGGCTCGGCCCACGATGGTCTCTGGTCCATTCCTCCCACCGCACGCGCGGGTTCGCATCCGGAAGCCGTCGCTTAAAACCAAGAAACCTCGTCGTCGCAATCAAGCGCCTCCTAGTCATACAGGGCAACCATTGCCACCAGCCAGCACGCCCACCGGAGTCCAATGGCCACCGCCCGGCCCCGGTGGAGGCCCTTCGCGCCGTCCTCGCCCTCGCCGTCCTCCTCCGCGTCCTCCTCGCCCTCCTCCTCCTTCACGGCCACGTTGGACCCGCCGGCCGAGTTCCTCTGCCCTGTCTCCGGCACGCTCATGGCCGACCCCGTCATCGTCCCGCCTGGCCAGACCCTCGAGCGCGCCTGCATCCAGGCCTGCGCCGCGCTCGCCTTCTACCCGCCCGCCCTCGCCGGCCTCCCGTCCTCCCCGCTCGTGCTCATCCCCAACGTCGCGCTCCGCTCCGCGATCCTCAACTGGTGCGACCGCCTCGGGCTTCCTTACCCTTCCCCGCTCTCCCTCGACACCGCCGGCGACATCGTCCGCCGACTCATGCCGCCGCCGACGCCACGCCAGGAGCAGAGGTCGCAGTCTCAATACGGTGGGCCGCCGCGCCAGGAGCAGTGGTCGCAGTCTCAGTACGCGCCGCCGCCGCGCCAGGAGGAGAGGTCGCCGTCTCAGTACGAGCCGCCGTCGCCGCGCCAGGAGGAGAGGTCGCAGTTTCAATACGGGCCGCCGCGCCAGGAGGATAGGTCGCAGTTTCAGTACGCGCCCCCGCGCCAGGAGGAGAGGCCGCAGCAGGTGAACTACGGGCGGCCACCAACGGCCGCCACCTCCGTCCGGACGAGAACCCGCTCCGTCTCTGGCGAGGACTTCGCTCAGGAGCCGAGGCAGAGGAGCGGTGATTCGGTGGAGGAGGAGATCATGGCCGTGCTCGGCGCGGCGGACGGCGCCAGCCCCGCGGAGCAGAAGGCGGCGATGGCGTCGCTTCGGCAGGCGACGCGGGAGACCAGGGAGCTGCGGCTGCAGCTCTGCACGCCGCGCCTCCTCGCGGCGCTCCGGCCGATGCTGCTGTCCGCGGACCCCGACCTCCAGGTCAACGCGGCGGCGGCCATGGTGAACCTCTCGCTCGAGGCGGAGAACAAGGTGCGGATCGTGCGGTCCGGGGCGGTGTCGCCGCTTGTGGACGTGCTCCGGATCGGCCACCCGGAGGCGCGCGACCACGCCGCCGGCGCGATCTACAGCCTCGCCGTGGAGGACGAGAACCGGGCCGCCATCGGCGTGCTCGGCGCGATCCAGCCGCTGCTGGAGCTCTTCGCGAGCGGCAGTGCGGGTCCCCGCGCGCGGCGCGAGTCTGGAATGGCGCTGTACCACGTCTCCCTCGCCGGGATGAACCGTCCAAGATCGCGCGCACGCCGGGGGTCGTGCTGACGCTGCTCGCCACGGCGGAGGTGCGGAAGACCTCGGGAACGACGCGGACGCCGCCGCGCTGCGGAAGCTCGCCGTCATGATCCTGGCCAACCTGGCCGGTTCCCGGAAGGCGGGCCGCGCTGATGGACGGCGGCGCGGTGGCGGCCGTGGCCAGGCTGATGCGCAGTGGAGCCGCCGCGCCAGGGAGCTCGGAGGAGGAGTACTGCATATCAGCGCTGTACGGGATGAGCAAGGGCAGCCTGAGGTTCCGCGGGCTGGCGCGCGCGGCAGGGTCGAGGACGCGCTGGCGCCGGTGGTGGAGTTGCCGGCGGCGGGGTCGGGCGGGACATGGCGCGGCGCACGCTGCGGGCGATGCGCGGGGAGGACGACGAGGTCGCGTTTACGGCGTCCGGGATCCTGGGGAGCCAGTGGGACGGCGCGAGCGTCGTGTCGGAGGGGCTAGTGTCGCTCCGGCGGCCGCCGCACCAGCGCGGCGGCAACCACGGCGGCGGGAGCGGGCCGTCCGGGTCAAACACGACCCAGTTCTGACCAAGTCAAAAGTCGTCGCCTTTTGTTTATTCCCCGCCATTATTTGCCCATACAGTTGTGGTGTTCCTGGACCTGCTAAGCTGAATTCTTTTGTCCGAATTGAAGTGTAATTTATATTGGATCTGTGTAGGTGTTCACGATGTGTGGAATTGTAATTATGATTAAAATCTCACTTGAGCACTCAACTTACAAATTGAGCAAACAAAGTTGCTGGTTTATGATTAAAATCTCAGATATGTTAGGGAGAAACCTGCTTTGACTCATAGGTGTAGTTGCAACTATTGTAGGAAAATCGCGTTCTAAAATTTCAAAAAACCTAAACAAAATTGTTGGGTGTATGTATGGGCATTCTTTGTCCGCACACAAAGTTTCATGAAAAAGACATTTTTTTTTGTGGTTATGTAAAAAATACAAATTTCGGTGCTCCAAAATGAGTTGTCATGAGATATATTTTATTTTTTACACTTTCCACAAAATATTATTTATGTGCAAACATAGAATGTTTGAATCAACAACCAAAAAAATTTGTTTAGAATTTTTAAATTTTAAATGCTATTAAAATATATTTTTCACACAGGTGCATCTAAACCTACGATTAAAAACACGTGTCCGCTATTACAGGTTCTATTTTCCCAGCCTTTTGAACTGACAAAACCATATTTTTCTTGTGTTTCTTCAAAAGGTATTTTCCGACCATTGTAACTAAATAATCCCTTCGTAAAGGCACGCTATTTTTGTGCTGGTCTTTCATGTTCGATTTGACCGCTCATATATACTACATTATATGGATTGAGAATGTATAAATGGTACCGCTAGATTCGTTTTGCAAAATTCTTTCATTTTATATATCATTATATTAATTATCTATACATATTATAAGTCTAAATATTGGTAAAAGTTATACGTTGTTGACCAGTGTAATTTAAGAGCGACTTATATTTTGACACAGAGAGGTAATTTTTTAGCCAGAGCATCTTTTTCCGTCGTCTCCTTATCAAACACGCAATTTGTCTCATCAGACACGTCTTGGGATCGTGGATGGAAGTGTTCTCAGTTTCCTTGCTAATTCACTCTCACCATTTGTTGTCTCAGAAACATTATCTTTTGCAGACAGTCAATAACTGGTGTTTATGCTGAGGAATGGTTGGCATCTTTTTCACAACCTTTTGAACTGAAAAAACATATTTTGAAAACAGGGTGGAAGAGAAGAATCTGAAAAAAGACATATCTTGGAATGTTGTTATGATTAAAATAGAAGACACTGTTACTTGTTGTGGATTTCCGTTACTATCTATCTTAGCTTGTGAGATTATCAGGCAGTCAATGGCCCACAAGTCAACCAAAGGTAAATAAATCTACTGTATTACAGCTCAGCTCGAACGATTCAACACGATGCAGCGTAGTATAAGGAACAGAGCGAAGACTTCGTGGGTTAATTATATCAAAGTTGCCTATATCAAATCACCTCGTCCATCAGCTATCCATGCTTTCATCACCAGAAATGGACGGGAGGACGCCGCCGATCATGCCCCATGGCCGGCCGCACCATTATGGCAGCGGAGAGCAGCGAGAGGCACTCCTTATAAGCCTTGGTTTCTCACCATGGGCTGTCTACATCGACCCAAGCGTGCCGTCTCGACAACAACAACTAGCTACAATACATGATGATCACAAACATTCACATTACACAAATGCAAGATAAAATGCTTGAATTTCAAACACATCGCTCCTTCCCTCCTTCCTCACTACTAGTATTTTTTTTAACTGCCAGTCTCAACAAAAATTACTCCCTCAAGAAAACAAAACACGCTCATCATCAGGATATGATACAATTGTGTATTACTTTCAGTTTTCATGATACCATCGGACAGGAACTAACTTACACAACAACATGAATGCGCTTTCGAGGCCATGCCATGCAACAATTCCAGACTCCGTACAATTTAAAACTACAGCAAAAAACATGTCTAAACTTCTTAAATCAGGCTGCGGTTGGCTTTTGGTTCCCCACTCCAAACAAATTCTCAAACAGTTTCGAAGCCATCGGAGGAACAGTCATAGGAACCGGGGCCATGAAATTGGCAAGCTTCTCGTGTACGTTGTACCTGAAACAGAGCCACGTAAAATAAGTCAATATACCAAATGCAGGGACCAAACATCAGCCACACCAAAAGTAACTACTAGTCTACCTTATCTTTCTGCTCTTTGAAGCACGGCGGTCTACAAGTTTTCTCTTCTTGTGCTGCTTCTTTCTCAGAGCATAAAATGCAGACTCTGCAAACACATTGTTTGCGTGCAGCAGCATGGTTCATAAATACTACATTCAGGGCAAAAACAACGAGTGCAAAGCGCAATAGTTGGATATGAACTAACCAGATGCCCCATCGCATGACTCGAGAAATCCTTGAGAAGTTGATGGTAAAATTCGGAATCGTCAACAAGTTCAGGATCACCTTCCACCGTCTTCCCCTGAGTTCCAACAACAGTTGAATATATAAGACCAAGAAGTGCGCTACACAAGGTTTCTAATTATATCAGTGGAAATATCACTGAAACTACTCCAGTTTAAACAGTGGAAATAGATAGTCAAGATGCATGGTTTTTTGCCACAAAACACAAAATTTGAATAGAACAAATGAGAAGACAGGCAAGCTTAAAATAATTCCAACTAATGAATGAAGAATTTCTCAAACCTCCACGGCAACAACAGGCTCTGCTGCACTCTGCAAAATAAATAAAGAGATTCACAGATTACTCATTATAATCAAAAATAGAAAAGAAGACTTCTGGCCACTCATAATAGAAAATTACCTCTCCAAATACACCAACATCAGATTTCCGCAAGTACATCCTATTAATCATCCTGCTTGGGTCTCTCATATAGCCAGCAACTTGGTCACTTATGTTCTGTTCTCGTACAACAGGAAGGAAGCAAATGTTTAGCCTTTTAGATCAACTAGGCCTGTTCCGCAATTACAAATTACTAAACTTGTTAAATAGGCATTCAGCCAACCTGATTAAATGCGTGCAACTTTCCTTTCAGTGCAGCAGCGCCAGTTGTGACCTGTGTTTTCCTCTGCCATTTATCTATCTCAGTGTTTCTGAACTGGGTTATCCTGCACAAAAATCATGATATCAACCCCTGGTTTATTTTTTGTAACTGTGAAGGGAGTTAAGTAGCGCAGGCAAAATACATACAAGTGCAATCTGACTAGTTCTAGAACTGACGTAACAAGTCCTGTTTCCAATTTCTGCTTTTTTAAACAGACAATACCAGCTCAGTACATGTATGTTATCTTGTGGATCCTTATAATTCTATATTTTGTGTGTGCCAATCTAAGAATTGCCAATATGGTGGAACTAATTTCTTTTACTGGAGGATATCTGCCCCATGCAAGTTGCTAAATTCACCAACATTAATCAGGGATAAATAGCAAATTAGTAACCAAGAAAACAGAGGTTTTGTAAAGATGAAACCAAATAATCTTACTGACAGAGCCAAGCAAACAATTCACTAGCTCAAAGACATTTAAGAAACTACTATATTAAAAAAACTAAGGAAGAGTTTACATGACAGTACTACAAATTCAACAGAGATGATGTGGTAAGCATACAAGTGTATAACTGCAGAGTGCTGATTAACAAACGATCTGCCGCTACTTCATCATATTTTTTATTATTGTAAAAGGTTACCTTGTCTGCACTTTCTGTACTTCCAGCCACTCGTCATTTTCTCCATTCGAGACAGGTAACTTATCTGTCAATAAGTCTGGATTAACAAACGTTTCAAGGCATCTTTCAGAATGAGAAATACTGGACAGTAGTAGTACCACTCAGACCCTTTGCAGCCTGGTTATTCTCCAGTAAAGCCTACAGGAAGATTTGGAAAGCATACATATTGCATAAAGCAAGAAAACTTGGACTGGACTACTATAACGAAGCGTTGAAGCAAAAAAAAAACTAAAGGAGAGAATGTAACCAAACCTCCTGCAGTCCAGCATGCAACCGAGAGTCTGTTTCGATGAATCCAGCAGCTCGACATATGCTTGCTCTATCTCCTGTCGTGACTGCAGAACCTTGACTTGGTGGGATCCTGCAAGAAGACAATACCAAATACATACATCTGAATGCAGACTACAAAACCAGCGTTCTTCAGCTGTAACAACAATCAAGACGGACAAACAAGGATCGACCTAACAAAGACAGACCTTGGGAAGCTTGTTCGAAACAGAAAACGCCTTCTGCAGCAAGAATCTCATCTCCAGGGT
Source organism: Poa pratensis (assembly GCA_947311845.1). Lineage (NCBI taxonomy): Eukaryota > Viridiplantae > Streptophyta > Magnoliopsida > Poales > Poaceae > Poa > Poa pratensis. The sequence goes on from CAMZMU010000082.1 coordinate 42,561,832, forward strand.
CTTGTCCCACAGAGCCTTCAGTTGAACAGAAATTGGGGGCACATTAAGGTTAACAGTTTGAAAGCTTAAACACAGTGGATCTATGTACAAGATAGCAGTTGCACAGGATCATGATGAGTCCATGTCATGTTGGCCAAAGAGGTGTAAGAAAGAACAAAAAAAGACCTTCTGGTTCTTGACCGCCTTGCCTCTGGCGACGTCGTCGTCTCGGTGCTGCTTCAAGGTCTGGAGAATGGTCCTGCAGGTGGAAGAGAAAGATTGTGAAGTGAATTAACCGTGTTAAGGTTGAGGCGTGTAGAGGACAGGTGGAAGGATGAAGATTGCGTACTGTTGATTGGCCTGGAGGGTGCGATACTGCTGCTCGAGCTCCCCCATCTCGCCATCATCCTCCCCCTCCTCCTCGTCGAAATCCTGTTCCTCCTCCCCCTCCTCCTCGTCGGAATCCTGTTCCTCCTCGTCGGAATCCTGTTCGTCGTCGTCGGAATCTTGTTCGTCTTCGTCGTCAACGGCGGCGCTCCGCGCGGAGAAGAAGCCGTCGTCCTCGGGGTCGGAGTGGTCGTCGAGGTGGAGGTCGGAGTCGCTGCCGGAGCCGGAAGAGGCATCCGAGGGCGGTGGGGAAGGTGACGCCTTGCGGCGCTTGGATGCGAGTGGCGGCATCTCTTCCTCGTCGGCGGCTAGAAAGAGGAACGAGGCAGTGGCGACAGCTAGAGGAGAAGAGCGAGTCGGCGGCGGCGGAATGGAGGCCGGAGAGGCGAGGCGCTCGAGGTGGTGGACGTCGCTGGACGCGGAAGAGGGCGGAAGGGAGAGGATTGAGGCGAGCGGGCGCAGCTAGGCGGTCGCCGGCGTCGTTGAGACTCGCGGCGGAGAGAGCGAGCGAGGCGTGCGGGCGGGGAAGGAGAGCGAGACGTAGGGATTTTAGGGTTAGCTGATGGGCGGGGCTAGGGTTAGCTATTGTGGGCCTTGGGCTATCTGCTGCTGGCTTTGCCCTTTTCAGTTATTATTTTTCTCAATTCTCAAATAAAAGTTATTATGTTTCTCTCAAAAAAAAGTTATTATTTTCCTTTGTCTCAAAAAAGAAGTTATTATTCTTCTAGAAATTTGGATAAGCACTATTTGAAAATTACTGCGGCATAAAAAAATCATATTCTTACGAAAATGTAGAGTTCTTTATACATCAATATATTTGGGTTTTAATTTTTATACCCCTCGAAAATAACAAAAAGACAAAGCATGTGACAATTTCACATAGCATCGTAAGACAACGATAACAACGTGACTCGAACAACGACCTAGGCATCTAAACTAGGTAAACAACACACAACATATTAGTAGGATATGGAAGTAAGGCTATATCATGGCTGCATAAACATGGTCTATATTTCGGGGATACGAATCATGACTCAACATCATCGGAATAATAAGGCTAGAACAAAAGAGAGATGCTGGGTGGAAAGGGGGCAGTGCTTGCTTGGAAACACATGCGAGGAACATCCTTATAACTTATGTAGGCTCACATCATCTCAAAGTTTTAGCCGGAAAGAAGCGATAAACCTCAAAACTGCAAAAAGATAAATCTTGCAACTACGACGAAATATTGAACATCTTCATGATATGAGATGCATGGCATGGCAAAGATGATGCAATGCAACCTAAGACAAATTAAATGGAACCAGGATTCCAACAATTAATCATTTGGTTCAGTTATTAGTTTACCCATCAAATTAAATGTTGATTAGCATGGCAAACATGGTATAGGTGAGTTACACAATGTTAAATGGAGTAGGGACAATTATATCGAATATTTCTCGCACACTCCATATTATGTGGAATTATCTTAATCAACAAGATAAAATATGACAATCATGCATGATGATGACAAATCAATGATCGATGCAGTTTCCATGCATCATGCACGGGATGATTTGACGACGGCGCAGGCAAGCTCAGAGCCTTTTTCCACGCTGTTGCATGGATTGATGTTGTTCCTTTTCTTCCGCGTAACAACAGCGATGCCGATTCATCAATGTACTTGAATATATTCCAAAAGCGACTTAATAATGTTGCTAACGGTATCACCAGTTCACCACTGATTCTGGGATGGCCTCCCTTGATTCAGTTTCATGCCTAGAAAAGAAGGGCGCCGTCGTTGCCGTTGCTCAGTACGCCAGTTCGTACTCCGATGCTTGCTCCTCCGGATGGAGACGACTGTTTCGCAACATGGGACGTGCTCGCGCAGCCAGTCCGCCTTGGCCACACGGCTCTCGTCGGGTCCGCGATGCATTTCCTACCAATACCACTCCCCACGCCCACAGCATACCTCTATAATAATTATTGTTCCAAAATTCAACAGTTTCCATCCTTCACAAACATGCTCTACACAAAAACAAATCGCAGAATCTGCATCACACTCTAGAGATTAAGTTACAACAACCCACATCGATGTTTCTTTCTTCCATTGTTCTTCCAACGGTTGACTAAAACCCTGCTACTTCCCCTGGCATCGGAGCAAGCTCGTTTTTCCCGAACCTTTCCTCGTCGAAGAAGGTAGCGCGCACCACCCGCCCGCCAAAGAAGCGCCCTTCCAGGTCGACCACCGCCTTGGTCGATTCTTCTGGCCTCTCAAACAGCACAAAGATCCTCACAGCCTCATCCGCGGGGAAGTTCGCCTGGGTGATCTCGAATATCAGCACGCGTTGCACTGTCCCGTACTTGGCGCACTCCGAAGCGACCTCGTCTTCCAGCTCATCGTCAACCTCGCCTGGACCAATCTGCATGCGTTTCATGGTGATGATCAAAATTATGGTACTCGACAAAACATTCACTGTAACTAGAAGTAAATCATGTACTTAAATTATTAAAAGTTACATTCAAATGTTATGGTATCAAATCATCCCTCTATTTCAGCATAATAAGATATCTGCTGAAACAGTCATTGCAAGCATACAGCAGCTAAGCATAAACATACAGTTTTAACCACATAGTATGTTAGCAAGATCGACCTCTGGTCCCAGAGAAGATACCTCTTCATCATGTAGCCTACTGTCCGTTTGATCGATTTTGATCAGTCAAAACTGGGCAAGGTCACCAGAGTATCAACTTCGACAATGTTAAACAGGTTTTGCGACCATCGGTACTACGATTATCTCAGGGTCATTTTCTCAAAGGACACCTTCCAGAATAAGGCACTATTTAAGTCTACTGATTATATTGCAAGCTCATATAATAATATTAAGCCTCCCGTTGGTACAGAAATCAGCATATATATTGAGTTGGACCATAAGTTACATATTTGTTTACAAGTAATGAATAGATTGAACTAAAAAGCAATCGGCTTATATATATTGAATATATCGAACAGAAACCCGTCAATACTGAAATTCAGCGTCTCAATCTTCCGAACTATTTTATTATCCACTGTAAGCTGTGTATGCTAAGCATGGTTGGATTTGGGAGCTAATGGACTCAGCAAACTACATATTTTCTATTTTGCACACCTTTTTCCCGAGTTCTCAAGTAGTAGAAATAAGCAACAGTATAGAAGAAATACAGTGTGACACATAGATTTTCAATTTGTATACATTGCTATTCACCCATCATCATGATTTAAGTCTAGCATCACGTGCCCTATCATCTGAAAACAGATCAAAATAATATTCTGTGCACTTCAACCAGAACAGAAACAGAAGTTTCCAAAATACAGTATGGCACCGTATGTATTTACTTAAATTCTACTGTAAATTACCACATTTCGGTCAGCACCCACAGGCCAATTATGTCACTAGGTAAGTACATTTTGCTAGCATTTGGTAATAGTATCGAGACAACATTATAAACTATATGATCAGAATGGACGGTAATGATATTCTAGAATATATATCTGTTGCCTATTTACGAAAAAATAGAATAATAATAAGTCAATAACAGCAGCTGACGTACAGTCGCTAAGGTGATACGTACATTACCCAAACAACTACTCCCTCCATTCCACAATGTAAGATGTTTTACTTTTTGTCCATATTCACATATATCCACATGTATTTAGACATGTTTTAGTGTGTATGTTCACTCATTTGTGTTTGCACCTAGTCACCATACTAGATAGCTAAAACGTCATATATTAAGGAACGGAGGGAGTAATTGAGTAAGGCATTCGCATAATAGATATGAGCATATCGATGCACCCATTTTGCAACTCAAGTGCCTAAGACCAACCATTGGAAAGTCATACATAATAACCCAGGAACCACTAGTTCATTCATGCAAAACTGAAAACAATGGCAGAATGCAGTAGTCTATTATGACAGAAGGCATGTAAATGCATTTACCATGTTTCGAAGAAGCAATACTCTGGTGGGCTGGCCTTCAAAGCTGACAGATTTTGGCTTCTTTTCTTGCCTGGAGCTGCTCTCGTCAACGATAACCCCAGCTCGCCGGTCGGTCTTCCTCGCGACCAGAGGCGCCGTGATTCCCTGCTCTTGCTTGCCGAGCCCCTGGCCTTCCTTCCAGCCCATCTTGGCCATCATCCTCTGGGCAGCAGTCATCTGGCCGCCTGCGCCCAGGCCCAACCCAGAGGAAGAGGACCCTGGGATGGTGAAGCCACCACTGCCGCCATCAGCCAGCGGCGGGGACGATGGCACACCCTGAGCAGCGCCGCCGCCACCGCTCATCGCCGCCCTCCTCATCCAGGCTTCCTCGCCGGATATGTTGAGGGAGGAGGCCCTGTTCTGGTCCTCGCGCAGGCGGGCCTCGGCCTCCCTCTGCTCGCGCTCCCTCTGCTTCTCCTCGTCCTCGCGGCGCCTCCTGTCGAGCTCCTTCCTCACCTCGGCGTCCTTGGCCCTCCGGAGCCTCTCCTTGCGGTAGTCCTCGTAGTCGTTGGGCCTGGCGGGGTCGTACTCCTCGAGCACGGTGGCGACGAGGGCGGCGGGGTGGAAGGTGGTGGTGGTGGCGACTGGCGGCTGCTGCTGGACGGCGGCGGCGGTGGTCTTGGGAGCGGCGGGGCGAGCGTGCCTGAGGAGGGACGTGGGAGGGGCGAAGGTCGCGGAGGGCTTGCGGAGGGTAGGCGGCGCCATCTTGGTGGCGCTGGACCAGACCGAGGCGGACGGCTTGTCTTCATCGCCGGGGGCGGAGGTCGGCGGCGGGAGGTCGCCGTACAAGCCGCCCAGCATCTTCGACAAAGCACCAGCAGCTGAAATTATAGCAATCGAATGGTTGTTCCTACCGCAAATCGATGTGCGAGTAGACGTAGCAATTCACCTCGCAATCCGAGAAGCTAACCCTAACCCTAATTTGAGTCCTATCTCGAGCGGAATCAGGCCGGAGGAAGAAGAAGACTCTCTCTATTTTCTTCTCGTGGCCTCCTCTTGTATGGGCCGGCAATGATCTGATCTAACAGGCCTTTTCTGAAAGCTTTTTTTTCACGAAGCCTGTTTCATTAGTCAGAGAATAATTCTAAAAAAAAAAATCAGAGAATGGTACTCCCTTCAATCCGTTTTAAATGTCGTGGGCAAGAATTCCCTCGAATAAAACTAGTCTAATATAATCACCATGAATGTTTTGAACAAGTCCAACTGCGTGCTGTGTTAGAAAGAACAGAACGAACACTTCGGGTAACATCGGAAGCGTGATCATCAATCTGTCGGTACACGGCTAGAAATCTGTCACTTTGATCAACCGTCCTCTTTGGCATGACCGAATGCTAGAGTATTCATAGTCCACCTCCTAATTCCTCTTATATTTTGTGAACAAGTTAATGTGGAAGATCACAAAACATGTCATGATGTCTCCCAAGCTCTTCTTGTTCTAAAAGCGATTTCTGTTAGATTATATGATTAGAGTCCAACTCGAATTGTAAACCTACTAGACTTGCTAGTCACGTTAGGGTATTAGGCAATGTCGGTTGTGGATTGTACTATATAAACTCATGTAAGCTGTACGTATCAATTAATCAAAGCATCGATTCTTTACATGGTATCAGATTTTACGGTCCTAGGGTATGGCGCCGCCCACGCCGCCGCCTCTCCCGCCGCCTAGCTACCTCGCCCATACAATCTCCACCGCTGCCGCCGCCGTGGCTCCCTCCTCCGCCCCGGCGAACCTCTCTCTTTCTTCTCCACCAAATCCTCTTCCTACTACCCTCCTAGCTGCTCCAATGTCGCTGGCCGACACCATCGCCGACGTTAGCCCCTTCATACCCATAGTTCTTGATCTCGCCGCCCACAATTACTACCACTGGCGGCATCTCTTTGATCTCCATCTTGGCCGCTGCAATCTTCGGTCTCACGTCGCTGCCACCTGCGTACCCCGTCTCGATGATCCGCAATGGGTCAAGGATGATCTTGCGATCGTCCAGTGGTTCTACACCCGCATCTCCACCGAAATCTTCAATATGTTGGATCATGATGGCGCCACCGCCGCCGAGATTTGGGCCTCCTTGCGCCAGTTGTTCCAAAGCAACAGCGATGCCCGCAAGAACGTGTTGCACACCGAGCTCCGCAACATGTCCCAAGGTGATGCTCCGGTGAATATTTTCTGTCAGCGCATCAAGGCAATCGGCGACGAACTGCGCGAACTCGGCGACACCGTCAGCGATTCTCAGCTCATCAACATCGTCGTCGTCGGCCTTGATACGTCTCAAACGTATCCATAATTTCTGTTGTTCCATGCTTATATTATACCATTTGCTACATGTTTTATATACACTTCATATCACTTTTATGCATTTTCTGGGACTAACCTATTAACAAGATGCCACAGTGCCAGTTCCCTGTTTTCTGCTGTTTTTGGTTTCAGAAAGTTACTTCTGGAAATATTCTCGGAATTGCACGAAACAAAAGGCCACGTCCCTATTTTTCCAACACGTACACGGAGTCCGAAGGAGAGACGAAGACTCGCCACGAGGTGGCCAAACCACAGGCCGGCGCGGCAGGGGGGCCCACCGCGCCGCCTGGTGGTTTGGGCCCCTCGGGGGTCTGCCGACATCGCCCCTTCGCCTATTTATTCCCCGAGACGTGAAAACCCTAAAACACCGAGCCTTTCATCCAGAACATATTCGCTGCCGCCGCCGTCGTCAACCCTAACTCGGGGGGTTCTGAAGCTCTTCCGGCACCCTGCCGGAGAGGGGAATCATCACCGGAGGGCTCTACATCGCCATGCCCGCCTCCGGAGTGATGTGTGAGTAGTTCATCCTTGGACTATGGGTCTATAGCAGTAGCTAGATGGTTGTCTTCTCCACTTGTGCCATCATGTTTAGATCTTGTGAGCTGCCTATCATGATCAAGATCATCTTATTGTAATGCTACATGTTGTGTTTGCTGGGATCTGACTTATATTGATACCTATGTGGAGCTGAATATTATATTATCATGTCTATGTCATTTGTGATCTTGCATGCTCTCCGTTACTTGTTGAAGCCTTGGCCAAGTGAATACTTGTGACTCCAAGAGGGGGTATTTATGCATGATAGTTGGGTTCAACCTCTATTTAACCTGGGATAGTGACAGCAAGTTCTAAGGTTGTAGATGTGTTGTTGCCACTAGGGGAAAACAGCAATGCTTTATTCAAGGATGAATGTATTGTTTACATTATGCACATTACTTAATGCAATTGTCTGTTGCTTGCAACTTAATACTGGAAGGGGTACGGATGTTAACCGGAAGGTGGACTATTTAGTCATAGATGCATGCTGGATAGCGGTCTATGTACTTTGTCGTAATGCCCAAATGAATCTCATAGTAGACACCACAACTCGCACATGCATGTTTTATGCACTTATCAATTGTCAATTGCCCAGCTGTAATTTGTTTACCCAGCATGTTAGTTATCTTATTGGAGAGACACCACTAGTGAACTGTGGACCCCGGTCTATTCTTTTACATCTGAAATACAATCTACTGCAATCATTGTTCTCTACTGTTTTATGCAAACAAACATCATCTTCCATACGATACGTTTAACACTTTGTTTTCAGCAAGCCGTGAGATTGACAACCTCACTGTTAAGTTGGGGCAAAGTAATTTGATTGTGTTGTGCAGGTTCCACGTTGGCACCGGAATCCCTGGTGTTGCGCCGCACTACACTCCTTCACCAACACCTTCGAAGCAACCTCGTTTTCCTACTGGTTCGATAAACCTTGGTTTCATACTGAGGGAAAACTTGCTGCTGCACTCATCATACCTTCCTCTTGGGGAAAACTTGCTTGTACGTCACACGTCAGTTGGGAACCCCAAGAGGAAGGTATGATGAGTGCAGCAGTAAGTTTTCCCTCAGTATGAAACCAAGGTTTAATCGGACCAGTAGGAAAACGAGGTTTGCTTCGAAGGTGTTGGTGGAGGAGTGTAGTGCGGCGCAACACCAGGGATTCCGGTGCCAACGTGGAACCTGCACAACACAATCAAACTACTTTGCCCCTACTTAACAGTGAGGTTGTCAATCTCACCGGCTTGCTGAAAACTAAGGGTTAAACGTATCGAATGAAAAATGATGTTTGTTTGCATAAAACAGTAGAGAACAATGATTGCAGTAGATTGTATTTCAGATGTAAAAGAATGGACCGGGGTCCACAGTTCACTAGTGGTGTCTCTCCAATAAGATAACTAACATGCTGGGTAAACAAATTACAGCTGGGCAATTGACAATTGATAAGTGCATATAACATGCATGTGTGAGCTGTGGTGTCTACTATGAGATTCATTTGGGCATTACGACAAAGTACATAGACCGCTATCCAGCATGCATCTATGCCTAAATAGTCCACTTTCCGGTTAACATCCGTACCCCTTCCAGTATTAAGTTGCAAGCAACAGACAATTGCATTAAGTAATGTGCGTAATGTAAACAATACATTCATCCTTGAATAAAGCATTGCTGTTTTACCCCTAGTGGCAACAACACATCTACAACCTTAGAACTTGCTGTCACTATCCCAGGTTAAATAGAGGTTGAACCCAACTATCATGCATAAATACCCCCTCTTGGAGTTACAAGTATTCACGTGGCCAAGGCTTCAACAAGTAACGGAGAGCATGCAAGATCACAAATGACATAGACATGATAATATAATATTCAGCTCCACATAGGTATCAATATAAGTCAGATCCCAGCAAACACAACATGTAGCATTATAATAAGATGATCTTGATCATGATAGACAGCTCACAAGATCTAAACATGATGGCACAAGTGGAGAAGACAACCATCTAGCTACTGCTATGGACCCATAGTCCAAGGATGAACTACTCACGCATCACTCCGGAGGCGGGCATGGCGATGTAGAGCCCTCCGGTGATGATTCCCCTCTCCGGCAGTGTGCCGGGAAGAGCTTCAGGAACCCCCCGAGTTAGGGTTGATGACGGCGGCGGCAGCGAATATGTTCTGGATGAAAAGCTCGGTGTTTTAGGGTTTTCGCATCTCGGGGAATAAATAGGTGAAGGGGCGATGTCGGCGGACCCCCGAGGGGCCCAAACCACCTCCAGGCGCGGCTGTGGGCCCAGCCGCGCCACCATGTGGTTTGGCCTCCTCGTGGCTCATCTTCGTCTCTCCTTCGGACTCCGTGTACGTGCTGGAAAAATAGGGACCTGGCCTTTTGTTTCGTGCAATTCCGAGAATATTTCCAGAAGTAACTTTCTGAAACCAAAAACAGCAGAAAACAGGGAACTGGCACTGTGGCATCTTGTTAATAGGTTAGTCCCAGAAAATGCATTAAAGTGATACGAAGTGTATATAAAACATGTAGCAAATGGTATAATATAAGCATGGAACAGCTGAAATTATGGATACGTTGGAGACGTATCACTATCGCGGGAAGAACCCGATGTATCGGCCACCCCGGCCTCCACCGCCGCTACCGCAACCGGCTCCAGCACCGCCTGCTCCACCACCATCGATGGCTCCTCTGCGCCATGCTGGCGCCCTCCCCATGATCCCTGGACTGGGATGGTCCAGGCGTGGTCCATGCCATGGGCGGCTCCTTCCCCGATTGGTGCTCCGCCCGCCTACTCCGGCTCCTGGACACCGGGCATGCGTCCCCACACCGGTGCACCCGGGCTCCTCGGCCCACGTGCTCCAACGCACGCTTATATGGCGGCTCCGTCCTACTACCACCATGGCGCTCCCACCAACGGCGACGGCCCCTACATGCCGTACCCGATGCATCCTCCAGCGCCCCTGCCGCCATTGCTGCCAACGCCGCCTTCACCTCCTGCCTCGACACCTGCCTGGGATCAAGCCGCCTTCTTGCAGGCCATGAACAACTTTGCTGCTCAAGGAAACTCAGGTATGGATTGGATTTTCGATTCTGGTGCTTCTAGTCATATGTCTTCTTCGCGTAATTTGCTGTCTCCTTGCACTGCTTCGCCATTTTTCTTCCATTACTCTTGGTGATGGTTCCTCCATACCCATTCACTGTGTTGGTCACACTACTATACCCACCCCTACTACACCTCTTCTTCTTCGCGATGTTCTTGTTGCACCCAACCTCATTAAAAATCTTATCTCTGTTCGCAAATTCACTTCTGATAATCTTGTCTCCGTTGAATTTGATCCTTTTGGTTTATCTGTGAAGGACTTCCATACTAAGGCGGAGATCGTGCGCTTCAACAGCTCCGGCGACCTCTACTCACTTCATGGTGTTCCTGCTGCCGCCCCACCGTCCTCCATGCTGGCTTCCGTCGACCTTTGGCACCAACGTCTTGGCCACCCTCATGCTGCGTTTTAGATTCTCTTCTTAGTGAATTTTCCATCCCTTGTAATCGTGATAGTCATAATGTTTCAGCTTGTGAGTCGTGTCAATTAGGCAAACATGTTAGACTTCCTTTTAGTCATTCACATTCTAAAAGTACCTTTCCTTTTGAATTGCTTCATTGTGATATATGGACCTCGCCACACTTGAGTATTTCTGGATTTAAATACTATCTTGTTTTGCTAGATGACTACACTCATTTTATCTGGACTTTCCCACTCCGAAATAAATCTGATGTTCATACCATATTTCTTAACTTCCAGCGATATGTTGCCACACACTTCTTTCTTCCTATTCGTTTCATCCAATGTGATAATGGCCGCGAATTTGACAACCTTAAAAATCGCAATTTTTTTTCCAACACGGTATTCTCCTTCGTTTCTCTTGTCCCTATACCTCCCCACAAAACGGCAAGGCTGAGCGTTCCCTTCGTACTATTAACGATATTATCCGCACCCTTCTCGTTCATTCATCCATGCCACCTCAGTATTGGGTTGAAGCCTTGCGTACGGCCACCTATTTATTAAACATTCGACCTTCCAAAACCAAACCCACAACTACTCCCTATTTCTCCCTCTTTCTAGCTCACCCTAATTACCCCGAGCTTCGTGTTTTTGGTTGTCTTTGCTTTCCTAACTCCTATTCCACCGCCCCAAATAAATTAGCCCCCAGATCTCTTCCTTGTGTCTTCCTCGGTTACTCGGATGAGCACAAAGGATACCGCTGCCTAGACCTCCTTTTGGTCGTGTTGTTATCTCTCGGCATGTCACGTTTATTGAGACCACCTTTCCCTTTGCCACTCGTACGCCACCCTCCAATCCTACCTCTACTACTGTGTCTTCTTCCCCCACACGTGCCCTCTTGCCAACCCTTCAAATCCCTGCCGTGCCAGGGAATTCTCAGGTTTTTCCTGCCGCGGCAGCACCCGCTCCTTCTCCGCCACACAGTCCTGCCACGGCATCACCCTCTCCTTCCACGACGCACAGTCCTGCCACGGCACCCTTTTCTCCCGATTTCTCTGCCGCGGCACCACCTGATGATTCCGTTCTTGCCACTCCTTCTTCTCCAGTGTCTGCTCCATCCGCTGCGCCTGACTCTGGAAACCCTAGCCCCATCATCCCTCCTAATGCTATTCCCACTACTAAACCTCTTAATGATCATTCTATGCGCACCCGCGCTAAAACTGGTTTCCGACAGCCACGTCACATTCTTAACCTCAATACCACCACTTCTATTTCTCCTGTTCCCTCTTCTTATAAAGCTGCTCTTCTTGATCCTAATTGGGCTGCTGCAATGACTGAAGAATATAATGCATTAATTCAAAATAACACTTGGAAGCTCGTTCCTCGTCCTTCCGGCGCCAACGTTGTCTCTGGTAAATGGGTTTTTCGCCAAAAATTTCATTCCGATGGTTCTCTCTCTCGTTACAAAGCTCGTTGGGTTTGTCGTGGCTACTCTCAACAGCATGGTATTGACTATGATGAGACTTTTTCTCCTGTTGTCAAACCGAGCACTATTCGCACTGTCCTTAGCCTAGCCGTTTCCTATCAGTGGCCTATTCATCAGCTTGACGTCAAAAACGCTTTTCTCAATGGTTCTCTTCAGGAAATAGTCTATTGTCAACAACCCCAAGGATTCGTGGTTTCCTCTACCCCGATCATGTATGTCTTCTTCAGAAATCTTTATACGGTCTCAAACAAGCTCCTCGTGCATGGTTTCAACGCTTCTCCACTTTTATTCAAACAATAGGCTTTCTACCCTCCCTGTCTGACACGTCTCTGTTTGTCTATCATAAAAACTCTCAAACCGCTTACTTGCTTCTGTATGTCGATGACATCATCCTCACCGCGTCTTCCCAACATTTTCTTGATCACATCATCTCTCTTCTTAGTGCGAGTTCTCCATGACCGATCTAGGTTTACTTCATCATTTTCTTGGGATTGCTGTCACCCGTGATTCCACCGGCTTACTTCTCTCCCAACGCCAATATATTCTTGATCTTCTCTCCCGCGCTGGTATGCTTGACTGTCAGCCCTCCCGCACTCCTGTTGACACCAATTCCAAATTGTCTTCTGACGGTGAACCCTATTCCGACTCAACTCATTATCGTAGTATCACTGGTGCTCTCCAATATCTCACAATCACACGCCCTGAAATCTCCTATGCCGTCCAACAAGCTTGTCTTTATATGCATGATCCTCGCGTTCCTCACTTTAACCATGTCAAACGTGTCCTTCGCTATCTCAAAGGTACTCTTGATCACTGTCTACACATTAATCCTTCTTCTCCTTCCTCGTTGACAGCATATTCCGATGCAGACTGGGCTGGTTGTCCGGACACTCGTCGATCCACATCCGGATACTGTGTTTTTCTAGGTAACAATTTGATTTCTTGGTCTTCAAAAAGGCAGGTCACCGTCTCTCGTTCGTCTGCGGAGGCTGAGTATCGTGCTGTTGCGCACGCTGTTGCTGAGACTATTTGGCTACGCCAACTTTTATCGGAGCTCCATCGACCCATACAGCAGGCTACCGTTGTCTATTGTGACAACATTTCAGCGGTCTACATGTCGAGTAATCCAGTGCAGCATCGTCGTACCAAGCACATCGAGATCGACATTCATTTTGTTCGTGAGAAGGTTGCTTTGGGACAAGTTCGAGTTCTTCATGTCCCTACCACTGCTCAGTTTGCCGACATATTTACAAAAGGACTTGCCACTGCACCGTTCAATGATATACGTTTCAGTCTCAACGTTGTTGAACCCCACGTTGACACTGCGGGGGATGTTAGATTATATGATTAGAGTCCAACTCGAATTGTAAACCTACTAGACTTGCTAGTCACGTTAGGGTATTAGGCAATGTCGGTTGTGGATTGTACTATATAAACTCATGTAAGTTGTACGTATCAATTAATCAAAGCATCGATTCTTTACAATTTCTACGCAATTTTGTAGATGCAACTTGCAAGACTCCAGATGGTCGCTCAATGTCCTTCCACACTGATTCGTGAAGCCTTATCGAATTGGACATTCTCCCTATCTTGAGGATTTGGGATTGTCTTCATAAAGGTGGTCCAAGCCGGGTAGCCCATATCATAACCATGGCCATTGACACTAAAGTAAGACGTTTGACTTAGGACAAATCTAGAATTTCATTTATTTTGGAACCAAGGGAGTAATTCAGAACTATTCCTTGTTTGGATCCTATTTTAATTTGAAATTTTCCATGTCCATCCCTTTTTATTACATTTTGTGCTTTTTCCTACATTGGAGATACTTTAGATATTGATTGACGTAAAACAACAGTAGCTTTGTTTATGTCTTTTGTTGAATGTTTTTCACGGGTCAATAGAGAACTTTGTAAGACCACAGGCCTCTCCGGCTGCAGTAAGGAACGAGAGGCGCTTATCAACAGTGGCACCGTGGAGGGGACAGAAATGTCTACAAGCACAATACTACGTGTTTATTTCACTCGTGTGTCTTTACATATCAACATGTACAATATGATGAATAGTTTCATGTAAGAAAGCATAAGCAAACATTGTCAGGATATGGATTTCAGGAGCATTCCTCATTCAAGAGAACATCAGTGATCCCTGGTCCCTGCGAAAATCAACATGTGTGTTAACGAGACGAGGAACTGCAAACATATTGGCGCTGCTGCATAATGTGAACTCGGATTTGAAAGGTCACCTTGCATATTCAAGATATTCTGAAGGGGATATAGGCTTAGGACCCCCGAACCAATCGATCAAGAATATGTTTTCAATTTCCAATTTGAAGATCTCGAAGTGGTGGTTCTTTGGCCAACCTATCAATCAAACAGATGGATGTTTAGATGATAAGAAAACCTTATTAACTAACATTGGTTACAAGATACAAGGAGACCATAAATGTATGTTTACCCTCCATTTCAGGATGTTTGCTGAAAAGCGCTGTTTTGGCCGAATCCGCTTCAGGTGACTGAAGGTCAACTACCTTTAACTGCAGAAACAAAAAATTGTTACTTGGTGTGCAATGTACAGTACTTTATAAGAAGTGTATGTCATAGTACTATGTGGTCTCCACAACATGCAGTATAATTCAAGCCCAGTAAATGTGTAGTCAAATTCAAGATAGAAATCAAAAATAGAGTACTGAAATTATCCCATTGTTAAGCAAATAAGTAGCAGGGGGATATAAGCAGATAATCAACAGTCATCTTATCATGGCTGTATTTTTTTTAGTACCTTTCCAGTAAGAGTAAGCTTTGCACATGACGGGTTTTCAGGATCTTTCTTCCCACATGTGCCAAGAGGGAACTCACTAAGGGTAAAGGACGTCCTTTCATCCTTCAACGCATCTCTTGCGGTGGGATCCAGAGTAGTCAGATAGAAGTAGGGGATTCCATGGCTCTCACCTGGGACTCCATCACTATATGATACTACGTTGCTGCGTGCAGAAAAAGCAGGGGACTAAGCTCAGCAATCAGACAAGAGTACATGCGTTTGCGATTTGCAAAAAGCGCAAGACGGCTCTCCATACCCAAATGGAGCACCACTTAGATCACTTGATATTGTGCTGCAGACAAAATGAGGAAGTATTAGAGAGTGACCAGCCAAATAGACATTAATAAAGTGGGACAGGGAGAAACTAAAATAATCTTAGCAAGAACCAAACAAGCAAATTCTACTAAATTGCAGTTTTAATAGATTGCCTTAGTTTCTTCCTACGTCCTCCGTCAGTTTATTGTCTGGGTTACAGAGATTCAGGCATCACATGATTGTGTTCATTGGTATTGCTTGCACAACAAAGCATGGTTATTTCAGCTAGTTCTTTGTAAAGAGCCGACAGGTATGTTTAAATCCACGATCAGCGTAACATAGTACTACAAAACGTGGAAACCTCTGGCTGGACGGTCTCAGCTTAGCAGCATCAGCCCTAGTGAACTCTGGGTTCTTTTTTATTTAATCGAATTGACACATTGGGACGAAGATCCAGCCGAATTCCACCACTCGAATTCTGAAGTACGAGTCAGCGTTACATGGGACCGCAAAATCAGAGGACTCGGAAGTACAACAGGCTAACAGCAGAGTGCGGAATCGCGGCAATCACCCAAAGCTAAGAGGAAGAGGCCACGAACAAAATTTTACTAGCCACTGTTCTTGCAGGAACCGCGAATCGACCATCGGGTGCTGAGAAGAGTAAGAGAGAAGGGATGGGCGGGGAACGAACCTGAGGACGCCCCAGGTGTTCTGCTCGGCGAGCCACCTGGCGGTGGCGGCGGCCTCGGCCGGGGCGGGCTTGAGGGGCGGGCGGCGACGGCGGGGGCCGGGACGAGGAGGAGGACGGCAGCGACGACGAGGGGTAGACAGGGGAACGCATGATTGGTTCTATCGTGTGGGAGTGGGACTCGCTGTCTGTCGCTGCCCCGTCGGCATTTATAGCAGCAGCTGGAGGACGATAGGGACGGGATGGGCCGCGCTGAGAGTCGTGCGTGCAAGCGTAGGACTTCCTGTTCGAAACAGAATTTGAGATAGGGTCTTCCAATTCCATTTCCATCTCCACTCCTCCGGGTGGTTGCCTGGAAACAGAAAGTTTGCGAGTGATGCACTTGGATAGGTGTGTAAACTGATAGGGTAATTTCCGCACCGAATTCGTCGTCGAATCCGTTTTAAAGAATCCATATCCGGTTCCAAAGAATCCAACGGATAAGGATATCCGATTCCGAACTGAACACCCGGATACGGTATAGGATATGGTATGGAAAATAACATCCGAATATGAATTATCCCAAAATTTATTAGTATTATCCGATGGTTGTAATCCAAATAATCCGATTTTCTACCGAAATGGCTAAACTAATAGAGCACAATTTGTAGTTAGCGAGTTGTGGAGTTCATTCGTTAAACAACAATTCACTTACATGGTCATTGTACAGACTATGTAATACAACTTTGTTAGTTTATTAAGTTGTAGAGCGATTATTTTTAGTTTTGTGGGTTGATGATACCGTTCTGATTAATTTTATTTCCGCCCCGAATCCACTTTGTTTCCGTTCTGAATCTGTGATCATATATACCCGCCACCGATTCCGCAACTGTTCATTATCCGATCCGATCCGAATTCGAGAAAAAGATGTGGTAAAGGATATGGTAGAGGCAAAATCCGATCCGATCCGATCCGTTTACATCCCGATGATGGTGCGGAGGAAATTGCATGTTACACCATGCTCACGCCATTTAGTTGCGGAAACCACCAGATTTTCCGCGACAAAATGAGCTGAGCATGGTGGAACATGCAATTTTACCGAATGGTGCACTGATGTCGAGAAATTCTAAAGGATTGATGGAAAGGAAGAGCCGAGAGATAGTGTGTGGGGGAATTGGATGCACAAAGATGCATCCCACTTTGAGAACCATGATCCTATGATTCGACTCGTCCTTTTAGGAAGATTAGTACGGAACAAAACCCTCCAAAATTCTTATGAATATCCTGGAATCCAACGAGTCTCTTTGTATGACCAATTCGTAACAAGTATATTTGAAGAGTTTAACTAAAGATACTATACACCACTCTTCTCTACATGTCCTCCTCCGTTTAACCAACAAGTGTTCAGACTTTGAAGTTCAAAATGGTTGGGCTTGAAATCTTCGGAGCTGGAAATCTGAAACCCTGGTGTTCGCTGGCTATTGTCGAGCAAGACATGCATATCTTCAATGCAACTGCAAAGGTGGTCGTAGGCAATGGTAAACGGTGCTTCTTTTGGAGTGATAAATGGCTTAATGTTAAAACTATAAAGGAAATGGCGCCAGATATATATCTATCGTTGATTCACGCAATAATCAAGGCGAGAAGAACAATGACCGAAGCGGTCATTAAATAGGCTCATGGATTGATCCACGAAACAGGCTTTCGCCTAGCTTTATAAATAAAGCAACCGCCCACAAGTTTTACACCAAGTCAACCAACAAGTACGAGACATAACGAAAGTTGCTGGGGCCACAGCACAAACCGACCCAAAACACAAAGATGACGATACAACTCCAGGAGGAGTAGAGCTCAGCGACTAGACGGTGTATGTAGATGACGTGCCGCCACCAGGAGTTTCTCGATCGTCACGTCTAGCCGCATCCTGTCCCGCCGCCTACATAACGGGTGCCACTGCTGCAAGAAGGCCAAGAATTTAAACACAGCGTCAGAGGCACGGCGTAAGAAGACCCGCTCGATAACCATCTTATTACGAATAGTCCATAGCGTCCAGGTCAACGCACCGAACACTAACCAGAAGAGGCGCCTCCTCTTACCGGTACGGTTCGCCTGCACTTCCAGGAACTCGCCAAGGTCTCGGGCCTGCCACTCAGGCCCCAGTGCCTCAGAGACAAAGCTCCACAGGAAGTGGGCAGCAGGACAGGAGAAAAGGATGTGCACGCCCGTTTCCGGGACCGCACACAGCGGGCACGTGCCATCACCTGGTCCAAAGCGCTTGACCACCTCCACCCCCGAGGGGATGCGGTCTCTAAGGAGTTGCCATATGAAGATTTTAATCTTCAAGGGCAACGGGGCCTTCCACAAAGGGGAGGTCCAAGGGAGGACTGGCCCTCGAAAGAGGGCCCTATATGCAGATCTAACCGAAAAACAACCCGAAGGGGCCAACGTCCAAGAGACCGTGTCCTCCGATGCCGATAGGTTCTGCGGAAGCGTAGCCAAGAGCCGCGCCCAGGACTGAGCCTCCTCAGGACCAAACGTGCGCCTGAAGCCCACCTCCCATCGCCCATGGGAGGCGGCGCTGGCCACGATCAGCATCGGGTCTAAGCATATGGCAAAGAGCTGGGGGAACTCCTGCCTGATAGAACGCCCATCAAGCCATGGATCTAGCCAGAAAAGGGTCCCTCTTCCGTCGCCTACAGAAAAGGAGGCCCCCAGCCTGATCTCATGTTTGATGGCCTGGATAGCTCTCCAAAACTGAGAACCGTCTCTGCGTTCACAGGCCAACAGCGGGCACCCCCGCAAGTACTTGGCTCTAACCAACTACAGCCACAAGCCCCCCTCACCTCTAAGAATACGCCAAACCCATCTCAGCATTAGCGCCTCATTCATGCGGCGCAATGCCAAGATGCCTATGCCCCCAAGCTCCTTGGGGGCGCAAATGTCCGCCCACTTCATGGATTGATGACATCGAGAAAACCGATTGACATTCATGATTCCTTCAGGTCATCGTGATTTGGGAAGATATAACCACATGCGATTAAAACAAAACTCACAGGATGTGTGGACTTGGACACCAAAGATTCCTTCACAACTAAATCAGTTTACATGGAACACTATGCAACCTAGACTCAATGTGTCTCGGCGAAGGAAATATGGGGATCATGCGCACGTACATCGTTGTTTATCCGCGAAAGAATTTGGATAGCAAACCGGAATGCAGTCTACCCCACAATGAGCGATGTGTGTTCTATAAAGCCGCCGAAGAAAATCCTCACCAACTGTTCATTGGTTGTGCGGTAATCAATACTCCATTATCTGGAAATAAGTGTTGAGTTGGCGGACTAACACAGGTCGTCCCGAACACCAACCAGAGTCTCAAATCGTGGTGGCGGCGAATCTCCAGATCACTAGCAAGAAACTGAACAAATTGTCATCCTAATCACATGGTCGATTTGGCAGGAAAATAACAGCAGAGTTTTCGAAAATGCCTACATATCAATTTTCCAGATAATTGAGCAAATAAAAGATGAGGCGAAAATGTAGATGATTGAAAGTGGGGGTTGTTTTAAGCTTGCAGGCTGGTGTTCCTTTAGTGTTCTCATTCCCTTTTTATGTTTCCTTCGTTCTTTTTTTTTCTTTTCCTTTTTGATCCCTATTCGTAATCCGTTAGGACATCGCGTCATTGTGGTTGTAAATTTTATACTGCTGGTCATTTGATGGGCATTTTCTCTTCTCAATATATCACATCCAGCTCTCCTTCATGGTTCGAAAAAAAGATCTCGTACATTTGTAGGATTTTAGAGCTATTTGGATCGTGTAGATTTGACAGGATCCCGAAACACGGAAAGTTTGCGGGTGATGCATTTTAATGCGAAGACGAAAAGATATTGGAATTTGAAAAAGTTAGACTACTTGTCATTTGATGGTCACTCAACATCGTTTTATGAACAAACCGGTCAGCAGAATCGTGATAGCGCTGTTAAGTGACGCTGTCGTGACATGCTTGATGGGCTGTTGACCAGCGCCAGCGACCCATTTTTTCACAAAAAAAATAAACCCTGGACAATCCTGTATTCGGCACTTCCGTCCCACATCTACAGACATGGTTTGTGAAAGAGGTCTCTACTGTTTCTTTGTCAATGTTTTGATCCGGCAATACATGAGATTGACGCCACGGAGTTCGGCGCTGAAGATGTGCAGGTGGGCTCCAAATTCCGTGGCTGAACCCCTGTCCCGGAATTTGTGGGGGACTGAAACATGGGTTCGGCGCCAAAGAAATTGGAGCCGACCTGCACATGTTTGGCGCCATTCTCATCGGTGTCAACCCTGAGTCAATTCAAACCCGAAGGAGAAAACTCGCCAGAGATCAATATCGAGACGATCACACACCAGAAGTTCATCGTGGACGTGACACAGCACACAGCCCACGGGTGCATATATGCCTGGGCAAACACATCTGCCAAATTAGCCGAGACATCACGATAGGGAACACATACATACATACATACATACATACATACATACGAGATTTTTGGCTCCCGGCAGTGCTCCTACCATTAAAAAAAATAAAAAAAACATATTATGAGTTCAAAAAATTCTGAAAATAATTACGGATGTTGTAAACGGTGAATCCTACAAACATGTAAAAAATAAATTTGAAATACTTTGTATTCTGAGCTACACAAAAATGACAAAAGTATGGATCTTAGTATGCATAGTTTTAAATCTCCAAATTTATCAGATTTTGTCATTTTTATTTAGCCCATAATACGAACTATTTGAAATTGATATTTCACACGTTTGTGGGATATACCATTACCTACGTTTGTGGGAAATATTGTTTTCGAATATTTTTAAGTGGCGGGAGCATTGGTGAGCAAAAGACACTTTCCGCATACATCCCCATTTCCAAACATAACTTTTTCTTCCACTCAACACTATCTCTTGAAGAACTTGTGGTTTCTATTAATTGGAATCGGAGATGATACTCTCTTTTTCAAAAATAAAAACAAGAAACCCGTACACATTCTTCTGTGTGAGCTCGCCAAAACGCGCCACTTGCCTGGTCTTTTCTTCAGGCACGCACGGATCAAAATGCAGCTAGCCAGTCTCCAACATGGTGCAGCCTAAAAGCTCTCATCAATTCCTTTGAGAAGCCGGCTTAGACCTGAAGGAAACATGCTTTTTTTTTTTGAACAAGGGAAGGGCCCCGAAGGACTCAGAAGCTGCTTATATTTCAGCGGTGGGATTACATTTTGCAGAAACACCCAAACTGATAAGGAAATTACAAACAGGGCCTGCATTTTTACATAAATGACTCCAAAGGGAAAACATAAAAAGCAATTGAGTCCCTCTCCACCGAAGCTTGACGACGAACTCAACGGCCGGAGCAGCGATGCCATCACCGGGGACGAACCACTTGGTACAGCACCTCTGATGAATCTTCGGCCGGAGTTGAGAAGCCTCCGAGATGGCCTGCGGCCAGGAGGTTGAACAGCCACAAGAACGTGGCCTTGGAGGGCCGCCATTCGGCCATAGCAAGCAAAGGCAAGACGGCCATCGTCGTCGCACGTCCTCTGCTGAAGAACTCCAGAAGATAGCAGCTAAGATCATGGCGCCACCATCCAGCGTCATGTATTCCGCCTGAGAAGTCGCAGCTTCGATGCCGAGCAGCGGCAGAGCCCTGCTCGCATCCTTCCCAAACCCTTCACCACCAGCCAGCTCTCGCCTCCAAATCCGCGCGTGCCGACCACCATGATCAACAAGCAGCAGAAGGAAAACAAAGAAATGAACAGCAGTAAGAGCAGAGCGCTTATTGGAAGAGCTCGTCGTCGACCACCTCGCCATCGACTTCCGCCACGGAAGTTCAGCAAAGGAAGCCATCAACACCCCACCAGCGTCGCGCCCAGACGCCAGATCGGAGAAGCCCGAGCCAGCCTTATTGTCGGAGATGCTTGACCTCCCCGCCACCAGCCGGCCTACCTCCTGCCACCAGAGATACGCCGCCGCGACGAGAAGAAGCAAGACGCCCTGGATCTGGCCGGAGAAATCCAGAGACCTACTCCCACACACCCATCTAGGGTAACACACGGCATAAAGCCAGATCAAACTAACTAAATCTACTACTAGTATGTACAGGAGGAGCCTACCACCTATTCCATCCCCTCGCCGGCCGGCCGTACCTCCGGGGAGAAGGAAGGAGAGGGGCGGCGGTGGAACTCTCGAGACGACTCTCAAGAGGGGCGAAGCGGTGCGAGAGAGAGGCGCAGCCCCGACACCGGAAACATGCCTATCAATCGGTTGCACTCATAAATTGATAAGTCATCAAGTCACCCTCCAAACCTTCACGTCACAGTCCACCGAACCGCTGCAAACCTGCAGAGCGGAGCAGCCACTACATTGGCGCGAGCTCCCCTCGTTGCAAGCGCCGCCGTGATCGCCTCCCGTCAACACCAATGCCAAGCTCTTCACGGCCGCACCGTGGCCGTCCAGGACAGCCAAGCAGGAGTACCCTGTGCCTTCCTCCGCTCCCCGCCGCCACACCCTCACCGTCCTGTCTGCCGACCCGCTGCACACCATGTCCCTGGTGGCGGCCAGGCACAATACCGCCTCGGTGTGGCCCCCGAGCGTGCACGTGGCCGCCATGCCACCGCCCGCAGCGGCGCAGCCCTCCCACACGACGATGGACCGGTCGCACGAGCCGGAGTAAAGGACCAGCCCGCCGACGCCCACCGCCAGCGCGTTCACCGCCGACCCGTGCCGCTCCATGGTGCCGACCAGCGCGAGCTTCTTCTCCCCCGGGCGTCGCATCCACGCCTTGATCGTCCTATCGGCCGACCCGGTATAGACGTGGCCGTCCGAGGACACGGCAACGGCGTTGATGGCGTCGCTGTGGGCAGGGGCGACGGACTCCACGCAGCGGAGGCTGGGCAGGCGCCACACCTTGAGGCTCCGGTCCCAGGACACGGAGTACATGTGCGCACCGTCGGGGGACACCGCGAGCGCGGTCACCGCGTCCACGTGGTGCACCCAGGTGCAGCTCTTGTGCCGCCGGACATCCACGTAGTTCTTGGGGAACAGGAAGGTGCGCAGGAAGTCCGCGGTGGTCGGCAGCACTCCGTGCAGGGTGAGGTCGCCGCCGTTCCGATGGCCGGCCTGCCACACCCTGATCTTGCCGTCCTGGTGGGAGCTGACGAGACCATCGCTGGTGGCCACGAGGCACTTTATGGGGCTACTGGTGACGGCAACAACAGAGCTCGCGCACTGCTCCTCCTGTTGCATGGCCGTGCCCATGTCCAGTGGCCACAGCCTGATGTGTCCATCCGACGAGGCGACGTACAGCGAGTTGCCGTCGACGGCGAGGCCAGAGACGTAGGAGGAGTGGCCTCTGATTGTGGAGATGCACTGGTAGTGGCATGGGCTGAAGGAATGGTTGGAAGGGAGATCATCTTCAGTGTTCAGGCTCATCCTGGACCTGGCTTTGCTCTTCCTGTCTACAAGACGGAATCATGGATTAAAATAGGAGACAAGATCTCAGGGCAATTCCGCAAAGCAATGAGATTAGCAAAAAAAATCTGCATGCGGACAAACAGAAGATTATAGTAAGCCGCTGTCGTGATTGACGAGTGACGCAACTTTATAGCAAGTGGCATGACAACGGATTCTCGTTATCTTGTAATCTATGTGTCTCAGAAAGTTTCAGACG
This sequence comes from Poa pratensis, assembly GCA_947311845.1. NCBI lineage: Eukaryota > Viridiplantae > Streptophyta > Magnoliopsida > Poales > Poaceae > Poa > Poa pratensis. Next base: position 42,585,460 of record CAMZMU010000082.1, read on the forward strand.
AACACAATGGAGAGAATTCAACTGACAGGTACTTAAGTAGGGGAAAAGGCGGTCGACACTGCTTTAGATTTTGTTCTCCCTTCTTTTGGCTGAAAAACGCGTTAAATTATCAGGACAAGATTCTTGGTAAAATGTCCGTGTCGGAAATGCATGCAGTCAAAATAAAAATCATGTGCATCACTTTTATGCAGTTGTTGTTTACTGCAGAGAACAGTAATTTAACGAGACCAATATAGATTAGTAGGCCACAAATGCAGCACATGTGAAGGGATGAATACCTAACGAGCTAGCATGGACTTGCCTTGCTAGTTCGGGAGTACAGTCAGCTTACCTTTTTTTTCAAGACCCAATCCTTTCTCCCCACCTTCCAGCATGCATGTTCTCCCAGCAAAGCTTAGAGCTTGCAATGATCGCTGGGCCGCGGTCCGATCTTTTTATCCATGTGCAGCTCACTTGGGAGTTGGGACTGCTAACAGATAAGATCCATCAGTCCTAGCAGCAGCGCAGACATGCTCAACGAAAACATTTATTGCGCTTTGTTTATCAAACATCGAGATATTCCGTTCAGTTCTGCTGTAATGCATAAAACCGGATAGCTATGGAACACAACCGGCAAAGGACAATCACTTCATGACTCATGAGCCACATCAATGTGGCGCGTATCTCACACTCAAGCACAAATTTTGGAGGCGCTACCAATCTAAGGATGTATACTGAGGAACGATTCGATTGGGAGTATACTGGTGAGGTTTGGGATCAAACCTTGTAGTGGTGTTGTTATTTTTGGGGGAAAAATGAATGAAATGTGCTGCTTTAGCTGACAGTCTCACACAGCATCAGCAACAGTGCTCTGAAGCTCACAGCCACACAACCTGGAAACTGAAAGGATTCTAAAATGTAAAGTGATATTCTCAAGACAGGATTAGCTACATTATCCATTCAAGGTGATGTATCGTGGCAGTTGCACTCAGCAACTGACCACGCTGCTGTCCATAATGCAATACATGTGATGCCCTACAGATCTTTTCATGGTTGCCTGCCTTAGCTTTCGAGACTCGAAATGGGCTCGGGTCCAAGTTTTAGGGCCACAGGTCCAGCCGGAAGTCCGATTTAATAATAAAACAATATAAAATATATTTTACTGACAAGTACTCCCTCCGTTCCAATATATAAGACGTTTTAGCTCTTCAACATGTTGTCTAGGTGCATAATAAAATGAGTGTGCATACACACTAAAATATATCTACATACATATACATATATGTGAATGTGGACAAATGCTAAAACATCTTATATTTAGGAACGGAAGGAGTAATATATAGGCAAGATATACAAATTTGGAAACCATAAAAGCAAATCTTGTACTGGTTATGGCCTACAGTAATTTTTAAAGAAAAATTAGTGTTTGATTTATTCTGTGAAAAAAACAGATTGGTTGTGAGAAGAAAAATAATACTAGGAGACTAGGGAGTAGAGACAACCAGACAAGACACATTTGAGACGGGCAATTGCTCTCAATATGCAGACAACCACTAAACGTGCTGCATCATAGATCGTGCTATCGAGGACCAAGAAACATGATGTTACAGGAACAGAGATAGGATTTATACAGGAGCTGGGGCCACTGTTAAAGCTTGTACAGAGAAAAGCCGGCTGCATAACCGGATAATTGGGTGTTTTTGTACACTCACATTCAGTGTATTCTTACTCAAGCAAATGAATTCACACACGAGTCCAAAAGGAATAACATGTTAAACTTATCTAAGCAATGCCATGTAAAATAAAATTAAAAAACAAGAAAAATAAGAAAGTACCTGTACTGAGCCTTTTGGAGGCACTTACATCATGATACAATCATGAAGAATAAATAAGACCATAGTGCTTGCTGAGCTAGCTCAGCTCCATGTCTAGCTTGATTCCTGGAAAACACAGGTGGTCACTTGCTTAGAGATAGCCTGCCCAGCTAATGCAGAAGTGGATATTACAAGCAAAAAGCAGGTAAAGCGAAACAGAGAACAGTGGAACGTAACAACTTGTCATGTGAGAACAAGCTACTTGAGAAAAGTGGAATGGGTACTAATAGTTGAACAGAATTACTAATTACTAAGTATATGAAAGACGCGCAAATCTGCGCTCTCTCCGCGCTCCGGTCACTGTAGATGCTACAGTGTTGAACAGTCCTCGTGGTAATTTTGCAAAACGGTCCCTATACTTTCCTACATTTATGAATCGGTCCTTTCGTATAAAAAAACAACCCACAACCCTAATCCCCAATCCTCTCATCCTCACATCCTCTCTCCCTCCAGCCCCGGCACGGCGGCGGCGGCGACCGCGCTCCTTCCTGCTCGCACGCCGGCGCAGCCCTCCCTCTTCCTTTTCCTCCTCCGCCCTCGCCGCTCCTCCACGACCCGACGAGCTCGTGTGTCCTCTCTTCAAGGCAGTGGACGTCGCGGGAGGCGCGGACGGGATGAGCAGCGGGAGGAGCAGGACGTCGGAGGGGGAAGCACCGGGCGGAGCATGCCGGCCGGAGCAAGGCTTCCGCTTCCGGCCGAGTCGGAGGGCGGCCGGTAAGGCGACGCGCGTGGGAGGCGCTGTGGCTGCCGGCGGCGGTCGGACATCGGAGGGCCGAGGCGACACGGCCGGCGCGCAGAGGGACGAGGCGTGCAGGATGCCTGAGGGTGCGGCGCCACATACTACTATTTTTTCCTACCTAGCGCGTCTCCATCCCCGTTGCTTTCTACAAGCTACAGGTGAAGGAACGGATTTCAATTTATCTGCGACAAAGGAGACGGCGGCAGCTGAGGTGAACCAGGCATGTTAATTCCATATATTTTCTCACGTCCAGTCGAGCTCGATTCGATCTAATGTTTTATTCACCAACGCAGGTCAATATGATCAATCTATAATTCTCAACTGATGAGTACAGCAGCACGAATCGTCCGGCTGGATGCGTCACCAGCCCTCAATTCTGAGAGTAAGATCACTGATGGGTTGCGTTTTCCAGAATAGTTGGCTTGGCTGAAGATTTTCCAGCCTCCAAGGATCTAAGTCTCCGTGAGAAGTGAACCACTTCACCATCATATATTTTTGTACTCATTCAATGTATATTTTTATTTTCCATGTTGCATTATTAACTCGACATTTGGTAGAAGTTCTTCATAATTTATTGCAGATGTGTAGAAGAATGTGCCTTTTCCCTAAACATGATTTCTTTTAAAAGTTATAACTATGTCTTGGTGACCATAAAAATATGAAAGTAACTCATACAAGTAGTTGCTTGGTAGCACGACATAACTTACATAATTGCTACTATGTATATTGTTCATTTATTGTGCTATATGTAGGAATACTACTGCATTATTTCGACAGCCATTATCCGTAAATCTTGAATACTATTCATACTCTACAATTATATATTTATATTTATGTTTTCATAAGAAGGAGACGCAGACTTCCTCGACGTCAAGCCCATGTCGATGATGGTAAGGAGGAGCACGGGGATGCGCTGCTGCTGTGCTTCGTCCTCCTTTTCTCCGCCGTGGGAGAAGCATCGCTGTTGCCACAAAAAGGACGAGACCCAGGTGAGGTGAGCTAGCTGCCCCTGATTCTCCCTATGCATAGCGTGTTGTATGCACTTGGATGTCAGTGGAATTGGACCGCCATTTTTTCTTCGATTGTACAAATTTTAGGTTACATATGAGTAGCAATTTCTCCTGGACCGTTCATTTATTGTGCTATATGTAGGAATACTACTGCATTATTTCGACAGCCATTATCCGTAAATTTTGAATACTATTCATACTCTACAATTATATATTTACATTTATGTTTTCATAAGAAGGAGACGCAGACTTCCTCGACGTCAAGCCCATGTCGATGGTGGTAAGGAGGAGCACGGGGATGCGCTGCTGCTGTGCTTCGTCCTCCTTTTCTCCGCCGTGGGAGAAGCATCGTTGTTGCCACAAAAAGGACGAGATCCAGGTGAGGTGAGCTAGCTGCCCCTGATTCTCCCTATGCATAGCGTGTTGTATGCACTTGGATGTCAGTGGAATTGGATCGCCATTTTTTCTTCGATTGTACAAATTTTAGGTTACATATGAGTAGCAATTTCTCCTGGACCAGAACCTTCAGGTTTCAGTTGTACATCTATCTACAAGGTTAAAAGCTCCAGATTTTGCTATACAATCATTCCTTAGCTTTGATGTGTTATGAATGAAGAATAGGACAAAAACAGTGTCTTCTTGCTGCTCCTCTTACGTTTTCCACTGTTCAAAACAATTAGTCATGCTTAATAGGTTGTGCTCGATTCTCATGACAGATAAAATCATAATTCTGAATTAAGCATATTTTGATTTTGGATGTATTTACTTACAGCATCGCTCCACAATAAATATATTGGAAATCAATGATGGGTTGCGTTCTCGGGGATAGTCGGCTTGGCTAAAGATTTTCCAGCCTCCAAGGATCTAAGTCTCGGTGAGAAGTGGACCACTTCACCATCATATATTTTTGTACTCATTCAATGTATATTTTCCATGTTGCATTATCAATTCATCTTTGCTACAGTGAGGACTGTTGACATTTGGTATTGAAGTTCTTGATAATTTATTGCAGATTTGTAGAAGAATGTGCCTTTTCCCTCAACGTGATTCCTTTTAAAAGTTAAAACTAGAAGAACTATGTCTTGGTGAACATAAAAATATGAAAGCAACTCACACAAGTAGTTGCTTGATAGCACGACATTCCTTATATAATTGGTACTATGTATATTGTTCATTTATTGTGCTATATTTAAGAATACTACAACATTATTCTTTAGAGTCTTGCCTATTTTTCTAACTTGATAATTGCTTTTTTTTTATTTCATATGTAGGCATACATTATAATAAACGCCACTGGTTTGTTTCCTTCTATTTATTTTGTAGAACATTCGATATGTATTCTACCTGCGATGTTAAACTAGCTGGGTTTATTGATTGAATCTATTATGCGATATACTGTGATGATGTATTGGTGATTGATAGTTCTATTTTTTTCGTACTCCCACCTAATTAGTCTATGTAATGATGCATTCTTCATAATTGAGGCTCACGTGCTACTGTTAAATATCATATAATCTGTGTCTCAATGGGGGAATAGGAATATGATATATGTTTTCAGAGCTCTCGACGCATATCCGTTATTGCATTTTCTATGTGTCTTTACTTATTTAGATATATATGCTTAATCCAGATGTGCACCGTTAGAATATGAACAATTTTGATTATATCTACCGTACCATCATATATAAGACATGATTATTTGATAAAGAAGCAACTTCAAATTTGTCAATACACATGTAACATCTTGGAGTTAATGTACGTGCATGGGACTTTTTATGGTTTGACTTTGAGTACATTTAGTTAATCGAATTGCAGTAGATTTGCTTTAGAACCCATACAATTGAAGTATTTTAAGAGGTTGTGATTTTCCTTCCTTTTTCTTCTTTCACACTAAAAAAAAACCGTCATATCTTTTTCTATTTGTCTCATATGTGGTGTCGTGCTGTTCTTGATGCAGATTTGTTTGGGCTATGTTGCTTCGTGCTAATCCATTTCATACATCAACATATATAGTCAACTCCTGCTCGACGAACGGGGAACATGGTGTCTCCTGGAAGCAGTTTTGCTGCAAGCCACGCAAAGAACAAACTTTAACGATGCAGTCTGCAAGGCAGTGCACAAAGGACTATAGCAGTGGACGAAGCATCGAGTAGGAGCTGGTATCTTAGTTTGCCCTTTCTCATTCTGTTGCGATATGAATGAAATAGTTAATGATTTTTGAAGAAGCACCAGTTTCTTATTTCATGTATAGGCTCCAGAAGGTATGCTTCTAAATATGAATTGCTTAATTCTGTTGTAGAGTTGAAAGAATGTTGATGTGGCCAATTCATCCATCCGAACAATTTATGTAGCTTTATGTGATTATATAGGAAATCTTATTTGGCCAGTTATATTTGGATGTATTCTTTCCTTCTTTTCATTGTAACTTAATTTACAAATAACTTGCGCATTCCTGAGTATTTAATGGCTAATGGCAACAGATTAGTCTCACTCTTTATTTTCTTGATCTTTCATTTATATCCATGTACATACCATACATGTTTAAATGTCAAACTCTCTTTTTCAATTAAGGCCGTCCTTTTGCAGTACTTACGACTTCCCTAATATCTATTTTTACAAATTCTCTTCCTTATGAAGGGGGCCTTCAATCTTTACCAGGAACTTGAAGACCAAATTACAAATTACCATTCAACAAGAGAAGATTTCAGTGTTAATAGGGTGTTTGACTGAGATTTGACGTAAGGTAGCTTCTTGATCTTGCTTCACGGCTTTTTCACTACAAGTGAAATACAATTCATTTGATCGTGTTCATGATGCATGAGAGGTGATAAAAATTGATCAAGCGAATCTCATGCAACGACTTCCATAGCGGCAGACTACGAAAACGCCACCGACAACTTTGTATCATCCAGCAACACCCACAGCACGAAGGTACCACCTGTAAATGTAAACGCTGTAGTCTCTTAAATACACATTCCATATAGTTTTCCTACAGATTCTAATTGAAAATATTTTGCAAAATTTCAGTGCGCAGCTCCTAACTGTTCAACAGCACTCTCAGCTAGACAAGATACTGTCCAATCTTTGATCCTATCGATGTCTTGCTAAAACTCTGCAAACACATAGCAGACCAAGCTTCTGAATATATGTAGCGCCAGCCCGGCCACCATGTTGATCAGGCCGTTACAAAGATTTTGGTTTTCAACATCTTTGTGTTCTGTAGGTGAATCTTTTCTGTCAGTCTTTGTATATACGACTGTCATAGCGTTTAATGTATGTCGTAGCGTTTAATGTAGCCTCATAGAACCCCATGTATATATTATATTTAAATATGTAGCCCATTGTACAAATTTAGAACAGCACTTCTTCTACCAACCCAAATTACTCAACTAAGACAAAGAAAAACACCAAAACAAAATTTATCATAAAAACTTCATCAAGGGTGCGGCGTGCCGCCGCGCCAAATTCCACTAGTAATATTTAAGTAGATACAGCTTTCTGTAATAACTGTCGCCCCAGAAGACACTCAGCAGGCAAGTGACTCCACGTTTCAGATAATTTGTACTGGTACAGTTTTCTGCAGTACCCTTTCCAAAAACATTGATGTTACATGCACAACCTCATCTACCTAGATTTCATGGGAGTGCGTTGCATGTTTAACAAAATTGGGATAGAGTATTATTGAGGTATTGCTTCACACGGAAGTTTCTTTCTCATACAGATTGTGAGCAATCATTCACACGATATACTTAACAGGATTACGTCCTTCTAGAGTGCTTATAATTGGAAGCTACACCAATTTTAATATTGTTGGCTTAGTTTTATTTACTCAGTTTTTTGTTGTACAAAATCGAATTTCTGTATATGTCATTCTTCCTACAGATGATGGTGATTATTTTTTGGTTGAAGAAACACCGAAATAATATTTCAATCTTAGGGAAATACAATGGGAGAATGTGTGTTGTAGGGAAAAACAAAGTCCAAATTGATAAATTTCAAAATTGCACATCTTATATACATTTTATAATAGATGCCACGTCCTATAAATAATATTCCTATAACTTATGGGCTTCAGACATGCTAAGCAGTCTATCACTGATAAATTATAATAGTTTGTTGTATCTTTTTGCTCATAACTGTAAACACTTATGGGCTTCTTTGTCTGCATATATTGAAGAAATAGCATTTCGGAGATTTGTGAAGTCTTACCTATAGGAGACGATTGTTGTATATGTTGATCTTCTTCTCAATCAGGTTTGCAGAACTCTCCTTGGGGCTATTGAGAATACCTGTGTACTTGTGATTTCTGGGGGATGTTGGGACCATATATATGATGTATTGAGCATCCCAAAAGGAAGAACTATGCAGTGTTTCTTATAGTGATTCTGGAATTAGCTGTTGCTATTACGCTTTGGGTTCAGATAGCGTATTTACTGATTAGACTGATTATTTCACACTTCGTTTGATCTTATCTCTTGCAATTGCTTGCACCTTTAGAAAAAACTACATAAAAAAGACACAGTTGAGAGGATGAGAATGGATGAAGAAGTGTTTGTGGATTTCTTCAGAGAATACACTAATGTGACAGTAAGTGTACTCACTGCTGGAAGATTCATACTATTTTGTAACTACAGTTCCTTTAGCCACATTATGTGGCAGTACCAATATTCAAAATCACTTCCAGCAACAGTTGAATGTATGTATTTTTCCTGTCCAATACATCACTTGGATAACATTAATTTTGCATTCAAACACTTTTTGTTTCTTCTATTCTCTGAAATACTGTCCTTGCAACGTGGTCCAGAAAGTCGAGAACAGAGTACGGATTCTGGCTGATCTAAAGGAGCTTGCTTCAGCTGAAAGTCTGGATAGTTTCACTCTCATTTATACAAATATTGAACACCATCCAATTGATCACTACAACTTTACAACAATTATTATTGTCTTTCGGTGTCTACATTGTCCTTTCTCCAGGTGCATCCTCAGAGAGTCGCTTTCTTTGAGTAGGATTACTCCATAAGCATCAACCAGTGTTAATCTGCTGTCAATCGCTAGACCTTCCATCGCTGCCCCATATGACGCCAAACCACCAAGCAGGTAGCTAAGCAGTGTGTAAAAAAAATAAGATATTTTCTTTTGAGAGAAAGGAAATCTTTGTATTATCTTGGACAAGTCGCCTCATTTTGTTCAGATATAGACCATAATGTTTTTTGGATGTCACGGTACATAAGAACACATATGTTTAGCAGCAGAATAGTGGTGTTATTTAGCAGCAGAATAGTGGTGGGCAACGACATAAAAGATAGTGGTTTTAACCAGTCCATTAGAAGATGTATTTTTTATCTCATTTCCTTGCAGTTGAAATATCCATGGTATGCAGTGCTACAGATCGAACAAGTTGATTGATTACATTTTATAGATTGCTGCTTAGGCTTTCTTTTTCCATGTCAAGTGTGGCTATTGATTCCTCATGCAGTTTTATTGAAATTGGTTTTGGTATGATCTGGGCGAGTTAGATCAATACGAAACTACCAATATGTGGAACACAAAAAATAGTTACCAGTTTTATCATTCTTCCTTATAGAGAAAAAATGATTATTCTGTCTTTTATCAAATTGAACAGAAATTCCCATCAAGGGTGCGGCGTGCCGCCGCACCAAAATTCAACTAGTTGTCTCTCAATTCTGGGACACAACTTTTCTAGCCTGCCGATTTTTCAACGAAGCCGCTGTTGATCCAACTTGGCCATTGAAAAGTAAACTGTACCCTTGAAAGCTGCACATCTTAAGCAGCCACCACAGCACAAAAAGGAAGGGTTCCTCGTCTGCAGGCTTATCTCCATTACACTTAAGAATAAATGATACAACTTTAGTAGGAGTGAGTGACAACCATGCAAGGCAACTCGCAAAAGACCATAGCAGATAAGCATACATGACCCATGGCACAACTTGGGCATCGTGTTGTCGCAGGACAACTATATAGATACTGTGTTGTTCTTGCAGTTTAGCAAAGTGAACCGTCTCGGTGTCCCTCGATTACAGCGTAAGAAATTGTTTCTCTAAGTATATTTGCAGCAATGAATGAGGTAACTCATGAACCTTTTAGCTTCCAAATGAGCTACACATAGAGAATAAATCAGATCATGGCCAAGTTCATTGCAAGCTCTGAGGTTTGGTGGAGGAATATTCATGCTGGAAAGTGGGAAAGGAAGGAGCCAATAAAGAAAATAGTTGAATGTACTACCAAAATGGGGACGAAAATTAGCTACATCTGTTGATGTGTATCTGCATTTCTGGCCTAGTTGACTGATCTTTTTTTTGTTCTAGTCATCTTTTCCAGCAAGAAAATGATGAGGGCATGACAGAACATTACCTTTTAGTGTTAGTGTTTCCATAAATTCCCTGGAGGCCAGTGTGTATAGATAATTATTTTATTTTGGGTTTCACTATTTGTATGTTGCATGTTTTTTGTGATCCCTGGTCATTTTAAAATATGTCCAACGATAAGTTTAACATTTATCGGTCGGATGCCTGGCCATCTAGGCCCATCCAAGCAAGACCTTCAAGTTCTCCCATCCATATGCACAATTAAAAGAAGATTATGGTCTATCTCTCTTGTAAGAAGATGGAATATCCAAACTTTGTTTATACTAAACAAACTGAAGGTGGAATATCCAATTCAAGGTGGATACTAACAGATCCACAAACTTCGTTTATACTTAAACCAATTCGTTTGCCAATAGTAACCAAAATGAAGCATAGATGTAGCAAACTACAAGTTCAATAACAAGAATTCATGCAGAGCAAAACCAGTTTTGAGCCCACTTGTTTTCAGAGTTTGACAAATGGCCAGAAATGGATGCTAGATTGACATTACAGAAAATCATATGTACTATGACAATCATATTATCAACTAGTACTGTGGTGCTTCCTAAACCCTAAACTATCATCCATGCAGCCAGTTCTGCAGGAAATCCTCACTTAGCATGACCTCGTACCAGGGGGATAGTGCATCCATCAACCATTGACTCACCCAACAAGAAAGAACAATTTAGCCAAAGAGATAGTAACAGAAGTTGAATATCAAAATGCCTTGCAATTTGTACTGCCTGGTACCTTACAGTTTGATACCCAATGGTTTTATTTCCCAATTGGATCTTCAAAGGTACAATCCATCAGGAAAGAACCGCAAAGGACCTACATTTTTTGCGTGGAATAGGACCTACTTAATCTAAGATGATGCACACAATACTGCACCATTGTAGTTCACAACTTCACATCACCAAAAATGATCATCAAATCGAATCCCTGTTCACAAATTGTCACCAATTCACTAAAAAACAAAAGCTACCTCTACTTTAACTGCTCGGTCTTTCCTCAACTTAAGCGACATGTTCCAGTTCCACTCAGCATTCTCCTTCAGCTGATGATCTTAGTTTGGAATGGCAGATTACACTGTTAGCATCACACCAAGCTGCCCTATGTATTCAGGATGTACCAGATATGCCATGATGTCTGAACATGATCCTGTCACCCAAGTGAGACCGCAAGTATTCGCAGGCAGCTTATGTCTGACAGCAAGGCTTGTCAAGTAAGCACTCTTTTCAATCAGCGTAGACAGTTGAAGACTTGTACCAACCTCTACACCAACACGCACACCATCACAGCCATTCATCAAAGTCCTATATTCCTACTACCCTAAGGACTATCATCTCTTGCAGAAAAGGGGTCATTTCGATCTGATATTGGCATGTCTCGATAAGAGAGAGTGAGAGGCTTCGAAGCAGCAGTTGCAATTTGCGTGCTCTGACTGAGAGGAGTCCAGAATGGAGAGAAAAGATGGAAGAGAAAAATAAAGGATATGAGCGACCTGCTGGTTCTACTTCAGTCTACTGCTGCCCAATATCTACTTCAAGTCCCTAATCTCAGCAGAAAAAAATGATATGACTATGAACTGACTTGCTTACACCACATCATCAAGGAATATAAAAAATCCTAGAAGTTAGAGCAATTGAAGCAGCTATCAACTGGTGACACAGTACAGTAAATACAGTAAAAGCATTGTTGCCAAATTTAAATGTTAGCTAACTTTATTTCCCAAAGAACTATATGAACCACCCAGATTACAATATTGTACAAAAGCTAAATTTGATGTATGCAGATCAAATTGGGCAAGATCCCAACCAACAGATAAGGCGATCTCAAGTATCGAAAAAGAGAGTACCGTACTGAAATGCAGTATTGGAACACACAAACACGACGCCGTATCATTCTTCTTTGGCTTTCCTTTTCCCCGAGAGAGATATCCACCTCCAATGAGCTATTCTACATCAAGACCGCCCCAAATTCACTTGGAATCAGGGACCTGCAGTTCGATTTTCTGATGGGAGTGCACCCCATTCCGAGCAGTCGCTGCGGTCGTGATCTCTTCACCTTCCTTCTCCTCATCCGAATCCAGCGTGAACTGTGACGGCATGCCCTCCATCTGCACCTCCTTGCCCAACATCCTGTACCCGCTCGTGCGGCTGCCACCTTGTAACACCCGTACTTGACTATGTGTTGGGCCAGGGCATGTGGGCTTTGGGCCCAATGGACAGGAGTTGTGGAGTTGGTCGCTGCGTACAAAGGGAAGCAGAGGCAGCAGTCAGAAGGGGGCGAACAGAACAGAAATGAACCGAACTGGTTTTCTCCTCTTCTTCTTCCTCTGGTCTACTTCTTCAGGTCTGATTGCTACCACAAGCATCACAAGGTTTAGTGCTACCACAAGCACCTGTATCATCTCACGTCCTGGCAATCGTCAGTGGCCACGGGATATAACAGTTTGGTATCAGAGCTACAGAATACTCCACCGAAAATTCCACACAAAAAAAATCCCCAAATTCATTTCGATTTGGTTTCCTGTGAGGTTACGGAGGCGATGGTGGTTGCAGCGACGACGACTGATGCGGCGTTAGCAGCGTCCATGGCGAGCCTCAAGCAATCGATCGAGCGGATGAAGGAGATCGCAGAGCGCTCGAAGTCGACGGATGCGACTTTGGCTCGTATTCCTCGCCTACAAGCGTCCTGGGAGCCCAGGGAGCAGGTGGTGCAGGTGACCACCACGACCACGCCGCTGGCTGCGACGCCCACTGTGGCCAGCCTCAACCTCTCACTTGGGCGAGAAGCAACTTCCTCCATGGGTGCCCATAAGGTGTTCGATGGAAAGTCTGAGCGCCAAGAGGAGACAAGCAGCCACGTACTCCATGTCACCATCACAAGTGTGTTGCAACCAGTGACAGAGAAGGTGATCCATCAGGTCTTTGATCCCTATGGCGTCAATGAAATATGTGTATTGCAGGAAACCACTCATGTCAAGGCCTTTGTGGAGTTTCAATCATGGCGCGAGGCAAGCAAAGCTCGAGGTGGGCTGCATGGTCGGTGCATATATGATGGTTGCTGCTTTCTGGACATCCAGCATGCCCCACCATCCATCGGCATTCACATGCTGCCCAACTCTGAACCGGTCGTGGTTGATTGGCATCGAGTGGAGGTGGAGCCGCTCACTTCTTCACATCCATCGGTTGCTACACCTACACCGATTTCTACAGCAATGCCCATCTCGGGGGAACGAGTTGTGCAGGTGTCTGAGGGGGTAGGCCATGTCGCTGCTATGGCCAGTAACACAAACACGGCATGCACATACATGCTGCCCACTGAGCCTCAAACTGATTACAAGCCACAAGATAAATATGAGCAGGTGGTGAATTCTACAGAGGACTCCGAGATCGATAGGACAAAGAGATTATTTCTTGGCAGCACGTTTCAGATCGTTGAAGCAATATGTAGTGAGCGACCATCTCCTTGGCCATCCTGGAGGTACTATTGGTATCAGAGCTAGGTCATTTTCCACACAAATCCCACCAAAAATTTCCCCAAAAATTTCCCCAAAAATTTCGCTTCGATTTGGTTGAGCGGAGGCCATGGGGGCGGCGGAGACCACCATGGAGGCGAGATTAGCCGCAACCATGGCGAGCCTCCGCGAGTCGCGCGCGTTGCTGGCCTCTTGTGCACGGCGACTGGGCCTCAAGGAGCAGGAACGGGAGGCCACCATGACCACGTCGTTACTTGCGCCGGATCCGGTGAGTCAGAAGCCGGAAACCAAGCCTTCTTCGCCTTCGTTCGTCTCCGCGGATTGGGTCGTCGCTGCTGGTGCTCTACACGGGAGCGCAGTCGTCACTCCCACCATGCCCACAAGGTGTTCGACACTTGGACCGGCTGTCAACGTCGGCAACAAACCGGCCGTGTTCGCGTTCCCGGCCAGTGGCACAACACATCTTCCTGCTACTACTCCGATCGAGGCTGGGAACAACACGCAGCAGCCATTGTCAAGGCAGAGGAAACAACCTGTGCCTAGCTTGCCATGGAATTCAGAGCAGATTATGGATACTCATCGTGAGCTTGAGGGGAAGATTGACAAGCCAACACACTTGGAGCATGGAATAGGTGGAGTTCGACTTGTATTGCTTGCAGCACTACCACAAGAATGCAAGCTACAACAGCTACTGTTAAGTGGGATTCAATATGGCTGTCATATCTCTTCATTTTCCTTGTCATGGGATCCGGGTGGTTGTTCACTACAGCTTGACCTCAACAGTACCACACTCATATTTTCATGGGATCCCGGTGTGTGGACTATTTTTCCAGAAATACCAGAGCTTAGTACACCACGGACAATTGGGACGAGAAGACTTAATCAACTGCAGGTGACGTTGCCGGAAGATATAGTTAGCATGAAACGTAAGGAGCAGCTATGGCTCCAGGTCAGGCAGTTGGCTACACAAAATTGGGATCCTGGTATTTTGAGGTTTGCTTGTACATATTTGTTTGCCTGCTATCTGATATTGGTGTGCAGATGTTTGCTATATGCTTTACTGAGGCAAACCAGTCAGCTCCCGACTCAAACATCAGAAACCTATCATGCATTCCTTGCTTATTCCAGTCTGATAAAAGCTTGTCGGATGCAACTTCAAGCAGCACACTGGGCTTTTGTCCTCACTTTCATAACTGAAATAAGAATGTTCTACTCGCAGTTTTGGATCAAAGGGTTTGTTGGAGATTTCTCAGTGACAGTTAATAGAGCTCTATATTTCGTGACATTCAGCATGGAGAAGTTATTCAGATTTGTAGTGAGCCCTTTGGACATGTTCCAAGAAATCTATATGGGATCTGTATGCATGGTAGTGGGTGAGTTCAAAGCACCCAAGCAACATATTTTTGTGGAGGTGCAGATGATATGCCGATCAGCTCATATATTCCTAGTTGAGTTTAGTTTGGTTGATGAGAGCAGTGCTGCTACTGATTCGAATGAACTCTTCCAGTGTGTCAATTGGCAGTATCATATTGGCCAGAGGCATTCATTAATTCCGGAGGGAATGGTTCACAGGAATCAACAACAAGCTGTCTTGGGATGCTATTTTCACATGCAATCCAGCTCGTTTGGGTTGAATGTTCTTCAGCTATGCTGCATGTCAACGCCTGACGGAATGCCATGGGATCCTGGAGGCATCAATGGAAGCGGAATTCGAGCCATTGCTTGGGGACAAGCAATGTTTTGCCGGGGCGGTAGTGTAACACCCGTACTTGACTATGTGTTGGGCCAGGGCATGTGGGCTTTGGGCCCAATGGACAGGAGTTGTGGAGTTGGTCGCTGCGTAGCAGTCAGAAGGGGGCGAACAGAACAGAAATGAACCGAACTGGTTTTCTCCTCTTCTTCTTCCTCTGGTCTACTTCTTCAGGTCTGATTGCTACCACAAGCATCACAAGGTTTAGTGCTACCACAAGCACCTGTATCATCTCACGTCCTGGCAATCGTCAGTGGCCACGGGATATAACACACCTCCTCCGGAGACGACGGCGGCGTAGGCCAGCGCCCCCGCGAGCACGAGCACCGCGAGGTGGCCGTTGAACTGCAGCGTGGCGACGGAGCGCGCGCGGTGGTAGTCCTCGTGGGTGCGGCACTTGATGGTGTAGTCGACCGGGCTCGCCTCGTGCAGCGCGCAGCCGGTGGCGATGGCGTCGCTGAAAAAGGAGAAGCCCATCTGCACCATCCAGGTGCCTTGCAGCGCGAGCCCGGCGGCGCGGGCGAGGCGGGGCGGCGCGGCGCGGCGCCCGGGCTGTGCACGGCGAGCAGGGTGACGCCTAGGCAGAGGGTGACGGGGACGAGGAAGAGGTCGAAGTAGTGGTTCTCGATGCCCGCGGCGGTGGAGGGGCGGCGGTGCGCGAAGAGGAGGAGCTCCTGCGCGAAGGCGGCCGCGAGGAGGAGGTCGAGGAGTTGGGGCGGCGGGGGAGGGGTGGTGGGGGGGAGGAGGAGGGGTGTGAGGGAGTAGAGGAGGAAGAGCGCGGAGGCGGCGAGCGTGGGCAGGGAGAGGTGGTGGGCGGCGGAGAGGAGGCAGAGCGCGGAGAGGAGGGCGGCGAGGAGGTGCCGGTGGGCGTGCGGTGATGCGGCGGAGAGGCGGCGCGGGAGTGGCGGGAGGCGGAGCGGGAGGGCCTCGAGCGCTGCCAGGGCCAGGAGGCCTAGCCCGGCGGCGGAGTAGGCGACGAGCCCCGGCATGTGTGGGTCGCCGCCGGTGGATCTGGGCTGTGGCCGGGGAGCTGCTGCTTGGCTTTGGCGCGATCGGATCGGCGCGGGAGTCAGCGGCGGTTGGCGACCGGAGGCCGGCACGGTTGACGAGCTGTGCGGGAATGTGTCACCTGCTCGCTGCTCCTCCTACCCGTTACTCTTCGAGAGAAACGGAATCCGTATCCAAGTGAAGACTTCTGAGAATAACCTGTCAAATGACAAAAGAGCCTGATTTTGGAAACATTGATGATGTGCAGAAGTGGAGGACTTGGAATCCGTATCTAACTGAATTGTCTAGACTTTGTCATAACAGTAAGTTTCCATTTTAGTGGGAGGTGACTTTAAAGGAGAGTGAGAAAAATAAGAAATGGAGTTACTCTCATTGGAGTTTCCTCTTTAACGCAATTATTGAGCAACATGGGTTAATGGAACTAAGCTTAACTGATCGAGCTTTCACCTGGAACAACAACGACCATGTGATCCCAGCGTTTGAAAAAATTGATCATATACTGGCTTCTCCTGATTGGGACAGGGCCGGCTCTAACATTTTAGGGGCCTGGGACGAACTCTATAAATGGCCCCTAATCAATGGGCCTCCAGCCATTTTTTCTATGTCGTTTATGTGTTACCGCTGGCGTGTGTGCCATTCTGTATGTCACCAGTAATAATCCAGACAATTTATACAAAACTACTAGTGGCGTGTATTGAGTAATGCACGCCACTAGTATATACGTCCCAGTTATGGGCCCCAAATTTGGCGGGGCCCCGGGCCGTCGCCCCTCTTGCCCTGGGCCAGAGCCGGCCCTGGATTGGGAGGAGCACTAACCATTAGCTGTTGTGATGGCTTGGGATCGCGGGCTCTCATATCATGCTCCTTTCATTTTGATGATTTGGCAAGTAGAATTTACCACCTTCCATTTTGAAAATTCCTGGTTTATGAGGGAGGCTTTTGTTGAGGTTGTGTGTAATAGCTGGATGGAATCGGTGTCGGTGTCTCATATTTTGAACATTTGGCAGTGTAAGCTGAGGAGGTTGCGGAATGAAAGGCTGGATTAAAAATGCTGACAGTGCATAGAAAAAATGCAAACTTAAATATTTGAGAAACTAATATAGCAAAAAAATTGATTGCTGAACAAAATGTTTTAAATTTGGCTTTGCATGAGGATAATAAAAAATTAAATGAACAATGTAGAATCCTATTGAGGCAGGAGGAATTGAAGTGGATTTAAAGGTGTATAGAAAAAAGAGATTAGGGGAGGTGACTATAATACAAGATATTACCATGCCAAGGAAAATGGACGCAAAAGGAGAAATATGATAGTTGCTTTAAGAGATGGAGATGCTGATGTTATTGGTCAAACAAAAACTTGGAACATTATATTACTGATTTCTACACACACAAAATGTTTTAGCCATCCTATTATTTCTAGTATTTGTTTAAATGTGTCGAATGTGCCTAGGATTGAAGAATATGTCGCTTTTGATCTTACTTATCCCTTCTCTTAGGAGGAGATTAGAGCAGCTATTTTTGAAATGGAGCACAACAAGTCTCCTGGACCGGATGGATTTACGGTACTCCCTCGGATCCATAAAAAATGTCAGGATTTTAGTTCAAATTTGATCAACTGGGAATTGATTAAAAATGATTTTAAGGCGGTGGTTGACCATTTTCATTGAGGTAAGTTGGCAATGGAACGTCTTAACTATGGGATAATTACCCTATTTCCTAAATGTAAGGACACTGGATGTTAGGAAATTTCGACCCAAGTTAGGAAATACTCCCTCCGTTCTAAATTAGATGACTTCCATTTGTCTACATGTGCATGTATCTAGACACGTTACAAGTATAGATACATCCACTTTTAGATAAATGAAAGTCATCTAATTTGGAACGGAGGGAGTAAAAGTTTTACAGTTAAATCATTCTACATGTTTTCGCAAGCTAGAAATACAAAATGGTCGTGTCTAGCGGGCGCCCGGGCGCCCGACGGTAGACTCGAACGCCCACAATTAATGGTTGCCACGTAGGAAACGAAAGCGACGTATACCTGGGACCTGGCGTGTGAGCGTTTGAAGCAGCTATCCGGCAACCCTTGGGCGCGGCCGTGGTTTTCCTGTTTCTTTTTTTAGGGAGAGTGCGTAGTATGAAAAGGACCTTAAGTGGGCCTTCGGGAAAGTCAACCAAAGTTGCATATGGGCTCTGTTTGAGCTATACGTGAGACTAGGAGAGAGAAAAGACTGGGATAGTTGGAACTCAGCTCAACATGTGACCGAATTGATGTTTATTTTGTCAGATTGTTGCATAACGCTACACATATGTTGCTTCATGGCACACCAAAATTGTTGTGCATCATAGCAAAGTTGATTTTAATTATTGTGAAGTTGCGTACCGATATGTGATGTGTGTTTAATCACACACCAAAGTTGCATCGCGTCATACCAAATTTGCTTTTATTTGTTGTGAATTTGCCTAACGATATTGTGATGTTTCTTCGCCTCAAAACTTTGCCCTCCCGGACCAAACCACCGGCGAAAGTCATGTCCAGGCGCCGGTGATGTTCCAAAGTAGGAGTTTAGACGGACGGTAAAGAGGCGACAACGACGTTGTTGTTGAAGGCCAACCTCGATGACGCAGGGGAAGGTGGGTATTGCTATCATGAAGTTGCCTATCGTAGATGACCAAGTTGATTCGTCGTGAACCAAAGTTTCTTACTGCTATTGCGAAGTTGCCTACCGCAGATGACCAAGTTGCTTTGTTGCGCACCAAAATTGTTTATTGATTTTGCGAAATTGCGTACTCCAGATGTCAAAGTTGTTTATCTGCTATTGTGAAGTTTCCTACCGCGTTGAAACAATTTCACAACAACGGTAAGCAACTTTGGTGTGCGATAAACAATTTCAGAACACCGGATAACAAATCCAGAACAATGGTAAGAAACTTTGATACGAGGCGAAACAACTCCCCCGACTTTCTTTACTCTTCCCCAACGGTCCGACTTGCTCGTTCTCCCCGGAAATCAACGCATCCCCGCGCCGCCGCCGGGCACCACTGACAGCGCCGGCACCAGAAACTCACCCACAGCGCCGGCACCGGCCACCCGCCGCGCAGAAGTGGCTACATCCACTACGCCCCGCCACCGGCCAGCTCTTGTGGAGTTGGGAAATTGCCGCTGATAGAGGAGAAGGGGGCGGCTAAAAGCGGCGGAGTGCGGCGCGGACGCGAGGCCGGCGAGCCGGTGAGCGGAGCGGGCGAGGCGGCGATTGGAGGGCCGGCGGCGGCGTATCTACCTCAACTTGAACGGGGCGCGCTCTCGCGTCTATGTTCGTCGTTGACGTTCGTGCGCAGCTCCTGACTCACGATACAGAGGAACGAAGGAGCTAATGGGCTTCCTTTTGGGATGAATCTGGGCTTAACTCGGGCCACCTGTAAAGGCAAGAAAAATTGCTATGCCCAGGTTCTGTGAGGCCCAGCTCTGTTCCTGCTCACACCTGCATTTTGAAACTGAACATCGAAATTAACTTGACAACGGTGGAATGTAAATTTACATTAGGAAACTTTAATCCAGTGGTACGAACTTTCACAACAACATAGGCACATCTCATCATTTAGAGGCAATTTTGCTAATAGGCGAAACAATTATGGTGTGTGATGACACAACTTCAAAACATTAGTAAGCAACTCCATAACAACTCGCAACAACTTTGTTACGAGACAAAGCAAGTGTTGTGTGCGTTGAAGCAACATCATAACATTGGTACACAACTTTATAACAGGATTTGCAAATGAAATACAACTAAACGCAACTTTGATACGAGGTGAAACAACTTTGGTGTCTAATGACGCAACTTTTACAACATCGGTAACCAACTACATAACTATTAAAAAGAATTTTGCTACTAGGCGAAACACTTATGGTGTGTTATGACGCAACTTCAAAACACTGGTAAGCAACTCCATAACAACTCAAAACAACTTTGTACGAGACAAAGCAAGTGTGTGTGCAGTGAAGCAACATAATAACATTGGTACACAACTTTATAACAGCGATATGCAAATCCAATACAACTAAACGCAACTTCGGTACGAGGTGAAACAACTTTGGTGCCTAATGACGCAACTTCTACAACATCGATAAGCAACTACATAACTATTAAAATCAATTTTGCTACTAGGCGAAACACTTATGATGTGTGATGACGCAACTTCAAAACAGTGATAAGCAACTCCATAACAACTCAAAACAACTTTGGTAAGAGACAGAACCAAGTGTTGTGTGCGATGAAGCAACATCATAACATTGGTACACAACTTTATAACAGCGATATGCAAATCCAATACAACTAAACGCAACTTCGGTACGAGGTGAAACAACTTTGGTGCCTAATGACGCAACTTCTACAACATCGATAAGCAACTACATAACTATTAAAATCAATTTTGCTACTAGGCGAAACACTTATGATGTGTGATGACGCAACTTCAAAACAGTGATAAGCAACTCCATAACAATTTGAAACAACTTTGGTAAGAGACAGAACCAAGTGTTGTGTGCGATGAAGCAACATCATAACATTGGCACACAACTTTATAACAACGATATGCAAATCCAATACAACTAAACGCAACTTCGGTACGAGGTGAAACAACTTTGGTTCCTAATGACGCAACTTCTACAACATCGATAAGCAAGTACATAACTATTAAAATCAATTTTGCTACTAGGCGAAACACTTATGATGTGTGATGACGCAACTTCAAAACAGTGATAAGCAACTCCATAACAATTTGAAACAACTTTGGTACGAGACGAACCAAGTGTTGTGTGCGATGAAGCAACATAATAACATTGGTACACAACTTTATAACAGCGATATGCAAATCCAATACAACTAAACGCAACTTCGGTACGAGGTGAAACAACTTTGGTGTCAAATGACGCAACTTTTACAACATCCGCAAGCAACTACATAACTATTTTGGGCTTAATCCAGTACGGTCCCCTCTTTTCCCCTCTCTCTATGCTTCTCAAGAGTAAGCAAAATTCAGTAATACAGCACGAGCAAGCAAAAATCAGAAGAAATGAAATCAGGTCTTTGAGTAGGCGTCAAGGTGCAGCTCGTGGACTAGTAGCTTACGGTGGAGCTTGTACATGGACACCTAGGCTAGGCTAGTGGAGGAGCACGGCAGCTCGCCTGACAGGTCCCTTCGCTCACGGGAGGAAGCTCCGGGAGGCAGCACTAGCTTGGACGAGAGGGATGTCAGGGACCTGCAACACTGTCTGATTTCTCGCAGGATCTCCTCCTGATTTCTCTCCGTCCCCAGCAAGACTGCCCGCGTTGCTGATTCCGGCCGCCGCCGGCCTACTCTCCTATTGCCTTTCACCAGCATTGATCCGCCGGCCTCCTATCCCCCAAATCCCTACCAGCGAGATGTCGTTCCGGCCTCGTGCTGGTTCTCCACCTTCTGCCGTCGGGCACTCGGGCTGCTGTTCCTGTCTTGACGACAGAGCACGAGGTAGTAATCCAGGCGGCGCGGGGAACAAGCCGGCCCCGTCGAGCGCGGAGCAGGGACTGGAGTTGATCTTCGGTGGAGGATGTCGAGCCGCGCGCTGAGCAAGGGGGGCGGTGGCGTTCGATCTCCCATTTGAGGATGGAAGGCCTGCGCGAGGAGCAAGGGACCGCTGTCTTCGAGCTCGCCGGGTGAGGTGCAGCGGTGCGGGGGCGGCCGGCGGCGGAGGCTGGTGGTCCTGGGCAGCGCAACTACTAGGCGTGGTGGCGGAGGAATCCAGGGCGACGGCAGCAGAGAGCCTTCCCGGCGGCGTGTCGTGGGAATAGGGAACTAGGAGACGACGGGGTGGAGCGAATTTGTTTCCGTTCTGTGTGAGCGCTCGATCTGTCGAAATAGCGCAGCTGCGCTTTGTGGCAATTACCATACAAAATTGATTTATGTGGAAAGTCAAGATTCTGAACAAAATAAAGGTCTTTTTGTTGTTAGTGGATCAACGTAGCATACTGACAAAAGATGTCTTGGCTCATCGTGGGTGGGAGGGTGATCTTTCCTGTCAGTTATGTAGGCCTAGTTTGGGAGCTCCGTTTTTCCTAAACTGCAGTATCTAGATAATGAAGTATTCAAGTGCTTGGCAAATGAATACTTCAGTTTCCTCATACCGAAGTATTTCACAGTTTTACCAAAAAATATTAGGCGTTTGGTAAGTGTTGTTTAACCATTGATTTGACTGCGTGCATGGAGTCAGCAGAAACTACTACATGAAAATTCAGAATGCAAGCATGCATGAAACTAGGAACTATGGGTGCATGTGCATGCATGTTTCCTGTTAGGCTACGAATCGTGAAAAACCTTGACTACGCATGTTGCTGCATGGATTTCTCGGGCGGCGCTGGGCGTGCTAGGTGTCGGAGGATCGGCGTAGCACCAGGTGCTGGAGGGTCGGCGTCTGGAACAGCTGGCCGTGTAGAGCTCGGCAAGGAAGAGGACATCGCCGTGGGCGACCTAGCCGAAGACGACGGGGTGAGTAGATGCGTTTTTTGAGGGAAGGAAGATATGCGTTTCTCTGTTTAGGAAAAAAGAGGTCCGGACTGAAGTCTCAAATACGTCAAAAAAACTGCAGTTTTTAGGATACTTCAGTATATAAAACCACAATATTCTTTGGACCCAAACGGCTTAAAGTATCTAAAACTTCAGTATTTTTAGAAACTGAAGTATTCACAAAATACTTCAAAAAAACAGAGCTCCCAAACGCACCCGTAACCTGGATGAGGATGCATACCACTTGTTTTTCAAATGTCCGGTAGCTAGATATTTCTGGAATGTAGCCAGATGTGCTTTTGGTTTTCGTGATATTCCTAACTCGATTAACCATTTGTTTGGAGTGTGGAGAGAAAGTTTATGTAAACAAGACCGAGATATGATTATGGTTTGTGTTGTTGCGGTTTTGTGGTCGATATGGAAAACATGGAATATTGCGTGTTGTTGCTCGATCCGACCTCAAGATACCGTAACGATTACTAATACCGTAGCGACCGGTGACGAGAATATAGACGGAAGGCTCGAGATGAGTCCGGCTTTGAATTAACGAAGCTATCAACCGGCTAGGAAATACAACACAGACACCACACGGCAGATACAAGATGCTGGTAAACAGCTTACAACATCAAGAACAAACAGCAAACACAAGATAAACAAAAAGCCTAGCTAGAAGTCTTCGATGTCCTCTACCGCGAACGAAGCACCATGTGAGCGGCAAAGGCAGAACCTTCGCAGAATGCAAGCGAGATGCGGCAAGACCTTGTCTGTTCCAGGCGAGTCAAAACCTGACATCCTCTTCCATAGCCGAAGGGGGCCCCTACCCCCTCGCCCTGGCTCGAAGGGCGCCGTACCGTCGGCAATGGAGATGCTCACCCTAGAGCAAAGGAAGGAACATGAACTGCCAATAGGACCAAACATACAAGCTGCCACATAGCTGCACTGTCCAGGAGGACACTCGCCGCCTACCACGGAAACACCCACGGAGAGAAGCTGCTTGGTGGGGATGAAGATATGAAGAAACTGCAACATGGAGGAGCTGCAGCAACTTCGCCGAGCGTCGAAACAGAACCTGCAAGAGAGAGGACCATGCTGAAGGGGATCGTAGATAGAAAACAAAAAAAATCCTACCGACGATAACCAGAAACTAGCCAAGATCTATAACTATGCAGATATACTATACAGAGGAGAACGGAGTACATACCCTTATAGACCGAAAGCGGGATTACGTTCCCGCACAAACGTTGTCGATGAAGCCGACGAAGCCGACCTCAAGGTCGTGTAGAGGAAGTTAGACGTACTCCCAGCGCCACCCGTGTAGCGCCTCGTAGTTCTACACACGTACGGTGTAGATGACGACCTTCGGGCTCCAGATCCAGCAGAGCGGCGGAAGCGGAAGTTTGGATCTAGCAGCACAGCGGTGTGCGTATAGTGGAGAGACTTCTCTCCCCGTACGCAGCTCCAGAAACAGAACCACGCTCAAGGTAGGAGAGAAAAAGAAGAAGATGGGATGATCTTCCAAGGCATGGGGGGTCCCATCTTCCAAGGCATGGGGGGTCCCCTATTTAAAGGTGGAGGAGGGCTGCCCACCCCGCTGGCTAAGCCATAAGGGACTATTCCCACATGGCTCGTCCGGCCATGGGGGGGTGCGCCGGCCCTGGTTGGGCCCTATTCGGCCCAGCCAGGCCGGCTGGCCCTCCCCTCTCTTTTTTCCTTTTCCCCTTTTGGGGTTTTTCCCTAATGGGCCTCTAAGGCCCATTTAGGTTTAATACTTTTAAAAATTCGAAATTAAATAAATAAAAATATATTTAATCACTAATAACACTTATTAATATTAAATACATATTATTTAATTCATTCGAGCTCCGAAACATATTTTGTTGCCTCCGATCAACATCGACATGTTCCGGAACACTTCCGGAATCCTCGGTTTCTTTCTCTCTTATATCCAATCTAATCGTCACCTACCCTTAAGTGTGCTACCCTACGGTTCGGGATCACACAGACATGAACGAGACACGTTCTCCGATCAATGACTAACAGCGGGATCTTGATACCCATGATAGTCCCTGTGCATCCACGAAAATCTTTTATCGTTCGAACCTTTAGACGTCCAGTCTCATCCCCTTTTGCCTAGCGATACTTAGATTGTCCGAGTATCGTTCTCCGGTATCACGATTACCGAGCATGATCTCGTTGTTGACAAATCTATCTTTACTCGTCTGTGATATTACATCCCCGTGATCTAGTCATATGCTTGCAAGCTCATTGATGTAATCTCGCCGAGTGGGTCCAGAGTATCTATCCTGCTATGTGGATTGGCAAATCCCGCTCTTGATCACTTGCCTCCACTGCTTCCTTCGAATACCCAAAAGTGTCACCTTTATTGTCACGCTATATAAGACATGCCGTTTGATGCAATCAAAGCACCTTCCAGAAGCAGCGATTTGATATGACCTCACAGTCGAAGGTATGAGCACTACGTTTCTATATCTTTTGGGTATGTCCATCACATCATTCACCTAACGACATGACTCCGTTGTCAACCGACGTAATTATCCATGATCAGGAAAGCTTGATCATCTGTTGCCCAACGGACTAGTTAAATAGAGGCTATTAGGGACCTGGTTGTTTACATACCACACGTGTATTAATGTTTCCGCGTAATACACTTATAGCATGGTACAAAAACATATTATGAACAATTGAGATATGACAAATAAAATCACTTTATTAATTGCCTCTAGGGCATATCTCCGACACATGCTAATGCCAGCCAAAGACACCGCTCTAAACGGGAGAGGGGACCCTTCCCCTCCATGCCCAGGCACGAGGGCACCGATCCGCCGGCGAGCAGGTGCGAGGAACAAGCACAGAGCATCCATAGGAGGCTGCAGGAAAGCTGAAACACATGACCCAACACTGAAACCACAGCTCAGACCACGGCGCCGACAGCCGGAACCAGAGCACGTGCACACCCCTCTCGCCCAAAGCAGCACCTTCAAGAAGGTGACGACGCCTAGGGCACCGCTGCCGCTCAATTCGGAAGGATTTGGGATTTCTCCTGGGCAAAGAGAGGGGAGGGAGGAAGGGGAAACCAACGGCGCCTCCAGGGAGGTAGACGGCGCCCGCAGACGTCGCCACCGTCTCGGCTGGCAAGACCAGCCTGGGATTTCTCCTGGTTCCCTACCTCCAAACACCTAGCCCTGCACCAAATCCGGCAACCAGCGGCCACCGGAGCACAGCGCCAGGGTAGGGTACTCGGGAGGAGGAAACCTCACCATCAGATCTGGATCAGGGACAGGGCGCAGCAGATCCAGCACCACCGCCGCCTCCACGCCGCCCACACGGCCAAGGAAGAGGGCCAGCACCCGCGCGCGCTGCTCGCCGCAGAGCCGGCGCCGCCTCACCACCCGAGGCCGCCGCCTCGGCATCCTGAGTCCACCGCAGGGCGCGACGCGAACCTCGCCACTACCTTCATCAGCGGTCGCACAGCAACGGCGGTCTCCTCTGCTAGCGGCGGGGAGGGGGAGATAGAGGGAAGGAGCTGGCGGCGCTAGGGTTAGGTGCGCCGCTCGAGTCGCCCCAGAAGGAGCGACGCGGGAGTAGGGGAAGAGAAGTCACAAAAAGGAACAGCGTCGGTGACGAGAATATTGCTATGACAATTCTACAATAGCTTATGGAAATAATACTGATAGGCAGATAGCTACAATGCTCTTTGTTTTTTTACTTTTTGGCCTATAATAATTATAATAATAAGTAGTCAAACTCCCCCCTCCACCCCCCCCCCCCCCCCCCCCCCCCCCCCCCCGGGTCGCCGTCCCCTTCTGGTGTCGGTTTACTTCAGTTGTGGCAGTAGTTAGGTCTCTATGGTAGGGTCTTGATGTCTGCTCTGGCAGATGTTTATCTTTCCTGTTCTTACTTTTTCTGTATTGAACCTTGTCTATGATTTCATTAATGAAATCGGGATAACTTAGTTAAAAAAAAGAAATTACATGTTCTACACCGGAACACGTACTCCGTAGACACGCCTCCGAAGCTCTAGACACGTAACTCCACCATACGGCGCAACCGGCAACCCCATCTCCAGCCACATCCCCGCCACGGCCGCGCGCGAAGCTCCGCCGCCGCCACCACCGCCGTTGACGCAAGGGATGTCGCTCTGCTGCTGCGGCGCCGGCAGCCGCCGTCTGCTCCTCCATCGCCTCTTCCTTGGCCAGCGCCCCCAGGTCCGCCGCTCCCTCCTCCACCTTCGCGCCGCCTCAACCGGCGCCGCCGCCGCCGCAGCATCTTCCTCCACCGCATCACTCTCGCCGGCGCAGCAGCGCCAGGTCTCCCTCTACGTGGACGCCCTCCTAGACTGGAACCAGGTCGCTCTCTAAACCCCAGTCACTCGCTCTCACTCACACTGAACCCCAGTAGCTCACACGGCCATCCGATGCTCTCTTGATGTTCAGAGGATTAACCTTACCGCCGTCACCGACGAGGCCGAGGTGATGACGCGCCACGTGGTAGACTCCCTCGCGGTCCTGCCCCCACTCGAGCGCGCGTACACCTCCCGTGGCGGTGACGCTGCTGGCATCAGCCTTATCGATGTCGGCTCCGGCGCAGTGGCGGAGCCAGAACTCCAACACTGTGTTGTCGGTGCAAATCTGTGGTCAAATACATATATCTGTACTGATTTTAATTATTTTTTACACGAAATTTGCTTGCAGATTCAAAAAAGCTGTGTAGTCACTTGACTACACAGTGATAGTGTGGCTCCGCCACTGCTCCGGCGCCGGCTGCCCGGACTGATCCTTGCTGTTGCGCGGCCAAGTGAGAAGCGTTTGTTTACGCATCCGTTCACATATTTTCTGGTGATGGCACTGGGAAGCGTCTGCTCGTCCTGTTTTCCTCATTGGGATATGGGCTGGTTTTTCAGGTTGGAAATTTACGCTGTTGGAGTCGATGCGGAAGCGATGCACGTTCTTGGAGCATGCAGTTGAGGTGATGGAGCTGTCAAATGTGGATGTGGTGTGTGACCGAGCTGAGGTAAGCTGTCTTTGAGCAGCTATCAGTTTGCAACTTGTTATAATTGATTAGGCTTTGAGCATTTCCTGAATTTTGCGAAACAATTTTCAGTTTTCTACATTATTGGAGTTTGGATTTTACTACCAGGTTATGTTTAATTTATAATTTACCGAAGAAATGACAGTATGGAAATTTAACACTTGAGATTATTTGCTGGGGTCATGGTTGAAGAGATTTAGATTCGTTGCTGAACACATTTAAACCTTTATTCATGAAATTTATCTACGCTTTTCCAAACCAGTATATGGCATCACTGTTATACTTTGACTATTTTGCTTACATTCACTTATAGGACAGAACGTTGGCCAAAGTCGTGAGTTCAGAGAGGCATTTGATGTAGCAGCTGCAAGGGCCGTTGCGGAACTGAAAATTTTAGGTGTTTTATCATGTACCATTTTTTGTTTGTTTACTAGACCATGTCTAGCAATTAATCCTAGTTTTCTCGTTTGCAGCTGAATACTGCCTCCCGTTGGTTCGTGTTGGTGGTTTATTTATAGCTGCTAAAGGGCACGATCCTCATGTAAGTATTGGCTATTTGCCTATTACGCATGCTCTAAATGTACACACATATTGTCTACAACTCATGTTTCTCCAATTTCAATATGTTGTTGGGGGCAGGAAGAAATAAGAAGTGCAAAAGCTGCAGTTCATACACTGGGTGCCTCCATGCTAGATCTGTGCAATGGTACGCTATCTTTAGCTCTACATGATTAGCTTTGACAATTTTCAAGACAATTTTCATAATATTATTCTCAGTTCATGGTATGCAGCTAGTACTCTCTGTCTCTGAAAATAGATCCAAAAAATAGAGAGATTGTAGCTATGTCAGTGCATTTTTTCACTTACTCGGTCGCACATATTAGTACCGTTCTACATGGTATTTTCTTATTGACCTTCAAACTAAAAGAGGGAAAAGGAGCTAGTACCCCTATCTTCCATTTTCACTTGCTGGCATCTTATTACTTAACTTTCTCAGAAATATATCAATTTGGTATTTTATCAGCATAGCAGTTTGCATGTGCTTTAATTTGTGCACGTTGCTGCAATAAACCATTGAATGTGGTCCATGCTTATCGAAAGACACAATTATTGATCTGATCCCTGTACTAGTTCTTGACTGTGCAATATCCATGTTTATCGAATAGTCGATGCTCTGTTTGACCTGATCCCTTTACTAATAATACATGACTACGTCCAATACCCATGTTGATGAAAAAGTAGATGCAAACCGTTGCTAATTCGGAACGAGATCCTCTAACTTTGCCATTCCTAACTTTCCCTAACTTTGGGTCATTGACACGTGGGCCTACCACACACGGGACCCACCTGTCAGTGACTAAAAGTCAGGAAAAGTCAGGATTGCAAAGTCAGAGGAACCGGCTCCCTGCTAATTCATGACTTTGATGGCCATATTGATGATAGGAGCAACACAATTTTTGACCTGGTCCCTTGTATTTCAAAAGTGCGTGATAGACATTGATGGATTAAAAATCCTAACATCCAAGCCCTTTTTCATCCACAGTTGAATCAGTTGGACCTCATGGCCAACGAACGGCAGTTGTATACCTAAAGGAGCGCACTACTCCAAAAAAATACCCTCGGCTTCCAGGTAATCCCAAGTTGCCTTTTATGAAAGGGCACATCATTTAGTATTGTTCAGATCTTAAACATGTAGTTGGTGTCATCCAGGTACCCCTTCTAAGACGCCATTATGAGAAGCACGTTTCGCTTCGTTGTAGAAATACAATGATGAAAAGCTGATACGTGGCTGCTCTCAGAAGTCAGAAGGACTGGAATGTGCTTCCTCTTAACGCGTGAAAGAGTTATTTAACCACCTGACATGGATTATTTCCTGGTGCAAATTACATCGAGTTAAACTGAATTAGACTGACAAGTTGCACCATTATTTTTGTTGCAAGTGTTTGTTGCTTGCAAGGGGACTGGTGCATTACTCCTTGTATCTGCGACAAATTCATTTTTTACAGGCATTCCACTAGTGAGTACATGAAATCCTGTTACGATTTATAGTCGAGGCGGCGTTTCTCTGAACAATAGTGAAAGTCTGTCTCCTTGTGAACTTGACAGGTCTATATAAGTCGGCCTTGTACTGGTGAAACGGAGGTTGAATCGCTGAAGTAATCCCTATCTCTCGCTGAGTCCTCTCAACTACTCCTGTTGCTTTTCAAACTCTCATTTTCTACCTCGAATCCCTTCTTCCAGATCTAAGCAGGATCATTACAAAAGTCTTGAAGCAACTGCTACAACTCCAGCTTGTTTAATAAAGAAACCTGTCGCTCATGTGGTACTCGAACGACTCTTCCACTCGTCCTTGGCTATTAGTTAAAACTTTTTAGTCGGACGAAACCATCTTTCTTGCAACTGAATCAGCGTTACTATTATACTCTCACGCTTCACCACATAAGCATATGGCTGCATCATCATTGCTGATGTGTTGTCTGAACTCTGAAGCATCGACATGAATTAGACTATTCCAACCGAGTAGAGCGAAACTTCTCCCCTGCTACCTTCCCTCCCAGGAACAGGTCACACATGGATCAATGCAGACGCAGACCATTACAACTTGCAACAGTCACGGGACTAATTCCCATCTTGATCAATCCAAACAATCTACAATTTTATACATGGACTCTAGGAGGAATGATCCATCCAAAGCGTGTTAGCCGGCTTCGGCCGGCTGACCAAGTAGTCCTCCATTGGACTCGTCAAAAGCTGTATATAACATGAGCCGGTTCTGTTTATATCCTAGCTTCATCCCATCTCGCCCAGAGCAAGCTAACAACAATGGCTACCACCAGCAGAAGCAGAGCCTCTCCTCTCCTCGTTCTCCTGGCCGTTTTCGTGCTCGCCGTGTTTCCGGCTTCGTCCGCCGCCTTGCCGGACATCACGCCTCTGCTGTCCAACCCGTGGGCGGCGTTCCAGAACCTCTCCGGCTGCCACTTCGGGGACGAGAAGCAGGGCCTCGCGAAGCTCAAGGACTACCTGAGCCACTTCGGGTACCTGCCCACGTCGACGTCCAAGTTCAACGACATCTTCGACGCCGACATGGAGCATGCCATCAAAACCTACCAGGCCAACTTCGGGCTCGAGGTCACCGGCCAGCTGGACGCGGCCACGCTGGCCAAGATGATGGCGCCCCGCTGCGGCGTCGCGGACGTTATCAACGGCACCTCCACCATGGGTAACTCGTCAGCGACGGTGCGGGGACGGAACCTCTACTCCTACTTCCCAGGGCAGCCGTCGTGGCCGCGGTCCAAGAAGAGCCTCAGCTACGCAATCACGGCGACCTCGGCCACCACCATCGACAAGGCCACGCTGAGCGCTTTCGCGCGCGCCTTCGCGCGGTGGTCGGAGGCCACGCTGCTCAACTTCACGGAGACGGCGTCGGCGTCCGACGCCGACATCACCATCGGGTTCTACGCGGGGGAGCACGGCGACGGGGAAGGGTTCGACGGGCCGCTGGGCACGCTGGCGCACGCGTTCTCGCCGACCGACGGGCGGTTCCACCTGGACGCGGCGGAGGCGTGGGTGGCGAGCGGCGACGTGTCGCTGGCGTCGTCGGACGACGCCGTGGACCTGGAGTCGGTGGCGGTGCACGAGATCGGCCACCTGCTCGGGCTCGGCCACACCTCCGTGGAGGGCGCCATCATGTACCCGAGCATCACGTCGCGCACGCGCAAGGTGGACCTCGCCTCCGACGACGTCGTCGGGATCCAGAGCCTCTACGGCAGCAACCCCGACTTCAAGGGCGTCACGCCGGCGCCGCCCGCGACGAGCAGCCGGGAGATGGACAGCGGGGGCGCCCCCGGCGCGCTGTCACGGCTGTCGAGCGCCGTCGGTGGCGGCGCCGTGGCCGTCTGGCTCGCACTAGTGTTGGGGTCGTGGTAGTCGTTGGATTGTTGACACATTTTTTTTAAATTTTTTTGCGAGCATTATTCTTGCTCTTACATTATTCTGTTGTTTTTTTTTTGTAATATACATACTTGTATTCAAATGGATCCGATTACAGCACACAAACAAGCACACATACGCAGAAGCAGAGAAAACAGAGGACAACAGAACTCGCTCTCGCCATCTTCAACCTCTTGATCGACGATCGACGAAACTCTGCATCGCCGGAGACGACGAAGAACACCGCCAACCAAATCGACCTCCCTTGGTGCAGAAGAACTCCTAGCCTTGAGGCGTCGTTGAGCCGCATCAATCGCCCACTCCAGGGAGCAGGAACTTGAGACGATGAAGGAGCATCGACCGGGGGAGGCCCCCGAGCTCACACTGCACCGGATCTGGGAGCAGCGTCCCAGATCCCACACCTTTCTTCCACAAACCTGCAAGGACGCCGTCTTGAAGCCTCTCTTCCCGCCGCCAGATTTAGATACGTGATTGTTAGATGTACAGATCGGAATATCATATAGTACGATGTGATGGTGCGCCCATGTGGCCATGTGGTATGAGTTTTGCAGAATTCACGTTGTCGTTGTTGTTTTCTTAATGGTGCTAGTACACAGGGTTAGGCCTGCAATTCGAGCCGAGCTCGCTCGGCTCGACTCAGTAGAAGCTCGACTCGTTCAACAGAGTCTAGAATGAAACTTGGCTCGACTCGTTAAACTCGCAAGTAGCTCGCGAGTAGCTCATTTAATTCGCTCGAATAAAAAATATGGAATTTTTTATATATTAGTGTCAAACTGTTAATGCATTTTGCACCGATAATGATGTAGAGGTTTCATATTTCAGCATTGATCTACCCTTTGACTAGAGATGTAAAATTGTAGAAAGATCATCATTGGTGTAGTTCATAATTATTAGTAAAATTACTTGTTTTTTCGTATGCGTGTTTGAATACTTAGAATGTGTTAAACGAGTTATCGACCTACTCGCGAGCTACTCACGAACAGCTTGGTCAACAAACGAGTTTAGAAATGAAACTTGGCGTGGCTCGTGAAACACCGAGTTCGAGCTGAGCCGAGTCACTAAAGATGCGACTGGTCCGGGTCGGCCCGATGGCCCTCCGCACCGAACCTAACTTTTGTTACCAATAGGTAGTGCACTAGATCTTGTAGCACTTAGCAACGAGGCCCTATCCATTAGTATTCCACATAAGAAATCCATTCTAGAAAAAAATACAATTAGATTAGCTCTTCATAGACAAACTTGGGGTTCCCAAATAATTCGCTTAGGAGTCAGTACATAAAGATTTAATTTCATTTCTTAGATTTGTTCTCCTGGTTTGGCCCGTAGAAATTCAGGGTCCAACAGGGTCATACCCTTACGACCCTAGGGTCGAACCGCTATTCCTCCCGAGAAGCCGCCGGCCGCAGCGTCTCCGCAATTGACGCGCAAAAATCAACGCCCGAGGAGCCTCCATTCCCCGACCCGAAGAGCCCCATATTCATCTATGTCGCCGTGTTCAACACCGTGTTCTCCTTCCTCGAGTGAGTATGCTGCTCGCCCAGCGGCCATCGCCTCGACGGCATGGTGCAGGAGGTTGCCACGATGTCCATGTGCTCGACGTGGCCACCGGCGATTGGCGGGGGGACACACCGATTCGGTCCGCACGGTCGTTCTTTGCATGCGCCGAGGAGGGCGGCAAGATCTATGTGTCCGGCGGCTACATGGTCTGAGGCACACAACGCATGTGGTCGCCGTCGGAGGCGGCGGGCGGGTGGTGGTCACCGGCGCCATCGAGTCGGGAGGACACGCGCTTTGGGTGTTCGCCGTCAAGTCGAAGAGCTGGAACGTGGTGCCCTGCCGCCCGAGTTCCCGTCATCGTGTTCTCCGTCAGCGCGTGATGTTGCCGTTCCCGACCGTCCATCTGCATGCCCATGCCCATCTCCGTCCAGCTCCTTGAGTCGGGCTTCGTCTTCTCCGTCGTTGCGAACCTCTCCAGCCGGAACTGTTCACGTCGGGATGTCACAGCGTCCAGCCTCGTCGCGGCGTCGAGGGAGCCGTCGCCGACAGAGCGCATGCTGCCGTCTTCGTCGTCTTATGCCATCTTCCCTCACTTGTTTTCGGTGGCCAGCATCAGCGCGCAAGTGCATGTCCTTCTTCTGATCGGCTTCATCATGGCGGCGTCGGGCGTTGATCATCTCTCGAGCAGGCAGCAACAGCGCGTCAATCTCCCAGCGCGTCATGGTAGGGTAGAACCTATAGGTTACCCTTACCCTGTCAGAAGAGGTGCGGGCTGAACCTTGGACCTGAAATTTTGCTAGCGGTGCACAGGTCCCGTAACAGGTCCACACCGGACCGAACCTATCGCATCATGACGAGTCACGAGCTACTCGTTTAGCTCACGAGTTTCGAGTTTTAATTCCAGCCCTACACAGGGTTAGCATCGACATCAAGGGGAGTCTCTGTTTATCTCGTGCGACTCGGTCTCCGGTGAGAGACAATGTCGAAATTCTATGACTTGAGCATGTTTGGTTGATGAAACATATAGCTACCGAACGTACGTAATGAATTAACACCGCTAAGGCTCTTGTTTGTTTGGTACAAGTTTTAATAGGGGTTAGTGGGGATAATCCCCACAGGAATTGGGTGAAACCTCAACCTTCATTTCAATCCCATCAAATCTCCATTTATCCCAAATCCATTAGGAAGGGGTAGTGTATTGGGTATTGAGTAAAATACGCTGGAGTTTGGAAAATTAATGAGAAAAGTGGGGATAAACCGGTCTAATACACTCGTACCAAACATGGTTTTTGGGGTAAGTGGGGATTTGGGTTTAGTTTGGGTGGTACCCACCAATTACTCATATGTTTATACCTGCTAAAGAGTATACATAATAAACTACTAATATGTAATGTACTCCTTTATTTGCAAAGCAAATGTATTGATTTATTAGAGCTCTGAATGTGTGTCTTTTTATGTTTAAACTGGTGTTATCTGGTGCCATATTTGTGGTTCAGCTATCATCCTCTAGGCTAATATTTTTGTTTATGCCGTTCTTCCTTAATGGGGAGGCCTGCTGAACATATATTGATCTCTAAACCACTGGCTTCATTCGATTCTCTTTCAATTAGCTGTGTACCCATACTTGAATGGGCTACCTTTTACAAAATACAAAAAGTATTACAGAAGTTATAAATAGTGTGAACTTTTAAATAGTGTGAACTGTTGTAGTCTTACATTTAGAATATTTGCTACTTTACTACTTCCTAATGCACCAACACATTGATATCAGCTTATCCTGATTTGAGTCAGGTCATTGACATATTTTTATGTATCTAATTGTTTATTGTTACTGAGATTTCTGTTTTTGTTTTCACGAATAGAAATAATACAATAATTTGGATTCAAGTTCATGTGCATTTCTTGCCATGGTAAGTACTAATACAATTGTTTTGACAACACTCAAGTGACAAAAACTATTCATGTTCTCTTTTAAGTTATCATATGGCCTTGAAAATGTTGCACATTGCGAGGAGAACGCTTGATAAGTGTCCTGACAGTGGTATGGAAAAAGTTTAAATCTGGTCTGCTCTTGCTGACGTTAAAATCATGTCTACACTTGGTAGAGGCCCCATGCAAAGAGGTAATGTCAGTTATCTTAGTTACTCCTGCATTTGATTGGCGAATGATCTCATTAAACATGATGACCACTTTTATTTGCAGAAGACATAGACTACAACTTACGTATTATTACTAACTATATGAAAGACGGTCCGTTTAGCGAGCTGTGAGCGATCCTGGCACTGTAGCAGCTACAGTGTTGAACAGTGGCCGGATGTTTTTTTTGCAGAAAAGTCCCCACGTTTTCCATATATCGTGAGCCGGTCCCCCGATATAAAGCAATCGTTTTTCTTTTTTTCTTTTCTCCTCCCAGCCCGCCCGCCCTGCTCCTGCCCACTTGCCCGCTCGCTAGGGTTCCCCGACCCCGCCGCAACACACTCTGGCCGCCACCTGCCCCGACCGCTCCTCCCCGCCCCGATTCGCCCCGCCGTTCCCCGCCCCGCTACTCCCGCCGTTCTTCGCCCGCGCCTCCCCGCCGTTCCCCGCCCCACTGCTCCCTGCCCCGCTGCTCCCGCCCCGCTCCTCCCCTCCGGATCCGCTGCTCCTCCCTGCCGGCGGAGCTCCGACCAGCCCGTTCCCCGCCATGCTCTACCGGCCTCCCTGCTTCCTCGATCGACGGCCCTGCTCGACCGGGCTCCCTGCCCTGCGTCTTCGATCGAGCCCGTCGTGCTCGACCGGCCGACCGTGCCCGCATCCGTTCACAGCAAGGTGAGGCATTTTCGTGTTTTGAGTGAAAAATTTCGATACATGGAGTGAGGCAGTATGTAAATAGCATAGCATCAAATATTTGTATTTTCGTGTTGCAACGCCTCTGCTATTGATAACTGGAAATCTGAAGTTTGCAACCGCTCTTAATATTAGATCTATAAACACTCCGAATTCATTGTATTTTTACAAAAATAGAGAGTTCCATGTATTATGAATCTCAACAAAACAAATGAGCGGAGCATGCTAAGCCGAAGAGGCTGACAATAATTAGTTAATCAAAAACTGATTTCAGAAGATTGAATATGACATATTCCTTTCCTTGGTTAGCACACATTGTTTCATTACATATATTTTAGATCATGTAGATCATTCCTGCTGATCTCCAGGTTTCTGCTATCAACAGCGAGGGAGAAAATGGCAATATCTAATATTTGCCAAAATTCTTCCAAAACTACGACAGACTAAAGGTAGCTGACACTTTTTAGTTCTCCACCTAATTCCGCACTCAAAAGTTTTTTACCAAACTGTTATTTTAGTTTGACCAATTTGGTGCCAATAGATTTCGTACATATTTTAAGATCAAACAATCAACAAAGAGTAGTTTGTTGTGAAATGCTTATACACAAGTTGACCTTATACCCAGTGTCTAAACCAGTTCCATGTCCTTAACTATGCACTGCCTTGCGAAGTTAGATTTGAAAACATGAGATTCTGAAAGCAAAATTTTCAATTTATTTGAACAAACAATGTTTAGTTCAAAAACTAGATTGATATTTTTTTCTTTGCTTTCTATGGAAGGTAGTTCTCTCTTCAGACATATATACCTTTCCTTTTTTCTTGCCGCAAACACCTATGAAGATATGTAGCCCTACTATGATTTGGTGCCGGTTTGAGTAAGCAAAGCGCGATATAGATAAAATACATACATCCTTCATTGCTCTCACTTGGGTTTTACCTTTGTTATTTTGGCTCAATGGTATTGTGTGCATGGAAATAGGATCAACTTTCAGTGATCTGACATGGGTCTTACCTTTTTTTATTACAACCTCCTTTTTGTACGCATGGAAATAAGATAAATATGCAAGCACATATCATGCTTTCACAGAATTAATCTTCTACTTTAGTGAAGTCATAGATATACCTAACAGATACATGTCTTTTAACTCCCCGTGCAAACTTTTGTTATGGTCTATGGAGAAGATCACTCTTTTAATCAAGCACTGCTCGAACTAAAGCACTTTTAGAGGTATGTTACTTGATATCAAATGCGAGGGTCACCGGTTCAAATCCGATAGCCGGCTTTTTTTCTTTATCGAAATTCCGCGAACAAGAATCTCTTTTTTTACGAATTAAAAGGATAATCCAGGATCTTTTATGTTTTCTTCTTTACAATTTTGCTATATACAAAATAATAAAATAGATAATATATAAATACATAATACATATTTTGATGCAATTACATTTTTTGTGGTACTATTATTGGGTATCATTTGTGTTTACACACCTACCTGAATATCTGTAGTGGTATTTCTCTAAGCTGACAGTTTGGTAAGCTGACATGTTGGTCGAGGTTTCCATCACGTTTGCTGCTGATTGTATATGAAATCAGAAAACAATACAGCAGATTTGTCATATCTATCATTGTGTGTGATTGTCCGTAGATTTTCCTGACAGATATTCTTATGTGGAGAGGACCTACAAATGAGCATGTGAATTCCAACTTTTGACGTATTTTTACCAACATTGCAGCAGTTCTATTCAGTAAATTCTTTCTGGAGGTTGTCTACTTAAGGTTAGTTCAGCTGGCTTATGATTTTGAAGTTTTTTGTACTAACTTGCACATCTCACTTGCTTAAATTTTAGAGTTGATTTCAATCTCTATTGTAAACTTTCTGTACCTTCATTTTGCATCAGGTTTAGGTTATCTTTCGAAGGTAGCATGTTCAGTTACCTGCTTCGTCTTCAATCCATACCGAGGTGGCGCCGCCACCCCGATACACCGACAACTACCGAAATAAACGTCATCAAGAATTTGATCACGCTACAGACAGGGCAAAGTTGAAGCATTAAGATAGATTTCTGTTAATTCTATGGCTAGAGCTTGAAGCATGTGCATTGTCGTATATTTTCAAACAATAGCTGAAAATGACTGTAGCAGAAAGGCAAGGTTGTGCTTACTGTATAATTACGATAAAGTCAGATATATGTTCTCTGATCAACATCTCCAACACGAGAATTCAGGTATATCTCCACCTAACAAACAGACCAAGAAACATGCTACCTACCATAAATCTACATTATTGTACTTAATTGATCTACTGCCCACATTACAGCAACGGGCGCGGCGTGTCGCCGCGCAAATCTTCCTAGTATGCTTCAAAGCTCTAGCCATCTCGGAGCCTTTGATTGAGCCTGCCAATTATTGGATTGTCAAACTGTATCCTCCCTCTTGTATTAACACTATCAATTGTCTGCCAAGTTGTAGTGTAAAGAAGCATATTTGCAACCCAGGTTTTCGTGTTTCCGTCCTTGTGGCCATGCGTAATTTCAATTAATTTGACCCGATGAATTATTGCGCCATTACCTTTCAACTTTCATTTACATAAATCATTGAGTTTAGATCGTAATATAAGAAGTTGGTTAGGTGATGCTAATTTCGGTTATTTCCTTAAATCAGTCCTAGAAAGTCAGCATATGTTTGATATTTGAGTTCGCATCCAATATTGAAGACGCGGTGGCGTACTGTGCAAAGGCTATTTCATTATGTAAATCACGCATATCCAACCTAAAAAATGCATCTGCTGCTTCAATCCACAAAGATCTGCCCTCGACTATGAGATAGAGTTTCTTACTGACATGTCTTGCAAACTCGAGAAGAAGGTAAGTAAAGCTAGATTATGCTCATTTTACAAACTTAGTTTTTCCACATGAACCTAAGCAGTGACATTTTCGAGTTGCTCCAACTCAGCTTGAGCACCTGGAGCAAACAAAGTTAACCTCAACTACAATGGCGAGTGGTGAGCAGAATGTTGGTGACGCTATGCCAAGAGCTGCATCCTCAACTCCTGTTAGTAACTTGCTGGAACTTCTTAGCATATTTGATCCGTCTTGCTCAAAACAAGCTGCACGCCTATTTGGCCAGAGCTGCAAGAGGTCTAGAAATCGCATGAGTCGTTGAATCTTTCATATCCCGACTTGAAGTATTGGTCAGAGTTTGAAGTAGCGGTTGTCTCTTTCATCTTTGATATGGGAAATGTCTGTGTACTTCCAAATGCAATGACAGTTACTGTCGATTTCTGTTTGTTACCCATGTCTTGTGCCAGAGTGAGGCATTTTCGTGTTTTGAGTGAAAAATTTCGTTACATGGAGTGAGGCAGTATGTAAATAGCATAGCATCAAATATTTGTATTTTTGTTGCAACGCCTCTGCTATTGATAACTGGAAATCTGAAGTTTGCAACCGCTCTTAATATTAGATCTATTGCTATGCGAATTCATTGTATTTTTACAAAAATAGAGAGTTCCATGTATTATGAATCTCAACAAAACAAATGAGCGGAGCATGCTAAGCCGAAGAAATTGGAACGGAAAGTATATAGGAAAAGAATATGGACATATTCCTTTCCTTGGTTAGCACACATTGTTTCATTACATATATATTTTAATAAGATCATTCCTGCTGATCTCCAGGTTTCTGCTATCAACAGCGAGGGAGAAAATGGCAATATCTAATATATTTGCCAAAATTTTCCAAAACTACGACAGACTAATAGCTGACACTTTTTAGTTCTCCACCTAATTCCGCACTCAAAAGTTTTTTACCAAACTGTTATTTTATGTTGAAATTTGGTGCCATAGATTTCGTACATATTTTAAGATCAAACAATCAACAAAGAGTAGTTTTTCTAGATTGAAATATTGCCTTACACCCTTGTCTAAAGGTGTTCATGTGCACCACTATGCACTGCCTTGCGAAGTTAGATTTGAAAACATGAGATTCTGAAAGCAAAAGTTTCAATTTATTTGAACAAACAATGTTTAGTTCAAAAAATATTGATATTTTTTTCTTTGCTTTCTATGGAAGGTAGTTCTCTCTTCAGACATATATACCTTTCCTTTTTTCTTGCCGCAAACACCTATGAAGATATGTAGCCCTACTATGATTTGGTGCCGGTTTGAGTAAGCAAAGCGCGATATAGATAAAATACATACATCCTTCATTGCTCTCACTTGGGTTTTACTTTGTTATTTTGGCTCAATGGTATTGTGTGCATGGAAATAGGATCAACTTTCAGTGATCTGACAGGGTCTTACCTTTTTTTATTACAACCTCCTTTTTGTACGCATGGAAATAAGATAAATATGCAAGCACATATCATGTTTCACAGAATTAATCTTCTACTTTAGTGAAGTCATAGATATACCTAACAGATACATGTCTTTTAACTCCCCGTGCAAACTTTTGTTATGGTCTATGGAGAAGATCACTCTTTTAATCAAGCACTGCTCGAACTAAAGCACTTTTAGAGGTATGTTACTTGATATCAAATGCGAGGGGTCACCGGTTCAAATCCGATAGCCGGCTTTTTTTCTTTATCGAAATTCCGCGAACAAGAATCTCTTTTTTTACGAATTAAAAGGATAATCCAGGATCTTTTATGTTTTCTTCTTTACAATTTTGCTATATACAAAATATAAAATAGATAATATAAAATACATAATACATATTTTGATGCAATTACATTTTTTGTGGTACTATTATTGGGTATCATTTGTGTTTACACACCTACCTGAATATCTGTAGTGGTATTTCTTAAGCTGACAGTTTGGTAAGCTGACATGTTGGTCGAGGTTTCCATCACGTTTGCTGCTGATTGTATATGAAATCAGAAAACAATACAGCAGATTTGTCATATCTATCATTGTGTGTGATTGTCCGTAGATTTTCCTGACAGATATTCTTATGTGGAGAGGACCTACAAATGAGCATGTGAATTCCAACTTTTGACGTATTTTTACCAACATTGCAGCAGTTCTATTCAGTAAATTCTTTCTGGAGGTTGTCTACTTAAGGTTAGTTCAGCTGGCTTATGATTTTGAAGTTTTTTGTACTAACTTGCACATCTCACTTGCTTAAATTTTAGAGTTGTTTTCAATCTCTATTGTAAACTTTCTGTACCTTCATTTTGCATCAGGTTTAGGTTATCTTTCGAAGGTAGCATGTTCAGTTACCTGCTTCGTCTTCAATCCATACCGAGGTGGCGCCGCCACCCCGATACACCGACAACTACCGAAATAAACGTCATCAAGAATTTGATCACGCTACAGACAGGGCAAAGTTGAAGCATTAAGATAGATTTCTGTTAATTCTATGGCTAGAGCTTGAAGCATGTGCATTGTCGTATATTTTCAAACAATAGCTGAAAATGACTGTAGCAGAAAGGCAAGGTTGTGCTTACTGTATAATTACGATAAAGTCAGATAATGTTCTCTGATCAACATCTCCAACACGAGAATTCAGGTATATCTCCACCTAAACAAACAGACCAAGAAACATGCTACCTACCATAAATCTACATTATTGTACTTAATTGATCTACTGCCCACATTACAGCAACGGGCGCGGCGTGTCGCCGCGCAATCTTCCTAGTATGTTCAAAGCTCTAGCCATCTCGGAGCCTTTGATTGAGCCTGCCAATTATTGGATTGTCAAACTGTATCCTCCCTCTTGTATTAACACTATCAATTGTCTGCCAAGTTGTAGTGTAAAGAAGCATATTTGCAACCCAGGTTTTCGTGTTTCCGTCCTTGTGGCCATGCGTAATTTCAATTAATTTGACCCGATGAATTATTGCGCCATTACCTTTCAACTTTCATTTACATAAATCATTGAGTTTAGATCGTAATATAAGAAGTTGGTTAGGTGATGCTAATTTCGGTTATTTCCTTAAATCAGTCCTAGAAACGTGCATATGTTTGATATTTGAGTTCGCATCCAATATTGAAGACGCGGTGGCGTACTGTGCAAAGGCTATTTCATTATGTAAATCACGCATATCCAACCTAAAAAATGCATCTGCTGCTTCAATCCACAAAGATCTGCCCTCGACTATGAGATAGAGTTTCTTACTGACATGTCTTGCAAACTCGAGAAGAAGGTAAGTAAAGCTAGATTATGCTCATTTTACAAACTTAGTTTTTCCACATGAACCTAAGCAGTGACATTTTCGAGTTGCTCCAACTCAGCTTGAGCACCTGGAGCAAACAAAGTTAACCTCAACTACAATGGCGAGTGGTGAGCAGAATGTTGGTGACGCTATGCCAAGAGCTGCATCCTCAACTCCTGTTAGTAACTTGCTGGAACTTCTTAGCATATTTGATCCCGTCTTGCTCAAAACAAGCTGCACGCCTATTTGGCCAGAGCTGCAAGAGGTCTAGAAATCGCATGAGTCGTTGAATCTTTCATATCCCGACTTGAAGTATTGGTCAGAGTTTGAAGTAGCGGTTGTCTCTTTCATCTTTGATATGGGAAATGTCTGTGTACTTCCAAATGCAATGACAGTTACTAGTGATTTCTGTTTGTTACCCATGTCTTGTGCCAGAGTAAGGCTTTTTGTGTTGGCATCTTTTGTTTTCATTGTGATGAACAGTTTGATAAATGGTAAGCTACTACCGTGGACCTTTTTCGCAACCCATGAGCGTTTTGACCATCTCAAAATTTCTATTTTACTCACTCCGTTCCAATTTAATTGACTTGCTATGCAACACATTTAGATGTATCTAGACATGTTACATGCTTAGATACATCCACATGTGGTGCATAGCAAGTCAATTAAATTGGAACGGAGGGAGTATATAGGAAAAGAATTCATGGACGTAGTTTAGGTGTTATAACATCTGCATTATCAAAGCTCCTTGTAATAAGAATTGTGGTTCAGGTTTGTCTATTTCACACAGCTAGTAAATGGTCTTAGTTTCGCAGAATTTTGCATGCGCACAATCCCTTGTTATCCATAAACTCTTTTCAAAATGGTGGAAAGTATGGGATGGTGAAAGTTCTGACATGGTTTGCTGATTTTACTGTCCGTAAGCTGAAATGCTAGTTTTATCTAGATTGAAATATTGCGGAACACCACTAATGTGCTGAAAGGTGTAGATCATCGTGCACCACTAACCCTTTGTGACTTGGATCCATATTCCTAAGATTATGAAATCTCTAGTTGTGAATAGGATATTAATATTTCAAAAAATATTAAAAATATTAATCTTTGATGCGCTACATGCACATGCTCTCGATGTCTGAGTTGCCAGCGTGGTCGCTCCCTGTAGCGGGCGGGCAGCGACGTACATCTGCTCCCTTTCTGGCTGTTTCTCCTCAGCGGCCCATCACAACGTTTTCTCTCCGTTGCTGTTCCTCTTGACATGGTCTGGAGTTGGAGCTCAAGCTCAGGGAAGGGACTCGGCGGGGAATGAGTCATGCGTCGTCCAATTCGGCTCAAGTGTGCCGGATTCTGGGCTAGCGAGTCTGGCCCCTTCCTCCACTGGTATGTTGAGATATTAGTGAAACGGGTGGTTTTTCAATGTTGCCAAGGGTGTTTCGATAAGCTGCAATGCAAGCATATATTGTGTTCAGTTCTTGGTATTGTAGTGCAATCTTTCCCTAACTAGCAATCTCGTAGATTAATTAACAAAATTTTGATGGATTTTGTTGGGTTCATCACAACCCAATGGCTCTATACCGGCTCCGCCACTCATTAATCATGTTGGTGCAGAGGCTCGGTTATTTTTTTACTACTAATATATTATGTTCCGAGACACCACGTGCGTATGGCTACGGTGTTAGACGCGTTGTTCTCAATCGTCCACCGCGTGTACCAGCCGGAACCAGACAGGATATAGACAAAAGTAATGGCCCGACGGCTATATGGTCATGTCTCCATAGCAGAGGAAGTAACGTACAAACGAAGTAACCTTCTGGACGCTTCTTTCCTTGTATGGTGGATACCATCCCTATCCCTTCCCCCAACAACTTCTAGTCCTCCTCTCAAATCCCATCGCCGACTCCTCTCCTCCCTGCCGCTGGTGGCTCTAAATTGACGAGGGAATATCTCCCCGGCAATAGTGCCAGAAACAATGCTTGTACGTCACACGTCAGTTGGGAACCCCAAGAGGAAGGTAAGATGAGTGCAGCAGTAAGTTTTCCCTCAGTATGAAACCAAGGTTTAATCGAACCAGTAGGAAAACGAGGTTTGCTTCGAAGGTGTTGGTGAAGGAGTGTAGTGCGGCGCAACACCAGGGATTCCGGTGCCAACGTGGAACCTGCACAACACAACCAAATTACTTTGCCCCAACTTAACAGTGAGGTTGTCAATCTCACCGGCTTGCTGAAAACAAAGGGTTAAACGTATCGAATGGAAAATGATGTTTGTTTGCATAAAACAGTAGAGAACAATGATTGCAGTAGATTGTATTTCAGATGTAAAAGAATGGACCGGGTCCACAGTTCACTAGTGGTGTCTCTCCAATAAGATAACTAACATGCTGGGTAAACAAATTACAGCTGGGCAATTGACAATTGATA
Source organism: Poa pratensis (assembly GCA_947311845.1). NCBI lineage: Eukaryota > Viridiplantae > Streptophyta > Magnoliopsida > Poales > Poaceae > Poa > Poa pratensis. Next base: position 42,630,091 of record CAMZMU010000082.1, read on the forward strand.
AGTGCATATAACATGCATGTGTGGACTGTGGTGTCTACTATGAGATTCATTTGGGCATTACGACAAAGTACATAGACCGCTATCCAGCATGCATCTATGCCTAAATAGTCCACTTTCCGGTTAACATCCGTACCCCTTCCAGTATTAAGTTGCAAGCAACAGACAATTGCATTAAGTAATATGCGTAATGTAAACAATACATTCATCCTTGAATAAAGCATTGCTGTTTTACCCTAGTGGCAACAACACATCTACAACCTTAGAACTTGCTGTCACTATCCCAGCTTAAATAGAGGTTGAACCCAACTATCATGCATAAATACCCCCTCTTGGAGTTACAAGTATTCACGTGGCCAAAGCTTCAACAAGTAACGGAGAGCATGCAAGATCACAAATGACATAGACATGAGAATATAATATTCAGCTCCCCATAGGTATCAATATAAGTCAGATCCCAGCAAACACAACATGTAGCATTACAATAAGATGATCTTGATCATGATAGGCAGCTCACAAGATCTAAACATGATGGCACAAGTGGAGAAGACAACCATCTAGCTACTGCTATGGACCCATAGTCCAAGGATGAACTACTCACGCATCACTCCGGAGGCGGGCATGGCGATGTAGAGCCCTCCGGTGATGATTCCCCTCTCCGGCAGGGTGCCGGGAAGAGCTTCAGAAACCCCCCGAGTTAGGGTTGACGACGGCGGCGGCAGCGAATATGTTCTGGATGAAAGGCTCGGTGTTTTAGGGTTTTCGCGTCTCGGGGAATAAATAGGCGAAGGGGCGATGTCGGCGGACCCCCGAGGGGCCCAAACCACAGGCAGGCGCGGCTGGAGGTGGGGCCGCGCCGCCAGGTGGTTTGGCCACCTCGTGGCTCTCCTTCGTCTCTCCTTCGGACTCCGTGTACGTGCTGGAAAAATAGGGACCTGGCCTTTTGTTTCGTGCAATTCCGAGAATATTTCCAGAAGTAACTTTCTGAATCCAAAAACAGCAGAAAACAGGGAACTGGCACTGTGGCATCTTGTTAATAGGTTAGTCCCAGAAAATGCATAAAAGTGATACAAGGTGTATATAAAACATGTAGCAAATGGTATAATATAAGCATGGAACAGCAGAAATTATGGATACGTTGGAGACGTATCAGCCGCCGGAGGCTACGGTGGCCGGCAGTACGTGGGAGGGGAGCCCGATGCTGTATAGATAGTGGTTTAGGTCTCTTTTTGTCAGAAGCTGCTTGGTGCCATCTACGAGGGGCGGCTCCTGTTGTTCCCCTCCATGGTGGAGGACATGCGAGGGTGGTGGATCTGGCGTGGGCTTCATTAATAAGCTCGTAGCACGTGTCCACTTCTCGGTGTGGAGTCGTTGTGCGGTGGAGCTTCTTTCGGCCGGTCGTGGAGGCGAGGAGATGAAGTGAAGCAGTGCGTCGATTCGTGCATCGCGAAGGTGGCGGGGATGGTTCCTGCTGCAATATGGAGAAGACCACTTGGTGGCCATGTCTGCCGTGATCTGTGGCCAAAATGGCGGCCCCTCCAGACATTGGCAGACGCAGAGGGACGGCCCACCCAGAATTTTGGGAAAAAATTCGACCCCCCCATATAAGAAGTAGATATGGGTCTATTTTGGGCTTTTCTACTCCTATCTTTTTTTACATCGATCTAGAGCGGACCAGGCCACCAGCGTACGAGACGAACATCCGCTCGCTCCTGCTCTCTGTTTTGTTTCGCGAGGTCGCGAGGAGCCTGGCGATGACCTAGCTTCCCTGCTCCTGCCTCCCCCGCCGCCGGCTGCTGCTCCCACCGTTGGCTTCCCCGCCGCCGGCCGAGGACGCCCCTCCCTGCCTCTCTGGGATCCCCCGCCGGCCGCCGACGATGCAAGAGCTGGTTTGACTGGGCGATGAAAGAAGCAAAGCGACATGCAAGAAGGCTGGGGAGAAGGAGAGGATGACTTCCAGGAAGCTGTTGAGTAGCGTCTTGCACTAGTGTGCTTCTTTTGATTTTCTTTCAGTGGTTCTGCTTTCGTGTTTTAGCATGCTGGGGTGTGTTGTAAAATGTTTGGGGTGTTGAATTGTAGGGAGTTTGGTAGGGGTGTTCATGTTTTCCTGATCACCCTAGAGGTTGTGCTTTCTCTGTTAAGCTGGTGATCCCCAGCAGGATGCGCAAAAACGCCGTAAAAACGTTCTATGCTTTATATAAAGCAGGGCATGGAGCATGTTTGTCTAAAAAAAACTGAACTGAATGAGCCACAATTTACAATATTATGTAAATTTCTTGTCTCCAACGAGCAACCAATTACAATACGTAGAATTCATCATGCACGTGCAACCAAACTAGTTAGAGAGTCTTATATTTTGATACGGAGGGAGTAGATTATAATACGTACGCATTGCACGTGCACGTTTACTAGTTTTCTTCTAATTGTAGAATTCATCGTGAAGAGGAATAGCAATATTGCGTCTCTTTTTCGGACTTGAGTTCCAACTTGAAATCTTTATTGATGAGATGAGAAAAGATGATAGGTTCAAATGTGTAAATCATCTTGGTGAGCTCTCTACTATGCTTGTTGAAACAAAAAGGCAACTTGTTTATGATAGTGATGTAATTTTCTATTTATGCTATATTTTATCATGTAAGACTTTATTTATGTGTTTGAACTATTTTGCATTGGAATCATGCAAATTTGAGAAATATGTATTAATCTACAATGTCATACATCAATTTGATGTTTACATTGTCATTTGCCAACTTTTTTTTGGAGTGTGCCCACCCTCCATGTTTTTCCTGCGTCCGCCACTGCCTCCAGACATCGATCTGGCGTTTATTCAACCTCCATGGTGGAGGCCCCTTCCAGAGCTTCTCGTCGGAATCCAGCGCCTTCTCGCAGCCAAGTGGTGCGTCCCCGGTAGTGTCGAGGCGGCCGGCGATGGAGGCTCATTCCCGGTGGAGAGGATAAGGGCTTGATTTCTTTTCCTGTTTTAGGTTCAGGGTCCTTTGTGCAATTGTTCAGGATGTGTCTGCAATTTCACTTTTCTTTCAGGGTCCTATTTGTAAAAAAGAAATTCCTTCCTTGCAGGCGTGATGAAACGAGAACGCGAGGCTTTGGCCTAGAAAAGAACCGACACCTCGTCACACTTTGTTCTCGTGTACCGAAAGGCGAAAGCAGTTTCAACTGTGCCTCCCGACCGTTTTACCGGCTGCAAGACAGGTGAGCCATCTGTGTCTCCTGGACCCACGGTCGGTGTCACCGTAACCGGAAGAAGCTTCCAAGTTCTAACCTCGCGATGCCCGGTCAGCGCGTACGTTGCCACACCGGCCGCCACCTTCAAGGTCAGAGCCGTTCTAGAACGAAAGCGCTGGTAAAAAGAAAGCGTCATGGCTGAGCATCTCTCGTGCCCTCCGCCACACAATTCCAACTCTCTTCTAGTAGCTGTCACGACCGAACCGATTCTTCTCTTCTCACCTCACCTCCGCCTATAAAAGCTCCCACTGCTCTTGTTCCTCTCCGGTGACCACAAGAGCTTTACGTACACAATCAATTAATCCTTCCATCCCTTGGTTCCCAAGCCAGAGTTTGTTCTCTTGTCTCCGGCGTACGGTGGCCGCTGACATGACATCGTGGGCGGACCAGTGGGACACCGGCGCCGACCCGAGCCCTCGCGGGGCAGTGGCGACGCGACGGAAGAAGCAGGGCGGCGGCAGCGTGGAGAAGACCAAGGCGGCCGCGGCGACCGGGCTGAAGAAGGTGAAGGCGGGCACGGCGCAGGGGTTCCAGTGGATCAAGGACAAGTGCCACAAGAAGAGCGCCGGCGCCGGCAAGAGCAGCGATAAGCAGGGCCAGGGCGGTGGCTCCGAGATCGCCGGCTACTGACTGACGGATCGATCGATTACAGGCGCTTGATTATACTACTATAATGGATGGGATTTGTACTAGAAAGTAGTTGTATTAAGGTTAGGCCGTTCCTGCAGCTTGCTGTTCGTGTGTGTACATATATTTACGCGTGCCGATCGATGATCAACGCTTCTCGTGTACATAAAAAATGTTTTGATTCTCTGCTGATGTCACTGTTTCATGCATATCTGATTGTTGTTTCTCACGACTGTGAGGAGACCTCGACTCTACTAGATATCGACTCGAAAAAAAAAAACATAGTTTGATTCGAGAAGGAGCTGATCTTGAACCACAACTAACTCGTTCGATTTAAACTCGTTAGTTTGAAATAATATAATTATGTATACACAATAATTATGCGTTATTTCAAAAGGAAATACGATAATCCCCGTTACCTTATATGCTATAGGTAAGATTAATGTATAACTTCTTTTCGAATATTTTATAACTTTTTGAATCGAATAAGTATAACTTCAGCGTCACTTCTGTATCAACTTAAGCACGGAGGAGAATACATGCAACAACATATATGGGTGAAATATTAAACTTACTGGATCAGACTCTCACAAGTCTCAAGTCTAATCGTTTCTGTCAACTCAAGCTCAGACAAGAGAGACATGAACCCACTATCTAGCATAAATACCCTCTCTAAGATACTAGCAATTACTTCGGCCAAAACATCCACAAGCATCGGAGAGCATGCAAGATCATAAATAAAGCATATGATAAATAAACTGAACAATAATGTCATGATTTCATAATTTATCGGATCCCCGCAAACACAACATGTAGCATTACAAATAGATGATATTGATCATGTTAGGCAGCTCACAAGATCTAAACAATGGAGTACAAGAGAGAGAGAAAACCATCTAGCTACTGCCATGGACCCGTAGTCTTGTGGTGGACTACTCACGCATCACTCCGGAGACAGGCACGATCTCCCCCTCCGGCAGGATGTCGGGAAGAGCTTCAGAACCCTCTCGATCTAGGGTTGGCGACGGCGGCGGCCTCGGATGTTTTCTGGAAAATATGATCGGATGTCGAGAGTTTTTGGGACGAAGACAATTTATAGGCGAAAGGGCGACTCGAGGAGGCACCGGAGGGCGCCAGGTGGGCCCCAGCCGCGGCCAAGGCCTGGGCCATGGCTGGGTGGCATCTGGGGGCTGTGGGGCCCCCTGCAGCTCCCCTTCCGGCTCTGACTTTGTATCCATGTAAAAATAATTAGGGTAAATTTTCAGGCGATTCGGAGAAACTTCCCCGACAAGCTTTTCTAAAACAAAAAGACAACAGAAAACAGCAACTGGCACTGGGCATCTTGTTAATAGGTTAGTTTCATAAATTATGCCAAAATGATATTAAAACATTATAAAAATATGTGGCAATGATATATAATAAACATGGAACAATCAAAAATTATAGATACGTTTGAGACGTATCAGTGCTCAAATCGGCCGCCATGTTCCGGGCCTCCTCGACGAGTAGCTTGAGCTCAACCTCTTTGGCTCTTAACTCCTGAGTGGGCATTGGTCACATCGATCTCGAACTTTCTCTTTTGTATTTGGAAGAAGTTGTTTGCGTTCTCCTATCTCTCTCTCTCCCAGTGCTTCCTCTCTTCCCTCTCTTTCTTCTTCTCACTTGACTTATCCTTTTTATATGAACTTCAAGGTTTCTTGCAAGGCAATTGTCGAAGCATCACGCTTTGCCTGTCTTGGAGTTGGTCCTCCCCTTGCCTCTTCTCACTTGGGGCATCGGGCTCATGGTCGACGACCGATGAGCCCCCACCTCTTCGGTATGTCGCGACGAGGTCTTTCAACTTTTGACAATCGTTGATTGACATCCAACAATGTGTCAAGGTAAATGGCTTGCCCCTATGTTGGGTCCAGAAATTCCAAAGTTTGAAGCACCTATTTGAAATATGAAACGAACAAGACATATTCATAATTCATATGTACAGTAGAATTTAAATGGACTGAGAAGTGAACGAAAAACATACCAAGTCCTTGACGCTAATGTCACTCACAGGCTGGCCAACTACATGATCATAGGGGCCACGCAACTTACTCCACTCAGATTGGATAAAACTCCACCACTTTTGAAGTGACAATTCACTCCGGACAGTCTCAAATTTGTTGGGATCAAACTTACTTTGTTCATGGAAAAATTCGATTCGCTTAAAAAATGTGTGGCTTTTTTGCTCGCCCCCATTACTGTATCATGTCCAATTTAGTCATGCGCGCAGTTCTGTTAATTTGTACATCTTGTTTTGTGTAATTTGTACACCGTCTTTTGTACAACTGTATTGCTACAACCGCATTGGTGGAGGCACGAAGGAGATTACGGTGTGCCATTTGACGGCTATTCGGGGATCACTTTGTGACTCCGCACCGCTCCAACGGAGACGTAGCTTCCATTGGGAAGTGAACTTCGGGATAAATCATCGTCTCCAAGTGCCTCGGTATTTCTATACCCGAGCTTCTTACTTATGCTATTTACTTTGTGATAGCCATCGAGCTTGAAGTAATATATCTTGCTATCACATATTTGCTTGTCTTGTTTAGCATAAGTTGTTGGTGCACATAGGTTAACCTAGCTTGTTTAGGTTTCGTGCTTGATAAATTAAACGCTAGTTTTATTCCGCATTTATTCAAGCCTAAACCGCAAAGAATTTTAATCGCCTATTCACCCCCCCCCCCCCTCTAGGCGACATCCGTGTCCTTTCATCTGGTTAGGTCTAGCTTGCGCACAGGTGGCGTGCGTGTGGCGTTGAGTGTGTGTGGAGTGAGTTGTGCGTGAGTTCAGATACTACAGCTGTACTGTAAAAGACCAGGAATTCTCAAAAAAAAAAAGCTCTTGTACATTCGCTGGGCCAGCTCTTGTACATCTAATCGTGCGTGGGGGCTGGGAGCTTCGACCTGTGCGCGCGGGTCGCGGGGCTACGTACGGCGTACCGCACTCCTCAGCTCGGATGCCGTATCGAATTTGGTTTCCTCCACTTGACTGGGTCAGAGTTTCAACAGCCCACCACGTTGTCCAGAACCGAAAATAATAGCGAACCAAAAAATGAAGGCGAACCAAAAAAAAAGAATGAACAAAAAATAATAGAGAACCAAAAAGGGAGATAACAAGCGCCGCCATATCACTCGAGTGATATATATTTGGCCGAGAGGAAGCACTCTGGAGTTTTTTCCCAGGCCAAAAATATAACGAATTTTTCATTAACATTTTGCACAGTGTTAGATCACGACATTGTCTGCGCAACAACTCCAGCTTGCACCATACTTTCCATCATTAAACTAAACTAAACTAAGCTCGCAATCAATCCGCTAAACCGACACCGATTCCTTCCCACTCACGCAGCAGCTCGCTCGATCCACCGCCAGCCCGCCTGAGATCCGAATCCGGCGCCGCCTAATTATTTGGAGATAATGATGTTTGATTGGCTAATTTTGTGTTTATATGAGCTTTGCAGCCGAGGAACTGGTCAACAGTTCCCAAGTGCAAGCCATCATCTGGGGCCTGAAACACTCACCAAAGCGGATATCACTGCCCCGACGTGCCGAATCAGATTGAGAAGCGGAAATACACAATGGCTGCCGAGTTCATATGTTCCTCCTCGAATAAAAAATTCAAAAAATTAGTGACGAATATATCAGATTGAGAACCTATATGAGCCCAGCCCACTAAGCAAGACTCATTACTGATCTTAAACCAGCCACCCATGTTACGCCGTCACACCCACGAACTCTTTCCCTGCACCAGGTAGTTATTCTCCTCAATCTTAAACCAGCGACAACTTTCAGAACTCCGCAGAGGAAACACAAGAACAAAAGGAATTGCAACCTACCTGCCTGCTTGTGGGGTGAAGACCAGCTCGCTCGCGGCCAGATATCGAGTCCACCATGGATGCGACGAACTCGCTCACGCTACGCCCACGCCGACGCCGGCGCCAAAGTCCAAAGTCACAAGTCACGCGCAACCGCACGCGTCTCTAGTGGTGATGGCCTCGTATATATAGGGAAGAGAGGTCGGACTGGAGGATGTAATCCATACACCGGTGATTCTCTCTCTTCTCTTCTTGTCCAGTTGATTGATTGTTGGAGCGAATGGACGGTCGAGATACAACATGCCGCGGATCGCTGAGACGGCAAAATGGATGAGTTGCAGCTATTCTCATTGATTGGTACCATAGTAGTTAATTGAGGGGAGGGATCCCAGGACTTCGTTACTTTCCCATGCATTCCGTAATAATTACATGAGGAGAGGGATTCCTCCCATGCGTTTCCGTAATAATTACCTGAGGAGAGGGATCCCTCCCATGCATTCCATAATAATTACATGAGGAGAGGGATCCCGGGACACAGTTACTTTCCTTGGTGAATCAAACGATTGTTATTCCTCCTTCCTTTTTTTCCTTGAATCCCTACGAGATACTAGTCCTTCATTTTGTTAGTCTATCTTTTTTTAAGATGACTCAGTCAGTCATTGGTATTAGACAATATATCAGCAAGAGATGGTTCTTATCTATCACTGTGTGTAGTATTTCCCTTCACTCCGATCTGGGGGGAACGGGTAGCGTGTCTTGGTGTTGGGGCTCGTTAACGTTAGGGTTTAGGGTTGTGAGCGACAAAGGTCCTACAATCACCTGGCTAAGCTGACAACTCCATTCATAGGACATCAATCACCAGATATAACAAGGTCATGACGACGAGCCATTTTCATTTCCAGATAATATGCCAAGCTGATTAAAATATATACAATAAAAATCCCACGACCTTAAGCAAAACCAGTAAGGCATAATTCAACGAACGAGCTGAGGTGAGCTACGCAGGCAGCCTCACGTAGAAACATTTACTCAGTGCCCACAATTGCATATGCACATCAAGGATAGAACATTTGTGGCCCAACATAAGTTGAGGCACAAAGGCCGAACCAGATTTCACCACAAGCTAAGTAATGCAAGCATACATCGGCTTGTTATTATCTATCACTGTATGTGTTGTCAAACAGTGAACTTGCACCACCAGCAACTCCATCACAAGCTTATTTACAGAGAAACACAAGTTCAAAACAAAGAACTACAAATGTGTGAAGGATAACCAGTTAACTGTTGCACAACACATACACAGGAGCATGATTCCGATCAAGGATTTTTTTTCTCCTTTCGGTGCTGATGTCGACGATCTCTTGAAGGGCGGCATCAGGGTTGCCTTGGGGGAGAGCGGTGAAACCTCCTCTCCAGCAACATCAGCAAGCGCCATGCCTGCCTTCGACGGAGTTGTCTGCGATGAATCCAGGCGGCGGAACCTGCACATCACAGAAAAGCTTCACTATTTCTAATTAACAGAGAGAAACAATTCTCCACTGATTCAATCACAAGATACACATTCACATTCAGACTTGAGCATGTCAAAGTAACAGTAAAAAGTAAAACAAGTAGGTACAGGCAGGTAGCTAGTTCAATCTGTGTAGATAGCCATCTAGACAGGATTATATACTCCTAGGTGGAGCCAAAATATAATGGAGCAAAGATGAGCACCAAATGGTCCCAGGACCAGGACCTCAACGTCTAACTCGTGCTATTCAGGACCTCAATATTAAAACATTGAACCACTTGGTCAAATTCCAAACGGACGCATTTAGCTGAAAAATAGGCAGCCATTGATAATGAAAAGATAACGCTAGGACCTGATACATGTCTACCTCATGCCATCCAGTACAAAGAACGGTAACCAAGCCAGAGTTTGTATCAGGTAACAAGCACTGCACAGCAAGACAATATAAACAGTTTCGGTGATGTTGTGTAAACTAGTTCAGTTCTTGATGTCTCAATATGCATTCCAATATCAAGATGTTAAAGTGTCACATACAGATTGATCAAGAAAATGGAGCCTAGATTTTAAACGATATAGCAATCATGTTTTCAGCCATTGAGAAAGAGACTAGTATCCACTAGGGGCAAATACTACAGTTTTCATACACATGCAGGTGAGTTTAAGACCTACTGTATATTTTTGTATGTACAACAATGTCAGTTCTGATAACAAAAACATACTAGTGGCAGACAACCAACAGTCGCTGATATTATTATAGAACTGCTATATTATTATAGAACTGATATAAACCATTTGCTGGTATAAAAACATAAAAATGTTCTCTGCTCTATTTTGCCACCAATATTTTGCAACACAAGCGTCAATCATTTTCTGACTCAACGCAGCCAAGGATACAAGTTTACTTTTCTAAACATAAACATCCATTTCATATACCTCTACTGTCTATGCACACAACAAATTTGCATCCATACATTCATGTTTTCCTCTGCATACATGTTCAACAGGAAAATAGAAACGAAATTAAGCAAAAACAAATGAAAGAGGAGAAGAGAGACTTTACCAACAGCAGTAGGTTGTGGAGGTTGCCGGAAGCAGAGGCGTGGCCGGGAAGACTCTTCCCTGGAGCAGCTCCGGGTGGAGGCCGGCAGCATCTCCGGTGCCAACCTTGTCATAGTAGAGCATGTTGTAGTAGACATAGGAAGTCGTCGCGCTAAGCCCCAAATGGACCAGCGCACCAGGGCGGCACATACATTTCTGGCCAAGCGCCCTCCTGGCCAAGCTCCACATACACTGCTCCCCTTCACCAGCGCCACGGCATCAATTTGCTGCAGCTCCGTACACTGCTCCACCCTCGCCTCCGACTACAAGATGTTCCTCCTGCACGACAAAAAACAAAAGAAAAGTTCAACTATGCAGCCCAACAAACCATTACTCAACTGACAAACCTACAAGCAAGCATCGACACACGCAGAAAAGAACGTTATTCAGGTGACAATCATGAATGGGAGCTCATATATAGCTTCGTATACTGCCACTACTAACATGTGATGATGGCTGGAAGGTAAAACGAATCACTCCTAATCCTAAATAGCATATATCTATTGTTTAGAGACAGCGGCCTTCCACTGTCACAAACCTTAGTAAAAGTTTGTATAAGCAAACAGAAGAAACAGATAAAACATAAGCAGATGATCACAGCTAAGAGATCTAACACACGCCAGCAGTAGTCATTTATACCATACTAAATCGAAAAATAAAGGCAGCATCACTGAATATGCATCACTAAGACACCAACACATAGTAACCCAGAACTTCCGGGAAATTGGTGCGTTCTTTTGCTTTCACATAGCAGGTAACAAATTTAAACCTACTGCAATTCCATGAATCATCCACTGCAAAGCACTAATATATCAACACACCATGAAAATTTAGCCAACACGGGGAAAAAGAAGCAGACTAGTAATAACCAGTTAAAAGCACTACCGTTTGGTTCCTATAAATGCAATATTCTAGCACCTAAACATAGAACCATTTCATCGTTGGTCTACAGCATCTTAACATCTGAAACAAAGAGCCGAAAGATCATTTCATATTCATAAAGAACCGAAAGAGCATTTCATCAAGCTGATGAACCAGGTACACTGCAACAACAAGATTTGCAATTTTCCGTGCATATGCATCCAGACAAAAGAGAAGAGGAAACCGAGAATTTACCACTAAGGCATCGAAGAAGGCCACCGGCTACCAGTGTGCCAAACCCTTGGCTTTGTTGGTTTCGGGTATGATGTGCTTGCTGCTGCCTAAACAGAAAAGAAAGTGTTGGTCGGTTGACAGTTTAAAGCATTTATTTGACTACACTACAAATCATGGATGGTCTTACAATAGTTCATATCTTCCTCTACCATGTCGAAGCTGCTGTGGAACACATTGTTGCCAAATCGGTCTCGTCATCGCCTTCGTTACCAGTTTGAGCTTGCAAGACACTCAAAGCACTCGTCAGCAACTTCACCTCGACACTTCAGAACCTGCTTTCCAAATAATATGTCAAGAATTGGAACAAGCTACCGTATATGGATGTTGTTTTCCAATACGCTTTCAGCAGGACTCCTAGATAATCAGAAGAAAGACTCACCAGCAGTGCAAGCCGCCAAGCCCAGCAGCCTTCACAACAACCCTGCAGGCTGACCCCAAATAGACTTTGTCCAGTTGTTACCGGTGATGACGACCTTGGTGAGGAAGCACCATGAGCTCCTTGTTGCCGCTCTCATGTACCAGGGCAAAGACAACATTCATGAAGAACACTTGTCGGTCCCCGTCATCATGCCAAGTTGTTGGCCTGATCCTATTTTGGTGAAAGGCGTGGCACCAAAATTCAATCAGTACAGAACCAACTGGATGCAAGGAATAGGGTGTGATTTGCACTCAACAGCAACAAAACAATAAATGGCTCTATCATCATGCAAGGAACAGGGTCTGATTAGAAAAACTGTGCACTGGAACAACACTCTAAACCCGTACACTAGGAACACATCACCGTCAAATAGAAATATACTCAACTCTTTCCAGTATTCTAGGTTAAAGACTCCCAGATAATCATTAAAAATCAAGTTCATGATCAACGATACATATACAGGTCAAGAAATTACTAAACTTATTCAGCAGGAATTAAGTTCTTAAGACACCACAATCATATTATTATAGAACTGATATAAACCATTTGCTGGTATAAAAACATAAAAATGTTCTCTCCTCTATTTTGCCACCAATATTTTGCAACACAAGCGTCAATCATTTTCTGACTCAACGTAGCCAAAGATACAAGTTTACTTTTAACATAAACATCCATTTCATATACCTCTACTGCCTATGCACACAACATATTTGCGTTCATACATGCATATTTTCCTCTGCATACATGTTCAACAGGAAAATAGAAACGAAAAACAAATGAAAGAGGAGAAGAGAGACTTTACCAACAGCAGTAGGTTGTGGAGGTTTCCGGAAGCAGAGGCGTGGCCGGGAAGACTCTTCCCTGAGAGCAGCTCTGGGTGGAGGCCGGCAGCATCTCCGGTGCCAACCTTGTCATAGTAGAGCTTGTTGTCGTAGACATAGGAAGTCGTTGCGCTAAGCCCCAAATGGGCCAGTGCACCAGAGCGGCACATACACTTCTCCCCTTCACGAGCGCTACGACATCAATTTGCTGCAGCTCCGTACACTGTTCCACCCTCGCCTCCGACTACAAGATGCTCCTCCTGCATGACAAAAAATAAATGAAAAGTTCAACTATGCAGCCCAACAAACCATTACTCAACAGACAAACCTCCAAGCAAGCACCGATACACGCAGAAAAGAACGTTAATCAGGTGACAATCATGAAAGGGAGCTCATATATAGCTTCGTTTACTGCCAATACTAACATGTGATGATGGCTGTGTCTGGAAGGTAAAACTTGGTTGGTGCGCATGTAGATTGCTTTAGATGCATCGTTACTCAGTCCTCAATGTACACAGCAACCAATGATAATCAGTAGTAGGCCTTTTAGCTGATCAACATCGAGGATTCAAGTTTGTTGGCACATGAAAGGATTAACATTCAGAGGAACATCCACAGGTTCAAGATTTAGTATCCAGTGAAGACATAGCATATCATGCATTTCACAAACACTATATAGGATAACAAAAACGATAATCCAAGCATTGCAAGAGAGTGCCCCAAATGATAACAAAAGTCTAATCAAGACCATCCAAAAGTAAAATAATTCTATACTTATATTTGTGAGGCCAACAGATTATCCATATTGGTAGAAACAACAATAATGTATCCACACCAATCAGTTGATTATCAAACTATATACTGATAATATATTGTTCTTGTAACTTCCAACGGGACAAACACATTTTAATCAAACTAAACAGCTAGTTCTTGTAACACTCAACAAGAGCATATGATTGTTCTAAAAAATCATGAACAAGTATATTGAACATATGTACAATTACTATCACAGTTTTCTAGCTATCCAATGACAACCACAAGTCATTAGATAGCAGGTCTGACTTCTGGGTATCAATTTATTAGCTTAATTAGTAACACCGAAACCGTGCAAAACTTATCAGTTTGCTTAATTAGTAACACTGAATTTCGTCTCCATCAGAACCCCCTGCGCGCATCCAATACTAGCAGAACTAGCAGTCTAGTACTGGATACAAACTACACAGACACAATACAAGATGGATTCAGCAACAGAATCAACACCTTTTAACAAAAAAGGGGAATGAGGTGGACTGGGCACGACCTGGGTAGAAGGAATATTGCACGTTTACAGAAATTGGTAAGGACCTGAAAGGTCATGAGCTATCACACAGTATCAAGGCATATTTATGTTTGACCGGACAAGGAATCTTAACAAATGTTGGAACTTTAACATGATCAACGAGACTTGCTTAAGTACTCCATCCGATGATACCAACCAGAGATTATAATTTACAAATCAGTTGTGCGGATCTTGATGACTAAAAGGTAACAAAGTACTCCCTCTGATCCAAAATAAGTGCCGAACTAACACCAGTTCAAAACTGCAACACTCATTATGAATCGGAGATAGTAGTAAATTACAGTTGCATCAGCATACAAGTTTCTATATAAACGAGATCTAAATGTGTGAACTTTTGCAAGACATGCTTTACACATCAAACAAAAGTCCCTCCAGTAGGACTGCTAAGGTCATTTTGTAGCACACACTTGGAATTTGACTACAGATACTACATAATCAAGATGTAATATAAATACACAAGGGAGGCTGTTACCCAGCCAAATAGTTCCAGGAACTTCATCTCTATATCAAGCACCCAAAATTCACTACTATTATATGTTTCACTACTCCAAACAGATCTTTGATCCATTAGGCGGTTTCTAAAAAAGACAAATAAGAACAAATCACCAACAATTCTTACTGATTGCTACGAGTGTTTTACTGCACACAGATGAGCAGCAAGTGTACATACACTAAATGCATATGTGCCTCTGAGAACAAAAAGGACACCCTGGTCCAGAGTATCACTCGCGGTTCAGGCAACAGAAAGTTCATGTACCGGTGATGATTGATAATTATTTTCCATGCAAATGGGCAGCCTCTGAATTATATTTACCTTTTGTGTCGGCCTCTGCTCGATGTTGTTGGTGGTCCGCTCATGTGGGGATGATGCCAGCGCTGGAGAAGATGCCAGGGCTACGGGCCTAGAGCATGGTGCGGACATGCTCTCCCAGGCACGTGAAGAAGTTGGTGTGCAGCACCCTTCCTGGGCAGCCACCGGCATGTTTGCGACACGACCAAGAAACCACATGCGGACACTTCGTGTGCAGGCTGCTGAGTACCTGTTGCTGCATATGGTTTACTATAAAATGTCACTACTCCAAGCTGAAGCATGGAACATACAGTGACAATAGTGGCAATAGTGGCAATAGTCTAAAAAGCCCTATAAATAGATTCAGAAACCAGATAAATTATCACAATTCATTGGATAGCAGGTCTGAATATCAGTTAATTTACTTAATTAGTGACACTGAAATTGTTCAAAACTTAGCATCAGTACACTTTGATATCATTAGCACCAACTAAATAATTGGTCAAAAAATATGCAAACCGTCACAGTATCAATTTACGTGCAGTCAAATTTAGGATTCTTTGTAATCTGAAGACCATACATTCCGGAGAACTACTAACATTAGTACAGTACATTTCTTGTCTCAGAGGATTCTCAACTAGGACGCTTCAATCAAAATCCCAAGCCAACATGTACTGGGGACTGGTGCTACTGAAGTTCTAACATCACTCATACAGTGAGAATAATAGCAAAAAAACATGTTGCATAAGAGCAAACATCACTGTGATGATGAAATAGCCACAAGAGTACAAGTTACTACCTTCAGCATTTGAATCCCTTCCTCATACGTTAGATTCAAGGCTTTCTCTAGGTTCTGTATAAAAAGCAGACGTTAAAACAATTGCTTGAGCAAAGCATACAGATAATAACACAAAATAATAAGGAATAACGTTTTACCATCAGTGGTTCAAATGTATACTGCTTATGTACTGTCTCGAGCAGCTCCTTGCAATTTCATTCAAGTTTTTGAATATTGCTACAAATAAGCCATCTATAATATCACAAACCAGTGTACAAAAGTCAGTACTTGGTAACTACTCACTTCAATAAATGAACTAGAGATTTTATTTTCCTCCATGATCTTCCTTACCTCAAATTAGTGTTCTCAATCTCCATTTCTGCATCCAACCCAATAAACTCGTGTTTGAATTCTCTGCTCTAACTGCCAAATCCACCAGGAATACACATCTGCTTGTATAACCGAGGAGATTGAGCTAAACAAGCAGGCTGGCCATTGTACTGTAGTTTGAATATGGCTGCACCGTCTTCACTTGTCCAGAGATCAACTAGGGACTGTGGATCCCAATAAAACTCTTTGAGGACAAATATTCTTTGAATGTCTGCCACTGTATCCAATGATGGTTACATGCATGGACCAAAAAAACAAAAAATAAAAACATTACATGGTACACAAATACATACTAATAAAATTTAGCTGCATGACACGCCCCATAAATGGGACTAACATTAGCATAGTTATAGTAGAACAATATTACACGCTGCATGTTAAAATCCCAGTTTGTTCAAGGTGCATTAGACAAATATTGATGCTGAACTGCTGAATTGTCTTTTGTTTGATAGACGGAGATACTAAGCTGAAAGAATGAACAGTGACCAGATCTTTGAATAACAAATTAACAATAACTAAGCACATAGTGCTAGCCATAACACAGTATGATACTTGGTACAGCAGAATCCCCTATGGCATGAATGATAACATTGATTAGAAAAAAGGACAAATACTCAAATTTTCAACTTTGAATTGGATACAGAAGATAGATTGATTCGCGGGTGTACGAGCAGATCAATAGGTCAATAGTGTGTCCTGGAGAACACGCACCAGCTTCTCTCCGGTCTGCAATCATGGCAGAGTAAATAAATCTCTTAAACCACTATAGGATCACAAGAATCACAGAGAGGAAATATGAAATGTCGGGAAACAATAGTGAAGTGCTTCCTGCAAAGAGAATGGAAGCAAAGGAGAGGACATACCTGCGCAGCCTTCTCGGATTATGCTCCACTACATGCTTCATCCTCCAGGTTGTTTGGAAGTGTGGGGATCGCCCTGTTGACGCAATAGACCTTCCTGACCCGAATCTCCACCTGCCAGTCAAAACGAACAAATCGTTAGAACAAACAAACCAATGATGTAACGCACATATGCTTCACGGTTAGGCGACAGCTATCCGGAAAAAATTAAGGAGGCTCCAAAACCACCATCTAACATAATCTTATTCACCAGCCATGTTGAATTCGTCTGCTACAGATGGAAGGAAACATCCGTTTTGGCTCAGATGACTGACCTGCTGCATATAGCCCTTGAGGGACTCCATGGGGAGGGAGATGACGCCCTAGACGACAACAATGTTCTCCTTGATGAGGGAGGTGGCAAAGCACACCATATGCATGCTGACGCCGGCGTCGGCGCTGGATACGAGCATGCACTGCATGGTGCTCATGCTCGGGCAAAGCACGATGAAGGCCATCTTTTTGCTGACCGGCGGAACGCCTGCCCATATCGGAGCGGCCCAGTGCGGCATATATTGAAATCAAAAGGACAACGCCATCAAATACTCCAAACAGAACATGGTGAACCAAAGTACTCCGTAAGAAAACTGAATATTGCGTTATAGTGCACCGTCATCTAAAATAATGTACAAGGACAATAGGCCAAGCATGATAAAGCAGGAGCATCATCTGCTAGTGGACAGTGAGATCAGTTGTTGTAGTACTACTACTTAAGCATGGAGAATCAACAAGACTGACGCCCAGGTTGCATCAAGCAGTCCAAACAAAACATGGTGAAAACAATGTGTGTGGCTGCTGTAGCACTCAATCAGGTGCTTTGCCAAAACAAGCTCAATCACACTACATAATTATTATGCTCATGCCTTTTTTCATCAGGTGTAGACTGTGTAGACTATCAACATTCAGGTAGCACTCCAGCATTCAGAAAACATTGAGTTGCAACCATTCTGTAGCACTCCATCAGGTGTTTTTGCATACCTCCCAATGGCAGAACTTGAAGAAACTTGGGTTGTCAGCTAGGGTGTGCCTCTCAGCTCCTCGTCCGCGCAACAGGGAGGCTCCTTGTTGCCGCAGGCGACCAATGAGCAGGCTTGTCGTGGCGGTGGAGCAAGAGCTTCCCCGGCCTTTTTCTCCGGCAGCAGAAGGTCGGGCAGGTGAGGAGGCCGGCGCTGCTCCATGGCCGATCTCGATTTTCTGAATCCCAACCGAAAAAAAAATGAGCCAGGCTATTAGTATTGAAGGCTACAGCAAGGTACCCTTTATTTACAGTATCTAGCTAGTACAGTAGCAGATAATAATCAAGAAACGGAAAAGCAGGAACATGATTCATAGTATCCAGCAAAACCTTTTTGCGAATAAGATTAGAAGGTGGTGTAAAACCAAAGGTGCAGGCAGCTAAGCGAAGCAGCGAGGTTCTAGGTTGAAACGCACAAGATCTGTAAGTGCCCGCTCCTCTTCCTCCAGCAAAGAAGCGATTTTGATTGAAATGGAGGGGGAAGGATTCAGATTGATACCTTGGGTGTGGAGACGGCCGATGCCAGGGTTGGCGTGTGTCTGCGAGCAGGCCGGCCGGGACGGAGCCCAGGCGCTGCTGCCTCGCGGCGGATCTCCCGGCCACCGGCGCCGGCCAGGGAGTCAGTCCTGCTGCTGGGTCGTCTCTCCCCTCCGTGGCTGGCGTCCTGGTGGCGTGCGGCAGCTCCGTCGACCGGCCGCAGAAGCCATCCATGGCAGAGGCGGAGCGGCGGATGGAATGGAGTGGGAGACAGAAAGGGAGCAGGCGGATTGAATGGGGGACGAGACTCGAGACCTAGGGCTGGGCGTGCGTTTGGTGTGCCCGAGGCGGTACACAGCGAGCGTTGGATGTACACGGACGGTTGAGATCGTGTCCTCCGTGGGACGATCCGTGGGTGGCCCGTCTCATTGGCTGGAGATGGTCTCCACGGATCCACCGGGTTTCCCCCTCGCGAGCGAGTGCAAGCCGACAACAAAAGGATATCCGTAAGGGCATGACGACGGCCCCTAAACCCTGAAGCATCTCGACTACAATGCCTAGAAGCAACTAGAAGGGAGTCGTGAGGGGTGTGATTAATTTGTCCGCACCATCGATCCACAGCTAGACGCAGCCTACAAAGCCTCTTGGGAGCCGAGACGGCGGCGCTCGCCATGACCGGTGAACATCCTATGGCTCGACTTAGAGGAGCCTTACATAAAAATGGGAGGACATGCTTGCACCAATTCCAGGGGCGAAGGATGCCCGTATTGATTTGTGAATGCATGCAGGATCGCGCCTCGTGCCTCATCTGCATCAAAGTGTGCCTTTTCTTCTCTTCGAACTTCAAGTTTTTGCCTCTCACTCTTCTCCCGTGGCTTTGATGATATGGTCGTGACGTGAAGTAGCTAGTACGATGATGTACTGTATGCTCCTCTCGTGCTGCTTATGCTCTCCACGGATCGATCAACTACTATGGCTTTGGAGATTGGGGTGAGCACGGTAGGTAGTTGCTACTTCAGTCCATCGGCCATGTACACATCACACTTGTTTTTCTCGTACACGGTCACACATGGCGGAGGGGAGACCCGAAGACAGTGGTTCACGAGAGCGGCGCAGTCGTCTACGGCGCGGGCGACAATGGATCTACCTTCCCTCGCTGTGCTAGTTGCCGGCGAGGCGGCAGGTCCCCCCGATGCACGAGTATGGAGACATATCCAAAAAAAATCACAAGCATGTGAAATCGTAACTTCAGGTGAGTTTCACATCACCTCTGGAATTGGCTCGATCGAAACTTGTATGCAAGAGTACCTTGTGATGCATGAAAAAGAAGGCATTGATCATGAGATCTTTGGACACCCGATAATCCTAGCATGCAGTCACGACGATGAGACAACACATGAAATGATAGCAATAAAATGATAGGACGGGACAAGAAAATGGAACATGATACGATAGGCGATAAATGCGCCTCTAGAATACAATAATAACGTCCAGCAACGAGACACATGAAATGATTAGCAATTTATATGTCCTAGCATAAACAAGGCTCTAATAATGTGCGGCCACTTGTTGGCGCATGAAATGGTGGCTATAGCTATCATTTGATGGGAAATAAATATGATAGGCAATAAAAACTTGTGATTTGCACGCAAAATATTGCATGTTCATGCCGGTAGAAATTTGATTTATTTATGCTGGGAAACTAGATAATGCCTATTTGAAAATATTGTTCGGCAAGTTACCACGATGCCCCCACTAACCATTCGACAAGAATCCGTCAAATCGATAAATTGTACCATAACCCACAATGTTGTGTTTTAGCCCTGAAAGGGGTGGGGAAACAAGAAAACGATGAGTATTCACGGCACCCCAAGTAAAAAAAGTGTCATGATCTCCAACTTGGAGATCATCCCGGGACATATAGATGGTGCGCTATAGCCTGGCTCCAAGTACATTGAGATAAAGGTGCATGGGAGCGATAAAGGAGTAGGAAACAACAAATGGTACTTGTGAGTAACTTATGGCGGTGGAGTACACATCCCAGGCTTCCATGATCACGTGGGGGTGAATAAGGTCAGACAAGTGGCAATGACATCAGAGCTTTGAATGGCCGTAGAGAACAACTCCCTGAAGAAAGTAGCCTTAGAGCATAGATTTTATTCGTCATAAGATCTAATCTCATAGTCTTTGAAGTGTGTATTTAGTCATGGTAAAAAAAGATAATGAACATGTTGAGTTGCACTTAATATTGCAATATGAATCCACCATAGTTAAACTTTTCAATGTCTCCATAATCGAGTCTTTTGGAGCTTTTATGCAAACTTCAGCAAAGCCAGTCTCCTAGTGTAAAATAAGGACCCTAAAAATGCTTTGCCCTCAAAATGGCACATGAAATGATATATGATGACTATCTTTGAGCATAATAGTAACACTTCGCAATGTAATTCAGTTTCAAATGTTTGGTAATAGATCTCTTCTATCATAAAATAATAACTCGGGAGTATGAAATGACACATGAATGATAGGCAATAGCTATATGTTTGTCGGTTGTATCGCTACATGCACAAATACTCTGAATTTTCTTGATCATTCATCCAACCTTCAAGTCGAGTGATTCTTGTTGGGTCGAAAAGCACAAGTGAAAGGTTATCTCAGAAAAATAAATTAAATGAGACTAAAAATTAATTAAAGAATAAGAGAGACTTTAATGACTTGGCGGTAAATGTGGCATCTCTATTATCTTATTTCACATGTTCTGATGATAATCTTTATTCCCGTACGCGTAAACCTGTGTGGTATGCATGCCTATTATTCCACACACAATATAATCCTTGGTACACATGTTGATCGACATTGCATCAATCATAGAAACTAAATATTTTTCTATTTAGATGTGATGTTCGACGACTCTCCACGACCGTCTCACTAACCATCTAACATAGAATTTCACGGTGACCGTCCGGAAAACCCAAAACTGCGAGCTAAAGCCCAAGAAAACGAGCGGAAAATGCGAAAACGTCGAGTTCTTGCGACCCCCAAGTAATCATTTTAAGAGATCCGTCGTCCCCGGTGATCATACTGGGACTAAAAAATGATGTGTTGTAGAACGCCGGGACGACATCTCCATAACCGCATGGTTGCAATAAAATAAGGACCAAATTGTCAACAAAATAGGATGTCCCATTCCCCAAAAACTGGGCGGGAAAGTTATTCATTAATTAGCTGTTATTAGGGGAAATTAAGCGTGGTCATTAATTAATTAGCTAGCTCGATGGTGTGCTTGGTTTGCTTTGGAAAGGAGATAAATCAAATGTGTGCGATTGTGCTAGCCCGCGTGATTTGCATGCATGCATGCCTATTAATTATTCCATGCACGTTATAATCATCCATTGGTATGCATGTGGAGTAGTATTTTATATATACTCCCTTCGTCCCAAAATAAGTGTCTCAGATTTGCACAAAAGTGAATGTATCTATACATGTTTCATGTCTAGATACATCCAATTTTTAACAAACTTGAGACAATTATTTTGGGACAATTTTTGACAAACGTGGGATATTTTAATATTATATGTCTGGACAAGCGTTATTACATATAATTGCATATGTCATTTCGTCTTCGCGCGTCATTGTGGTCCCTATTTCCTCTCACTGCGTGTGGCATTTCAGTCTCACGTGTTACAAATTTATGTTAGAATATAAATTTTGCAATCATTTTATGTGATATTTCATCCACATACGTTGTTGGGTTTCTTTTTTTTTTATGCAGGGAGATTGATCTCGAAAACACATTAGTTGGGAGATTCCGAGTCCCCAGATTATCCAATCTTTTCCTCCCTCCCTCGAACCTTGAATCCTTAAGTTTTCTCCGTGATCATACTTGCTATCGCGGTATCCACATCCATGGGCATCATCTTCCCCAAAGATAGTTAATTTAATGGATATTTCATGTTGGGAAATATGAACTACATATCGTTCATGTGCACCGGGCATTACGTTCGGCCGATGTTAATTAGCAGCCCTTCGACACCTCTCTCGGCACACACACTATCGACAAATGAGTGTGCACTATGTCTTGAACATGGACGAAAACAACGGGCCTTGTACGGCGATAGGGATGAAGGTAGCCAAGGACGGCGCCACCAGGGGGCGAGCAGAGGCGGCCGCCCCCCTCCCTTCATCGAATCTAGCGGCGGCGCCTCACCATTAGCGAGAGAGAAGGTCTTGGTTGATTTTTGATGAAGAGTTATGTTGGCCTGGTATTTGGGTCTTAATCGGGCTAAACATCACTTAGGCAGCTCGTTCTGCATGAGTTTACACTTTAAACATGATCCTTTCACAATATATAGTTGGTTTTAAAATTGGAAGGAAGTGCTCGGAAATTTCAAGACTCGTGTCATGTAGGTGGACCAAATAGCATTCACAACAATGCAAGAAGTTGTTGTGAAGATTCAAGAAACCAAAAGCACGATGAGTCTATCACTTTCATGAACAAAGTTGATTTCCTCTAGATGTTGGATTGGTACGTATGGCGCAAGATGCAAGGATGTAGCCAATGTAATCCATGAAAATGCTCATGAGAATCTCCAGTTGAGTCATTTTATCTTTATGTTATTTTCATGATGGCGGTAGTTGTAATTTATGAGTTATGATAATTAGGTATTCGTAGACCCTTTATATTTTGTTGATTAGACTCATTATCTGATGTGATTTTTAAAATAAATGAGAAGAGAAAAAATTTCAATCGGTCGAGAATGGACACCTGTACAATCACAATTTTTTTGTAGCTACGGTGAGCTCCCCTTGGAAAATGGCTTAGAGCGTGCCGGATCCACGCGGTAGAATTAATATATGCTCCTTTTGTTTGGATTTGTAATCCAGCTGCTAGGAGAATATCCCACGATGGAGCTGGTTAAGTGCTGGAGCACGTACGTATTCATGTTTACGTACATGCATATGCAGATAGCCAGGATCGGTGTGTAGATTTGTTTTATTTTATTTTCGGAAATAAGATCACTGAATGAAAAACAAAAGAGAGAAGAGAGATGAAGATAGAGAAAAGAGGCCCACTTGAGCCCATGCGCCGGATCCTCCGTCTCAGTCGCCGCCCAACGGAAATGTGGTTAAGCCGTACGTGGAGTTTAGGTACATGCGGCTAGCGATGAATTGTGTACGTGTAGTACCGATTCGATCTGATGTGATTTTTAAAATAAATGAGAAGAGAAAAAAAAAAAAGCGTGCGCTGGTAGCATCCCTTCCTCGTACACGTGATTTCTCTCGCTTCAGATCATTGACGTGCGCGCCCTTTTGTGTATGCGCGTGAGATCGACCGGATCACGCGACGCGTACGTGTTCTGGCTGCCGAGAGAAGGACGGCGAGACCTGGACGACGCATGTTCATCCTCTCTGGTGCGCGACACGTTTGCGCTGTGTGTCCGTCGGCTCGTCTACTGAGCTGATGAGTTTATTTGGTTATGAACCAGCGTGGTATTTATAGATAGAGGGGTCAGCAGGCGTGCTCGCGTCAGTCATGCTGGAACGGCTCAAACCTGCGACGGGGTACGATGAACGCACGTTTACTCTGCCTGCGTCTCTTTCCGCGGCGCCGTGTACGATAGAGAGATTGTATGGTTCAAAAAGTTGGAGTTTGGTGGTAGTGGCGCCATGCCAATACCTTCTCTTTTTTGAAAAATTGGCCAATTTGCCAACTTCCAAACGTCATTCTGTTTGCTCGGTGACTCGGACTAACGAACGAACGCGCTGGTAAAGAAAGCGTCATGGCTGAGCATCTCTCGTGCCCTCCGCCACACGAATTCCAACTCTCTTCTAGTAGCTGTCACGACCGAACCGATTCTTCTCTTCTCACCTCACCTCCGCCTATAAAAGCTCCCACTGCTCTTGTTCCTCTCCGGTGACCACAAGAGCTTTACGTACACAATCAATTAATCCTTCCATCCCTTGGTTCCCAAGCCAGAGTTTGTTCTCTTGTCTCCGGCGTACGGTGGCCGGCTGACATGACATCGTGGGCGGACCAGTGGGACACCGGCGCCGACCCGAGCCCGCGGCCTCGCGGGGGCAGTGGCGACGGCGGGAAGAAGCAGGGCGGCGGCAGCGTGGAGAAGACCAAGGCGGCCGCGGCGACCGGGCTGAAGAAGGTGAAGGCGGGCACGGCGCAGGGGTTCCAGTGGATCAAGGACAAGTGCCACAAGAAGAGCGCCGGCGCCGGCAAGAGCAGCGATAAGCAGGGCCAGGGCGGTGGCTCCGAGATCGCCGGCTACTGACTGACGGATCGATCGATTACAGGCGCTTGATTATACTACAGTACTATAATGGATGGGATTTGTACTAGAAAGTAGTTGTATTAAGGTTAGGCCGTTCCTGCAGCTTGCTGTTCGTGTGTGTACATATATTTACGCGTGCCGATCGATGATCAACGCTTCTCGTGTACATAAAAAATGTTTTGATTCTCTGCTGATGTCACTGTTTCATGCATATCTGATTGTTGTTTCTCACGACTGTGAGGAGACCTCGACTCTACTAGATATCGACTCGAAAAAAAAAAACATAGTTTGATTCGAGAAGGAGCTGATCTTGAACCACAACTAACTCGTTCGATTTAAACTCGTTAGTTTGAAATAATATAATTATGTATACACAATAATTATGCGTTATTTCAAAAGGAAATACGATAATCCCCGTTACCTTATATGCTATAGGTAAGATTAATGTATAACTTCTTTTCGAATATTTTATAACTTTTTGAATCGAATAAGTATAACTTCAGCGTCACTTCTGTATCAACTTAAGCACGGAGGAGAATACATGCAACAACATATATGGGTGAAATATTAAACTTACTGGATCAGACTCTCACAAGTCTCAAGTCTAATCGTTTCTGTCAACTCAAGCTCAGACAAGAGAGACATGAACCCACTATCTAGCATAAATACCCTCTCTAAGATACTAGCAATTACTTCGGCCAAAACATCCACAAGCATCGGAGAGCATGCAAGATCATAAATAAAGCATATGATAAATAAACTGAACAATAATGTCATGATTTCATAATTTATCGGATCCCCGCAAACACAACATGTAGCATTACAAATAGATGATATTGATCATGTTAGGCAGCTCACAAGATCTAAACAATGGAGTACAAGAGAGAGAGAAAACCATCTAGCTACTGCCATGGACCCGTAGTCTTGTGGTGGACTACTCACGCATCACTCCGGAGACAGGCACGATCTCCCCCTCCGGCAGGATGTCGGGAAGAGCTTCAGAACCCTCTCGATCTAGGGTTGGCGACGGCGGCGGCCTCGGATGTTTTCTGGAAAATATGATCGGATGTCGAGAGTTTTTGGGACGAAGACAATTTATAGGCGAAAGGGCGACTCGAGGAGGCACCGGAGGGCGCCAGGTGGGCCCCAGCCGCGGCCAAGGCCTGGGCCATGGCTGGGTGGCATCTGGGGGCTGTGGGGCCCCCTGCAGCTCCCCTTCCGGCTCTGACTTTGTATCCATGTAAAAATAATTAGGGTAAATTTTCAGGCGATTCGGAGAAACTTCCCCGACAAGCTTTTCTAAAACAAAAAGACAACAGAAAACAGCAACTGGCACTGGGCATCTTGTTAATAGGTTAGTTTCATAAATTATGCCAAAATGATATTAAAACATTATAAAAATATGTGGCAATGATATATAATAAACATGGAACAATCAAAAATTATAGATACGTTTGAGACGTATCAGTGCTCAAATCGGCCGCCATGTTCCGGGCCTCCTCGACGAGTAGCTTGAGCTCAACCTCTTTGGCTCTTAACTCCTGAGTGGGCATTGGTCACATCGATCTCGAACTTTCTCTTTTGTATTTGGAAGAAGTTGTTTGCGTTCTCCTATCTCTCTCTCTCCAGTGCTTCCTCTCTTCCCTCTCTTTCTTCTTCTCACTTGACTTATCCTTTTTATATGAACTTCAAGGTTTCTTGCAAGGCAATTGTCGAAGCATCACGCTTTGCCTGTCTTGGAGTTGGTCCTCCCCTTGCCTCTTCTCACTTGGGGCATCGGGCTCATGGTCGACGACCGATGAGCCCCCACCTCTTCGGTATGTCGCGACGAGGTCTTTCAACTTTTGACAATCGTTGATTGACATCCAACAATGTGTCAAGGTAAATGGCTTGCCCCTATGTTGGGTCCAGAAATTCCAAAGTTTGAAGCACCTATTTGAAATATGAAACGAACAAGACATATTCATAATTCATATGTACAGTAGAATTTAAATGGACTGAGAAGTGAACGAAAAACATACCAAGTCCTTGACGCTAATGTCACTCACAGGCTGGCCAACTACATGATCATAGGGGCCACGCAACTTACTCCACTCAGATTGGATAAAACTCCACCACTTTTGAAGTGACAATTCACTCCGGACAGTCTCAAATTTGTTGGGATCAAACTTACTTTGTTCATGGAAAAATTCGATTCGCTTAAAAAATGTGTGGCTTTTTTGCTCGCCCCCATTACTGTATCATGTCCAATTTAGTCATGCCGCGCAAAGCATCTTGTTCTCATCCTCCAAGTATGGTGTGTTCCTCACGCTTTCTCGCCTCATTTGTGCCTGGGCTTGTTGAGTTAGCTTGTCGGCGAACAATCGATCATGCCGAACAATGGCTCATGCTCGATGTGGACATCCTCTTGGGGTTGGGTCTCTTAGTCGTCATCCTGCTCAGCCCCTAAGCCACCCTCATTATCATGTCCGCCAAAAAATCCTCCCCAACATCGGCATCGACCTCATCATACGGCGCCAGCCCGGTCATTTCACCGATCAGGTTGCACGCGTCAGGGAGGTTAGTCCGAGGGATGACCTCCGCGGGCTTTCTTTATGTCATGGGCGAGTCGCCAGCCAAATGTGTCGCGTTGAGATCTAGGGGAGGCACGACAGGGACAGCGATCAGCATGTAATCGGCAATTTTCGGCGAGCAGTTCCGAAGCGAGGTGGAGAAGCGGGACCCTCCTACCTGGGCGTGTCCGGGCATATGGCCATACCACGACGACGACTCAGATTACTGGGCAGGCACGTTGCCGAAGAGACCGAGCTGACCGCCACGATGGCGGCCAGTACCAGTCGGCTTCGGACGATCCCTAGCATCGATAGGGTAGCTTGCACGGCTTTAATGTGGATGGCCTCCATGTCCACTGTCGTGGGGTTGTCACGGCAGATGTTACCATAGGGTAACTTGAGTTGTTGGGCCAGACGAAACTAGTGTCTGGGAGTTGGTTTAGCTCTGCGAGGACAAAGGATTTACCCAGGTTCGGCCTCTCCATTGGAGATAAAGACCTACTTCCTGCTATACTATTATTGATCTCGATCTCGATAACCCGGCTACGACAACAGAGCCGGATCTCGATCTAGGTTACAAGGTGCGCTTGGTAGCGATGATCTCTCTGGTTCTCTCGCTAGTACCAACGTGTCTCGTAAAGGCCTTTTCAACTATGACCTAGGAGCCCGTTTATATAGATGGCCGGGTCTCCTGGTGCGATACAAAGCAAAGTCGGGTTCCACCCGTACTCGGAGTCCTACTCTACATCCTCTAATCTTCGTGTACTCCAAGTCTGGGATCCCATAGCGCGTACCGCCTCCGGGTCTTCTAGAATCTTCTCTGCACAAGCCGGGTCACCGACAAGCTTGCTGGCCCATCGACGTAATCCAGCCCATGCTGATGGTTAGCTGTCCTGGCCGGGCCTTCTGCCTAGCGGGTCACGCTTCCCTCTTCATGGGCCTACCGGGTTATTATTCCCCCATCAGTAGCCCCCAGGTTAACTTGGACGCCGGGTTTGGCGTGCTTCTCTTTAGCTTCAATCTTCTATTTCTCAGGTGAAGCCGCCATTCTCGATGTTCGAGTTAACCCCCTGAAAAATAAGAGCAAACATGCAATAACTTAAATGCCGCATAACTTAGGCCAGCTCTCTTTGGCGGTCCATATTGTAACCCGGCTTGGTCATACCGGGTTCATACGCCTCCGGGTTTCACACTCAACACTTAGCGAAAACTGCAGCCCAACTGTAAATCAATCCCAATCTATCTCAATCGCGATCTTGTCAATTAATATCCCATATTTGTCTCATTCTGTTTGTCGTTGACTTTTGGTAAAAGATCCTTATCTCTTCGCCTTTTTACCGCAACACCCCTGGGGCTTTTTACTGCGCCTATAAGTATAGGGTTAGGGTAAAACGCACTGTTACATTTTCCCATTTTGCTATAAGCCAAGGAGGCACATGGCCTGCTTGCGGCCGCCCCTCCTATGGACTTACACGCCGAAGGTTGGGCCGTCTCTCACCAAAAGCCGGGTCCAATAGGAGTTCACATAGAGGATGTCGTACATAACTTTGGGGTTCCCTATGCATCGCTCTTAGGGTGAAACCTAACTGACGCTCGATGCGTCGGTTGGACGCGGAAACGCGTACCAGTTCGATGAACTGCGCGCCTATCCTAGTGCTTCGTGGGCCGGCCAACGAGACAATCAACTGCCATGGACGGACCTCGCCGGAGACGAACAAGACGATGTGCCGACGGCCGGGGCGGTCTCGTCGGAGATAGAAACGACGCGGAAAACCTCGCCGCCGATGGGGCGACCTCGCCGCCGACGGGGATGGCACGACTGGCCGCGACATCGCCGGCCAGGCGAGGAATGGACCTCGCCGTAGCCGGCGACGACGCGGCTCGCCGCGGCGGCGCAGGTGGAGGCGAGGTAGTAACTTAACATGGGGGGTGGGGTGGGTCGGTGCCGGAGAAGCTCATCGGCGAGGGGGCTTAGGATTCGGGGGTGCGGGGGGTTTAGAGGAAGGCCGGGGGAGGCGGTGGACCGGCGGTGGGAGGCGGATGGAAGAGGGCGGGGCGGCGAGGCGCCGCGGGAGCGGGGCCGGCCGCGGGTGGCGGAAGCAGGGGGCCTGGCCGGCGACGGCGACGGGGGATCGAGCCGGTGATGGAGATGACGCAAGGAAGAAGATGATGTTCTTGATGGGTTTGGCCCATATCGCCCCGCTGCAGAAGCGACGCAACGAGCGTCCACTAGGAGCTCCCCGCTCTTAGCGAGTCGCAATCTTCCTACTCGCCCGGAAATCACTAGAAAAAGGGAACCTCGCGCTCACTCTCGTCGCGACAAGTGTCGCCTTCTCCTCGCTCGGTACCATGTGGTTGTTTGCATGTCCGCCAAGTGTCGCCACCAAATTAAAGTGGGGAGGATGAGAGATAAAGGGATACGGGAGGTGGGAGGCTAGTTTTCACTTTATATTTTTCAAAACCGAAATTTCAAAACGAAATATCTTTAGAACCGCAAATCTGAATTACGACCCGTTTTCACTTTTGAGCTCCTCGCATCGAGATCTTCAAAACAAGATCCCATGTTGATAGGTTTCGACAAACTTTTTTTTTGTACATCCGGTTCTGTATAGTTTGTACGTCCGGTAGCAGTGTGGGTGTACATCCGATAACAGTGTGGGTGTACATCTCGTAGCAGCAACTTGGGGAGGATGAGAGAGAAAGTGATACGGGGTGGGAGGCCCTTTTATTTTTCAAAACCGAAATTTCAAAACAAAATATCTTGAGAAGCGCTAATCCGAATTATCAAACGTTTTCACTTTTGAGCTCCTCGCGTCGAGATATTCAAAACTAGATCCCATGTCGATAGGTTTCGACAAACTTTTTTTTCATACATCCGGTTCTATATAGTTTGTACATTCTGTTCTATGTATTTTGTACAACCACTTCTGTGTACTTTGTACTTTTTGTTTTGTGCAGTTTTGTACTCCGTTTTGTGTGTACTTGTACTACTTGTGCCATTGTTTTTTTTGTACTTCGTGTTCTGTGCACTTTGTACAACCTGTTCTATGTAGTTTGTACACCGTATGTTTTAGTACTCCCAGTTCTGTTAATTTGTACATCTTGTTTTGTGTAATTTGTACACCGTCTTTTGTACAACTGTATTGCTACAACCGCATTGGTGGAGGCACGAAGGAGATTACGGTGTGCCATTTGACGGCTATTCGGGGATCACTTTGTGACTCCGCACCGCTCCAACGGAGACGTAGCTTCCATTGGGAAGTGAACTTCGGGATAAATCATCGTCTCCAAGTGCCTCGGTATTTCTATACCCGAGCTTCTTACTTATGCTATTTACTTTGTGATAGCCATCGAGCTTGAAGTAATATATCTTGCTATCACATATTTGCTTGTCTTGTTTAGCATAAGTTGTTGGTGCACATAGGTTAACCTAGCTTGTTTAGGTTTCGTGCTTGATAAATTAAACGCTAGTTTTATTCCGCATTTATTCAAGCCTAAACCGCAAAGAATTTTAATCGCCTATTCACCCCCCCCCCCCTCTAGGCGACATCCGTGTCCTTTCATCTGGTTAGGTCTAGCTTGCGCACAGGTGGCGTGCGTGTGGCGTTGAGTGTGTGTGGAGTGAGTTGTGCGTGAGTTCAGATACTACAGCTGTACTGTAAAAGACCAGGAATTCTCAAAAAAAAAAAGCTCTTGTACATTCGCTGGGCCAGCTCTTGTACATCTAATCGTGCGTGGGGGCTGGGAGCTTCGACCTGTGCGCGCGGGTCGCGGGGCTACGTACGGCGTACCGCACTCCTCAGCTCGGATGCCGTATCGAATTTGGTTTCCTCCACTTGACTGGGTCAGAGTTTCAACAGCCCACCACGTTGTCCAGAACCGAAAATAATAGCGAACCAAAAAATGAAGGCGAACCAAAAAAAAAGAATGAACAAAAAATAATAGAGAACCAAAAAGGGAGATAACAAGCGCCGCCATATCACTCGAGTGATATATATTTGGCCGAGAGGAAGCACTCTGGAGTTTTTTCCCAGGCCAAAAATATAACGAATTTTTCATTAACATTTTGCACAGTGTTAGATCACGACATTGTCTGCGCAACAACTCCAGCTTGCACCATACTTTCCATCATTAAACTAAACTAAACTAAGCTCGCAATCAATCCGCTAAACCGACACCGATTCCTTCCCACTCACGCAGCAGCTCGCTCGATCCACCGCCAGCCCGCCTGAGATCCGAATCCGGCGCCGCCTAATTATTTGGAGATAATGATGTTTGATTGGCTAATTTTGTGTTTATATGAGCTTTGCAGCCGAGGAACTGGTCAACAGTTCCCAAGTGCAAGCCATCATCTGGGGCCTGAAACACTCACCAAAGCGGATATCACTGCCCCGACGTGCCGAATCAGATTGAGAAGCGGAAATACACAATGGCTGCCGAGTTCATATGTTCCTCCTCGAATAAAAAATTCAAAAAATTAGTGACGAATATATCAGATTGAGAACCTATATGAGCCCAGCCCACTAAGCAAGACTCATTACTGATCTTAAACCAGCCACCCATGTTACGCCGTCACACCCACGAACTCTTTCCCTGCACCAGGTAGTTATTCTCCTCAATCTTAAACCAGCGACAACTTTCAGAACTCCGCAGAGGAAACACAAGAACAAAAGGAATTGCAACCTACCTGCCTGCTTGTGGGGTGAAGACCAGCTCGCTCGCGGCCAGATATCGAGTCCACCATGGATGCGACGAACTCGCTCACGCTACGCCCACGCCGACGCCGGCGCCAAAGTCCAAAGTCACAAGTCACGCGCAACCGCACGCGTCTCTAGTGGTGATGGCCTCGTATATATAGGGAAGAGAGGTCGGACTGGAGGATGTAATCCATACACCGGTGATTCTCTCTCTTCTCTTCTTGTCCAGTTGATTGATTGTTGGAGCGAATGGACGGTCGAGATACAACATGCCGCGGATCGCTGAGACGGCAAAATGGATGAGTTGCAGCTATTCTCATTGATTGGTACCATAGTAGTTAATTGAGGGGAGGGATCCCAGGACTTCGTTACTTTCCCATGCATTCCGTAATAATTACATGAGGAGAGGGATTCCTCCCATGCGTTTCCGTAATAATTACCTGAGGAGAGGGATCCCTCCCATGCATTCCATAATAATTACATGAGGAGAGGGATCCCGGGACACAGTTACTTTCCTTGGTGAATCAAACGATTGTTATTCCTCCTTCCTTTTTTTCCTTGAATCCCTACGAGATACTAGTCCTTCATTTTGTTAGTCTATCTTTTTTTAAGATGACTCAGTCAGTCATTGGTATTAGACAATATATCAGCAAGAGATGGTTCTTATCTATCACTGTGTGTAGTATTTCCCTTCACTCCGATCTGGGGGGAACGGGTAGCGTGTCTTGGTGTTGGGGCTCGTTAACGTTAGGGTTTAGGGTTGTGAGCGACAAAGGTCCTACAATCACCTGGCTAAGCTGACAACTCCATTCATAGGACATCAATCACCAGATATAACAAGGTCATGACGACGAGCCATTTTCATTTCCAGATAATATGCCAAGCTGATTAAAATATATACAATAAAAATCCCACGACCTTAAGCAAAACCAGTAAGGCATAATTCAACGAACGAGCTGAGGTGAGCTACGCAGGCAGCCTCACGTAGAAACATTTACTCAGTGCCCACAATTGCATATGCACATCAAGGATAGAACATTTGTGGCCCAACATAAGTTGAGGCACAAAGGCCGAACCAGATTTCACCACAAGCTAAGTAATGCAAGCATACATCGGCTTGTTATTATCTATCACTGTATGTGTTGTCAAACAGTGAACTTGCACCACCAGCAACTCCATCACAAGCTTATTTACAGAGAAACACAAGTTCAAAACAAAGAACTACAAATGTGTGAAGGATAACCAGTTAACTGTTGCACAACACATACACAGGAGCATGATTCCGATCAAGGATTTTTTTTCTCCTTTCGGTGCTGATGTCGACGATCTCTTGAAGGGCGGCATCAGGGTTGCCTTGGGGGAGAGCGGTGAAACCTCCTCTCCAGCAACATCAGCAAGCGCCATGCCTGCCTTCGACGGAGTTGTCTGCGATGAATCCAGGCGGCGGAACCTGCACATCACAGAAAAGCTTCACTATTTCTAATTAACAGAGAGAAACAATTCTCCACTGATTCAATCACAAGATACACATTCACATTCAGACTTGAGCATGTCAAAGTAACAGTAAAAAGTAAAACAAGTAGGTACAGGCAGGTAGCTAGTTCAATCTGTGTAGATAGCCATCTAGACAGGATTATATACTCCTAGGTGGAGCCAAAATATAATGGAGCAAAGATGAGCACCAAATGGTCCCAGGACCAGGACCTCAACGTCTAACTCGTGCTATTCAGGACCTCAATATTAAAACATTGAACCACTTGGTCAAATTCCAAACGGACGCATTTAGCTGAAAAATAGGCAGCCATTGATAATGAAAAGATAACGCTAGGACCTGATACATGTCTACCTCATGCCATCCAGTACAAAGAACGGTAACCAAGCCAGAGTTTGTATCAGGTAACAAGCACTGCACAGCAAGACAATATAAACAGTTTCGGTGATGTTGTGTAAACTAGTTCAGTTCTTGATGTCTCAATATGCATTCCAATATCAAGATGTTAAAGTGTCACATACAGATTGATCAAGAAAATGGAGCCTAGATTTTAAACGATATAGCAATCATGTTTTCAGCCATTGAGAAAGAGACTAGTATCCACTAGGGGCAAATACTACAGTTTTCATACACATGCAGGTGAGTTTAAGACCTACTGTATATTTTTGTATGTACAACAATGTCAGTTCTGATAACAAAAACATACTAGTGGCAGACAACCAACAGTCGCTGATATTATTATAGAACTGCTATATTATTATAGAACTGATATAAACCATTTGCTGGTATAAAAACATAAAAATGTTCTCTGCTCTATTTTGCCACCAATATTTTGCAACACAAGCGTCAATCATTTTCTGACTCAACGCAGCCAAGGATACAAGTTTACTTTTCTAAACATAAACATCCATTTCATATACCTCTACTGTCTATGCACACAACAAATTTGCATCCATACATTCATGTTTTCCTCTGCATACATGTTCAACAGGAAAATAGAAACGAAATTAAGCAAAAACAAATGAAAGAGGAGAAGAGAGACTTTACCAACAGCAGTAGGTTGTGGAGGTTGCCGGAAGCAGAGGCGTGGCCGGGAAGACTCTTCCCTGGAGCAGCTCCGGGTGGAGGCCGGCAGCATCTCCGGTGCCAACCTTGTCATAGTAGAGCATGTTGTAGTAGACATAGGAAGTCGTCGCGCTAAGCCCCAAATGGACCAGCGCACCAGGGCGGCACATACATTTCTGGCCAAGCGCCCTCCTGGCCAAGCTCCACATACACTGCTCCCCTTCACCAGCGCCACGGCATCAATTTGCTGCAGCTCCGTACACTGCTCCACCCTCGCCTCCGACTACAAGATGTTCCTCCTGCACGACAAAAAACAAAAGAAAAGTTCAACTATGCAGCCCAACAAACCATTACTCAACTGACAAACCTACAAGCAAGCATCGACACACGCAGAAAAGAACGTTATTCAGGTGACAATCATGAATGGGAGCTCATATATAGCTTCGTATACTGCCACTACTAACATGTGATGATGGCTGGAAGGTAAAACGAATCACTCCTAATCCTAAATAGCATATATCTATTGTTTAGAGACAGCGGCCTTCCACTGTCACAAACCTTAGTAAAAGTTTGTATAAGCAAACAGAAGAAACAGATAAAACATAAGCAGATGATCACAGCTAAGAGATCTAACACACGCCAGCAGTAGTCATTTATACCATACTAAATCGAAAAATAAAGGCAGCATCACTGAATATGCATCACTAAGACACCAACACATAGTAACCCAGAACTTCCGGGAAATTGGTGCGTTCTTTTGCTTTCACATAGCAGGTAACAAATTTAAACCTACTGCAATTCCATGAATCATCCACTGCAAAGCACTAATATATCAACACACCATGAAAATTTAGCCAACACGGGGAAAAAGAAGCAGACTAGTAATAACCAGTTAAAAGCACTACCGTTTGGTTCCTATAAATGCAATATTCTAGCACCTAAACATAGAACCATTTCATCGTTGGTCTACAGCATCTTAACATCTGAAACAAAGAGCCGAAAGATCATTTCATATTCATAAAGAACCGAAAGAGCATTTCATCAAGCTGATGAACCAGGTACACTGCAACAACAAGATTTGCAATTTTCCGTGCATATGCATCCAGACAAAAGAGAAGAGGAAACCGAGAATTTACCACTAAGGCATCGAAGAAGGCCACCGGCTACCAGTGTGCCAAACCCTTGGCTTTGTTGGTTTCGGGTATGATGTGCTTGCTGCTGCCTAAACAGAAAAGAAAGTGTTGGTCGGTTGACAGTTTAAAGCATTTATTTGACTACACTACAAATCATGGATGGTCTTACAATAGTTCATATCTTCCTCTACCATGTCGAAGCTGCTGTGGAACACATTGTTGCCAAATCGGTCTCGTCATCGCCTTCGTTACCAGTTTGAGCTTGCAAGACACTCAAAGCACTCGTCAGCAACTTCACCTCGACACTTCAGAACCTGCTTTCCAAATAATATGTCAAGAATTGGAACAAGCTACCGTATATGGATGTTGTTTTCCAATACGCTTTCAGCAGGACTCCTAGATAATCAGAAGAAAGACTCACCAGCAGTGCAAGCCGCCAAGCCCAGCAGCCTTCACAACAACCCCTGCAGGCTGACCCCAAATAGACTTTGTCCAGTTGTTACCGGTGATGACGACCTTGGTGAGGAAGCACCATGAGCTCCTTGTTGCCGCTCTCATGTACCAGGGCAAAGACAACATTCATGAAGAACACTTGTCGGTCCCCGTCATCATGCCAAGTTGTTGGCCTGATCCTATTTTGGTGAAAGGCGTGGCACCAAAATTCAATCAGTACAGAACCAACTGGATGCAAGGAATAGGGTGTGATTTGCACTCAACAGCAACAAAACAATAAATGGCTCTATCATCATGCAAGGAACAGGGTCTGATTAGAAAAACTGTGCACTGGAACAACACTCTAAACCCGTACACTAGGAACACATCACCGTCAAATAGAAATATACTCAACTCTTTCCAGTATTCTAGGTTAAAGACTCCCAGATAATCATTAAAAATCAAGTTCATGATCAACGATACATATACAGGTCAAGAAATTACTAAACTTATTCAGCAGGAATTAAGTTCTTAAGACACCACAATCATATTATTATAGAACTGATATAAACCATTTGCTGGTATAAAAACATAAAAATGTTCTCTCCTCTATTTTGCCACCAATATTTTGCAACACAAGCGTCAATCATTTTCTGACTCAACGTAGCCAAAGATACAAGTTTACTTTTAACATAAACATCCATTTCATATACCTCTACTGCCTATGCACACAACATATTTGCGTTCATACATGCATATTTTCCTCTGCATACATGTTCAACAGGAAAATAGAAACGAAAAACAAATGAAAGAGGAGAAGAGAGACTTTACCAACAGCAGTAGGTTGTGGAGGTTTCCGGAAGCAGAGGCGTGGCCGGGAAGACTCTTCCCTGAGAGCAGCTCTGGGTGGAGGCCGGCAGCATCTCCGGTGCCAACCTTGTCATAGTAGAGCTTGTTGTCGTAGACATAGGAAGTCGTTGCGCTAAGCCCCAAATGGGCCAGTGCACCAGAGCGGCACATACACTTCTCCCCTTCACGAGCGCTACGACATCAATTTGCTGCAGCTCCGTACACTGTTCCACCCTCGCCTCCGACTACAAGATGCTCCTCCTGCATGACAAAAAATAAATGAAAAGTTCAACTATGCAGCCCAACAAACCATTACTCAACAGACAAACCTCCAAGCAAGCACCGATACACGCAGAAAAGAACGTTAATCAGGTGACAATCATGAAAGGGAGCTCATATATAGCTTCGTTTACTGCCAATACTAACATGTGATGATGGCTGTGTCTGGAAGGTAAAACTTGGTTGGTGCGCATGTAGATTGCTTTAGATGCATCGTTACTCAGTCCTCAATGTACACAGCAACCAATGATAATCAGTAGTAGGCCTTTTAGCTGATCAACATCGAGGATTCAAGTTTGTTGGCACATGAAAGGATTAACATTCAGAGGAACATCCACAGGTTCAAGATTTAGTATCCAGTGAAGACATAGCATATCATGCATTTCACAAACACTATATAGGATAACAAAAACGATAATCCAAGCATTGCAAGAGAGTGCCCCAAATGATAACAAAAGTCTAATCAAGACCATCCAAAAGTAAAATAATTCTATACTTATATTTGTGAGGCCAACAGATTATCCATATTGGTAGAAACAACAATAATGTATCCACACCAATCAGTTGATTATCAAACTATATACTGATAATATATTGTTCTTGTAACTTCCAACGGGACAAACACATTTTAATCAAACTAAACAGCTAGTTCTTGTAACACTCAACAAGAGCATATGATTGTTCTAAAAAATCATGAACAAGTATATTGAACATATGTACAATTACTATCACAGTTTTCTAGCTATCCAATGACAACCACAAGTCATTAGATAGCAGGTCTGACTTCTGGGTATCAA
This sequence comes from Poa pratensis, assembly GCA_947311845.1. NCBI lineage: Eukaryota > Viridiplantae > Streptophyta > Magnoliopsida > Poales > Poaceae > Poa > Poa pratensis. The sequence goes on from CAMZMU010000082.1 coordinate 42,668,075, forward strand.
TTTATTAGCTTAATTAGTAACACCGAAACCGTGCAAAACTTATCAGTTTGCTTAATTAGTAACACTGAATTTCGTCTCCATCAGAACCCCCTGCGCGCATCCAATACTAGCAGAACTAGCAGTCTAGTACTGGATACAAACTACACAGACACAATACAAGATGGATTCAGCAACAGAATCAACACCTTTTAACAAAAAAGGGGAATGAGGTGGACTGGGCACGACCTGGGTAGAAGGAATATTGCACGTTTACAGAAATTGGTAAGGACCTGAAAGGTCATGAGCTATCACACAGTATCAAGGCATATTTATGTTTGACCGGACAAGGAATCTTAACAAATGTTGGAACTTTAACATGATCAACGAGACTTGCTTAAGTACTCCATCCGATGATACCAACCAGAGATTATAATTTACAAATCAGTTGTGCGGATCTTGATGACTAAAAGGTAACAAAGTACTCCCTCTGATCCAAAATAAGTGCCGAACTAACACCAGTTCAAAACTGCAACACTCATTATGAATCGGAGATAGTAGTAAATTACAGTTGCATCAGCATACAAGTTTCTATATAAACGAGATCTAAATGTGTGAACTTTTGCAAGACATGCTTTACACATCAAACAAAAGTCCCTCCAGTAGGACTGCTAAGGTCATTTTGTAGCACACACTTGGAATTTGACTACAGATACTACATAATCAAGATGTAATATAAATACACAAGGGAGGCTGTTACCCAGCCAAATAGTTCCAGGAACTTCATCTCTATATCAAGCACCCAAAATTCACTACTATTATATGTTTCACTACTCCAAACAGATCTTTGATCCATTAGGCGGTTTCTAAAAAAGACAAATAAGAACAAATCACCAACAATTCTTACTGATTGCTACGAGTGTTTTACTGCACACAGATGAGCAGCAAGTGTACATACACTAAATGCATATGTGCCTCTGAGAACAAAAAGGACACCCTGGTCCAGAGTATCACTCGCGGTTCAGGCAACAGAAAGTTCATGTACCGGTGATGATTGATAATTATTTTCCATGCAAATGGGCAGCCTCTGAATTATATTTACCTTTTGTGTCGGCCTCTGCTCGATGTTGTTGGTGGTCCGCTCATGTGGGGATGATGCCAGCGCTGGAGAAGATGCCAGGGCTACGGGCCTAGAGCATGGTGCGGACATGCTCTCCCAGGCACGTGAAGAAGTTGGTGTGCAGCACCCTTCCTGGGCAGCCACCGGCATGTTTGCGACACGACCAAGAAACCACATGCGGACACTTCGTGTGCAGGCTGCTGAGTACCTGTTGCTGCATATGGTTTACTATAAAATGTCACTACTCCAAGCTGAAGCATGGAACATACAGTGACAATAGTGGCAATAGTGGCAATAGTCTAAAAAGCCCTATAAATAGATTCAGAAACCAGATAAATTATCACAATTCATTGGATAGCAGGTCTGAATATCAGTTAATTTACTTAATTAGTGACACTGAAATTGTTCAAAACTTAGCATCAGTACACTTTGATATCATTAGCACCAACTAAATAATTGGTCAAAAAATATGCAAACCGTCACAGTATCAATTTACGTGCAGTCAAATTTAGGATTCTTTGTAATCTGAAGACCATACATTCCGGAGAACTACTAACATTAGTACAGTACATTTCTTGTCTCAGAGGATTCTCAACTAGGACGCTTCAATCAAAATCCCAAGCCAACATGTACTGGGGACTGGTGCTACTGAAGTTCTAACATCACTCATACAGTGAGAATAATAGCAAAAAAACATGTTGCATAAGAGCAAACATCACTGTGATGATGAAATAGCCACAAGAGTACAAGTTACTACCTTCAGCATTTGAATCCCTTCCTCATACGTTAGATTCAAGGCTTTCTCTAGGTTCTGTATAAAAAGCAGACGTTAAAACAATTGCTTGAGCAAAGCATACAGATAATAACACAAAATAATAAGGAATAACGTTTTACCATCAGTGGTTCAAATGTATACTGCTTATGTACTGTCTCGAGCAGCTCCTTGCAATTTCATTCAAGTTTTTGAATATTGCTACAAATAAGCCATCTATAATATCACAAACCAGTGTACAAAAGTCAGTACTTGGTAACTACTCACTTCAATAAATGAACTAGAGATTTTATTTTCCTCCATGATCTTCCTTACCTCAAATTAGTGTTCTCAATCTCCATTTCTGCATCCAACCCAATAAACTCGTGTTTGAATTCTCTGCTCTAACTGCCAAATCCACCAGGAATACACATCTGCTTGTATAACCGAGGAGATTGAGCTAAACAAGCAGGCTGGCCATTGTACTGTAGTTTGAATATGGCTGCACCGTCTTCACTTGTCCAGAGATCAACTAGGGACTGTGGATCCCAATAAAACTCTTTGAGGACAAATATTCTTTGAATGTCTGCCACTGTATCCAATGATGGTTACATGCATGGACCAAAAAAACAAAAAATAAAAACATTACATGGTACACAAATACATACTAATAAAATTTAGCTGCATGACACGCCCCATAAATGGGACTAACATTAGCATAGTTATAGTAGAACAATATTACACGCTGCATGTTAAAATCCCAGTTTGTTCAAGGTGCATTAGACAAATATTGATGCTGAACTGCTGAATTGTCTTTTGTTTGATAGACGGAGATACTAAGCTGAAAGAATGAACAGTGACCAGATCTTTGAATAACAAATTAACAATAACTAAGCACATAGTGCTAGCCATAACACAGTATGATACTTGGTACAGCAGAATCCCCTATGGCATGAATGATAACATTGATTAGAAAAAAGGACAAATACTCAAATTTTCAACTTTGAATTGGATACAGAAGATAGATTGATTCGCGGGTGTACGAGCAGATCAATAGGTCAATAGTGTGTCCTGGAGAACACGCACCAGCTTCTCTCCGGTCTGCAATCATGGCAGAGTAAATAAATCTCTTAAACCACTATAGGATCACAAGAATCACAGAGAGGAAATATGAAATGTCGGGAAACAATAGTGAAGTGCTTCCTGCAAAGAGAATGGAAGCAAAGGAGAGGACATACCTGCGCAGCCTTCTCGGATTATGCTCCACTACATGCTTCATCCTCCAGGTTGTTTGGAAGTGTGGGGATCGCCCTGTTGACGCAATAGACCTTCCTGACCCGAATCTCCACCTGCCAGTCAAAACGAACAAATCGTTAGAACAAACAAACCAATGATGTAACGCACATATGCTTCACGGTTAGGCGACAGCTATCCGGAAAAAATTAAGGAGGCTCCAAAACCACCATCTAACATAATCTTATTCACCAGCCATGTTGAATTCGTCTGCTACAGATGGAAGGAAACATCCGTTTTGGCTCAGATGACTGACCTGCTGCATATAGCCCTTGAGGGACTCCATGGGGAGGGAGATGACGCCCTAGACGACAACAATGTTCTCCTTGATGAGGGAGGTGGCAAAGCACACCATATGCATGCTGACGCCGGCGTCGGCGCTGGATACGAGCATGCACTGCATGGTGCTCATGCTCGGGCAAAGCACGATGAAGGCCATCTTTTTGCTGACCGGCGGAACGCCTGCCCATATCGGAGCGGCCCAGTGCGGCATATATTGAAATCAAAAGGACAACGCCATCAAATACTCCAAACAGAACATGGTGAACCAAAGTACTCCGTAAGAAAACTGAATATTGCGTTATAGTGCACCGTCATCTAAAATAATGTACAAGGACAATAGGCCAAGCATGATAAAGCAGGAGCATCATCTGCTAGTGGACAGTGAGATCAGTTGTTGTAGTACTACTACTTAAGCATGGAGAATCAACAAGACTGACGCCCAGGTTGCATCAAGCAGTCCAAACAAAACATGGTGAAAACAATGTGTGTGGCTGCTGTAGCACTCAATCAGGTGCTTTGCCAAAACAAGCTCAATCACACTACATAATTATTATGCTCATGCCTTTTTTCATCAGGTGTAGACTGTGTAGACTATCAACATTCAGGTAGCACTCCAGCATTCAGAAAACATTGAGTTGCAACCATTCTGTAGCACTCCATCAGGTGTTTTTGCATACCTCCCAATGGCAGAACTTGAAGAAACTTGGGTTGTCAGCTAGGGTGTGCCTCTCAGCTCCTCGTCCGCGCAACAGGGAGGCTCCTTGTTGCCGCAGGCGACCAATGAGCAGGCTTGTCGTGGCGGTGGAGCAAGAGCTTCCCCGGCCTTTTTCTCCGGCAGCAGAAGGTCGGGCAGGTGAGGAGGCCGGCGCTGCTCCATGGCCGATCTCGATTTTCTGAATCCCAACCGAAAAAAAAATGAGCCAGGCTATTAGTATTGAAGGCTACAGCAAGGTACCCTTTATTTACAGTATCTAGCTAGTACAGTAGCAGATAATAATCAAGAAACGGAAAAGCAGGAACATGATTCATAGTATCCAGCAAAACCTTTTTGCGAATAAGATTAGAAGGTGGTGTAAAACCAAAGGTGCAGGCAGCTAAGCGAAGCAGCGAGGTTCTAGGTTGAAACGCACAAGATCTGTAAGTGCCCGCTCCTCTTCCTCCAGCAAAGAAGCGATTTTGATTGAAATGGAGGGGGAAGGATTCAGATTGATACCTTGGGTGTGGAGACGGCCGATGCCAGGGTTGGCGTGTGTCTGCGAGCAGGCCGGCCGGGACGGAGCCCAGGCGCTGCTGCCTCGCGGCGGATCTCCCGGCCACCGGCGCCGGCCAGGGAGTCAGTCCTGCTGCTGGGTCGTCTCTCCCCTCCGTGGCTGGCGTCCTGGTGGCGTGCGGCAGCTCCGTCGACCGGCCGCAGAAGCCATCCATGGCAGAGGCGGAGCGGCGGATGGAATGGAGTGGGAGACAGAAAGGGAGCAGGCGGATTGAATGGGGGACGAGACTCGAGACCTAGGGCTGGGCGTGCGTTTGGTGTGCCCGAGGCGGTACACAGCGAGCGTTGGATGTACACGGACGGTTGAGATCGTGTCCTCCGTGGGACGATCCGTGGGTGGCCCGTCTCATTGGCTGGAGATGGTCTCCACGGATCCACCGGGTTTCCCCCTCGCGAGCGAGTGCAAGCCGACAACAAAAGGATATCCGTAAGGGCATGACGACGGCCCCTAAACCCTGAAGCATCTCGACTACAATGCCTAGAAGCAACTAGAAGGGAGTCGTGAGGGGTGTGATTAATTTGTCCGCACCATCGATCCACAGCTAGACGCAGCCTACAAAGCCTCTTGGGAGCCGAGACGGCGGCGCTCGCCATGACCGGTGAACATCCTATGGCTCGACTTAGAGGAGCCTTACATAAAAATGGGAGGACATGCTTGCACCAATTCCAGGGGCGAAGGATGCCCGTATTGATTTGTGAATGCATGCAGGATCGCGCCTCGTGCCTCATCTGCATCAAAGTGTGCCTTTTCTTCTCTTCGAACTTCAAGTTTTTGCCTCTCACTCTTCTCCCGTGGCTTTGATGATATGGTCGTGACGTGAAGTAGCTAGTACGATGATGTACTGTATGCTCCTCTCGTGCTGCTTATGCTCTCCACGGATCGATCAACTACTATGGCTTTGGAGATTGGGGTGAGCACGGTAGGTAGTTGCTACTTCAGTCCATCGGCCATGTACACATCACACTTGTTTTTCTCGTACACGGTCACACATGGCGGAGGGGAGACCCGAAGACAGTGGTTCACGAGAGCGGCGCAGTCGTCTACGGCGCGGGCGACAATGGATCTACCTTCCCTCGCTGTGCTAGTTGCCGGCGAGGCGGCAGGTCCCCCCGATGCACGAGTATGGAGACATATCCAAAAAAAATCACAAGCATGTGAAATCGTAACTTCAGGTGAGTTTCACATCACCTCTGGAATTGGCTCGATCGAAACTTGTATGCAAGAGTACCTTGTGATGCATGAAAAAGAAGGCATTGATCATGAGATCTTTGGACACCCGATAATCCTAGCATGCAGTCACGACGATGAGACAACACATGAAATGATAGCAATAAAATGATAGGACGGGACAAGAAAATGGAACATGATACGATAGGCGATAAATGCGCCTCTAGAATACAATAATAACGTCCAGCAACGAGACACATGAAATGATTAGCAATTTATATGTCCTAGCATAAACAAGGCTCTAATAATGTGCGGCCACTTGTTGGCGCATGAAATGGTGGCTATAGCTATCATTTGATGGGAAATAAATATGATAGGCAATAAAAACTTGTGATTTGCACGCAAAATATTGCATGTTCATGCCGGTAGAAATTTGATTTATTTATGCTGGGAAACTAGATAATGCCTATTTGAAAATATTGTTCGGCAAGTTACCACGATGCCCCCACTAACCATTCGACAAGAATCCGTCAAATCGATAAATTGTACCATAACCCACAATGTTGTGTTTTAGCCCTGAAAGGGGTGGGGAAACAAGAAAACGATGAGTATTCACGGCACCCCAAGTAAAAAAAGTGTCATGATCTCCAACTTGGAGATCATCCCGGGACATATAGATGGTGCGCTATAGCCTGGCTCCAAGTACATTGAGATAAAGGTGCATGGGAGCGATAAAGGAGTAGGAAACAACAAATGGTACTTGTGAGTAACTTATGGCGGTGGAGTACACATCCCAGGCTTCCATGATCACGTGGGGGTGAATAAGGTCAGACAAGTGGCAATGACATCAGAGCTTTGAATGGCCGTAGAGAACAACTCCCTGAAGAAAGTAGCCTTAGAGCATAGATTTTATTCGTCATAAGATCTAATCTCATAGTCTTTGAAGTGTGTATTTAGTCATGGTAAAAAAAGATAATGAACATGTTGAGTTGCACTTAATATTGCAATATGAATCCACCATAGTTAAACTTTTCAATGTCTCCATAATCGAGTCTTTTGGAGCTTTTATGCAAACTTCAGCAAAGCCAGTCTCCTAGTGTAAAATAAGGACCCTAAAAATGCTTTGCCCTCAAAATGGCACATGAAATGATATATGATGACTATCTTTGAGCATAATAGTAACACTTCGCAATGTAATTCAGTTTCAAATGTTTGGTAATAGATCTCTTCTATCATAAAATAATAACTCGGGAGTATGAAATGACACATGAATGATAGGCAATAGCTATATGTTTGTCGGTTGTATCGCTACATGCACAAATACTCTGAATTTTCTTGATCATTCATCCAACCTTCAAGTCGAGTGATTCTTGTTGGGTCGAAAAGCACAAGTGAAAGGTTATCTCAGAAAAATAAATTAAATGAGACTAAAAATTAATTAAAGAATAAGAGAGACTTTAATGACTTGGCGGTAAATGTGGCATCTCTATTATCTTATTTCACATGTTCTGATGATAATCTTTATTCCCGTACGCGTAAACCTGTGTGGTATGCATGCCTATTATTCCACACACAATATAATCCTTGGTACACATGTTGATCGACATTGCATCAATCATAGAAACTAAATATTTTTCTATTTAGATGTGATGTTCGACGACTCTCCACGACCGTCTCACTAACCATCTAACATAGAATTTCACGGTGACCGTCCGGAAAACCCAAAACTGCGAGCTAAAGCCCAAGAAAACGAGCGGAAAATGCGAAAACGTCGAGTTCTTGCGACCCCCAAGTAATCATTTTAAGAGATCCGTCGTCCCCGGTGATCATACTGGGACTAAAAAATGATGTGTTGTAGAACGCCGGGACGACATCTCCATAACCGCATGGTTGCAATAAAATAAGGACCAAATTGTCAACAAAATAGGATGTCCCATTCCCCAAAAACTGGGCGGGAAAGTTATTCATTAATTAGCTGTTATTAGGGGAAATTAAGCGTGGTCATTAATTAATTAGCTAGCTCGATGGTGTGCTTGGTTTGCTTTGGAAAGGAGATAAATCAAATGTGTGCGATTGTGCTAGCCCGCGTGATTTGCATGCATGCATGCCTATTAATTATTCCATGCACGTTATAATCATCCATTGGTATGCATGTGGAGTAGTATTTTATATATACTCCCTTCGTCCCAAAATAAGTGTCTCAGATTTGCACAAAAGTGAATGTATCTATACATGTTTCATGTCTAGATACATCCAATTTTTAACAAACTTGAGACAATTATTTTGGGACAATTTTTGACAAACGTGGGATATTTTAATATTATATGTCTGGACAAGCGTTATTACATATAATTGCATATGTCATTTCGTCTTCGCGCGTCATTGTGGTCCCTATTTCCTCTCACTGCGTGTGGCATTTCAGTCTCACGTGTTACAAATTTATGTTAGAATATAAATTTTGCAATCATTTTATGTGATATTTCATCCACATACGTTGTTGGGTTTCTTTTTTTTTTATGCAGGGAGATTGATCTCGAAAACACATTAGTTGGGAGATTCCGAGTCCCCAGATTATCCAATCTTTTCCTCCCTCCCTCGAACCTTGAATCCTTAAGTTTTCTCCGTGATCATACTTGCTATCGCGGTATCCACATCCATGGGCATCATCTTCCCCAAAGATAGTTAATTTAATGGATATTTCATGTTGGGAAATATGAACTACATATCGTTCATGTGCACCGGGCATTACGTTCGGCCGATGTTAATTAGCAGCCCTTCGACACCTCTCTCGGCACACACACTATCGACAAATGAGTGTGCACTATGTCTTGAACATGGACGAAAACAACGGGCCTTGTACGGCGATAGGGATGAAGGTAGCCAAGGACGGCGCCACCAGGGGGCGAGCAGAGGCGGCCGCCCCCCTCCCTTCATCGAATCTAGCGGCGGCGCCTCACCATTAGCGAGAGAGAAGGTCTTGGTTGATTTTTGATGAAGAGTTATGTTGGCCTGGTATTTGGGTCTTAATCGGGCTAAACATCACTTAGGCAGCTCGTTCTGCATGAGTTTACACTTTAAACATGATCCTTTCACAATATATAGTTGGTTTTAAAATTGGAAGGAAGTGCTCGGAAATTTCAAGACTCGTGTCATGTAGGTGGACCAAATAGCATTCACAACAATGCAAGAAGTTGTTGTGAAGATTCAAGAAACCAAAAGCACGATGAGTCTATCACTTTCATGAACAAAGTTGATTTCCTCTAGATGTTGGATTGGTACGTATGGCGCAAGATGCAAGGATGTAGCCAATGTAATCCATGAAAATGCTCATGAGAATCTCCAGTTGAGTCATTTTATCTTTATGTTATTTTCATGATGGCGGTAGTTGTAATTTATGAGTTATGATAATTAGGTATTCGTAGACCCTTTATATTTTGTTGATTAGACTCATTATCTGATGTGATTTTTAAAATAAATGAGAAGAGAAAAAATTTCAATCGGTCGAGAATGGACACCTGTACAATCACAATTTTTTTGTAGCTACGGTGAGCTCCCCTTGGAAAATGGCTTAGAGCGTGCCGGATCCACGCGGTAGAATTAATATATGCTCCTTTTGTTTGGATTTGTAATCCAGCTGCTAGGAGAATATCCCACGATGGAGCTGGTTAAGTGCTGGAGCACGTACGTATTCATGTTTACGTACATGCATATGCAGATAGCCAGGATCGGTGTGTAGATTTGTTTTATTTTATTTTCGGAAATAAGATCACTGAATGAAAAACAAAAGAGAGAAGAGAGATGAAGATAGAGAAAAGAGGCCCACTTGAGCCCATGCGCCGGATCCTCCGTCTCAGTCGCCGCCCAACGGAAATGTGGTTAAGCCGTACGTGGAGTTTAGGTACATGCGGCTAGCGATGAATTGTGTACGTGTAGTACCGATTCGATCTGATGTGATTTTTAAAATAAATGAGAAGAGAAAAAAAAAAAAAGCGTGCGCTGATAGCATCCCTTCCTCTTGCGAAACATAGCATCCCTTCCTCGTACACGTGATTTCTCTCGCTTCAGGTCATTGACGTGCGCGCCCTTTTGTGTATGCGCGTGAGATCGACCGGATCACGCGACGCGTACGTGTTCTGGCTGCCGAGAGAAGGACGGCGAGACCTGGACGACGCATGTTCATCCTCTCTGGTGCGCGACACGTTTGCGCTGTGTGTCCGTCGGCTCGTCTACTGAGCTGATGAGTTTATTTGGTTATGAACCAGCGTGGTATTTATAGATAGAGGGGTCAGCAGGCGTGCTCGCGTCAGTCATGCTGGAACGGCTCAAACCTGCGACGGGGTACGATGAACGCACGTTTACTCTGCCTGCGTCTCTTTCCGCGGCGCCGTGTACGATAGAGAGATTGTATGGTTCAAAAAGTTGGAGTTTGGTGGTAGTGGCGCCATGCCAATACCTTCTCTTTTTTGAAAAATTGGCCAATTTGCCAACTTCCAAACGTCATTCTGTTTGCTCGGTGACTCGGACTAACGAACGAACGCGCTGGTAAAGAAAGCGTCATGGCTGAGCATCTCTCGTGCCCTCCGCCACACGAATTCCAACTCTCTTCTAGTAGCTGTCACGACCGAACCGATTCTTCTCTTCTCACCTCACCTCCGCCTATAAAAGCTCCCACTGCTCTTGTTCCTCTCCGGTGACCACAAGAGCTTTACGTACACAATCAATTAATCCTTCCATCCCTTGGTTCCCAAGCCAGAGTTTGTTCTCTTGTCTCCGGCGTACGGTGGCCGGCTGACATGACATCGTGGGCGGACCAGTGGGACACCGGCGCCGACCCGAGCCCGCGGCCTCGCGGGGGCAGTGGCGACGGCGGGAAGAAGCAGGGCGGCGGCAGCGTGGAGAAGACCAAGGCGGCCGCGGCGACCGGGCTGAAGAAGGTGAAGGCGGGCACGGCGCAGGGGTTCCAGTGGATCAAGGACAAGTGCCACAAGAAGAGCGCCGGCGCCGGCAAGAGCAGCGATAAGCAGGGCCAGGGCGGTGGCTCCGAGATCGCCGGCTACTGACTGACGGATCGATCGATTACAGGCGCTTGATTATACTACAGTACTATAATGGATGGGATTTGTACTAGAAAGTAGTTGTATTAAGGTTAGGCCGTTCCTGCAGCTTGCTGTTCGTGTGTGTACATATATTTACGCGTGCCGATCGATGATCAACGCTTCTCGTGTACATAAAAAATGTTTTGATTCTCTGCTGATGTCACTGTTTCATGCATATCTGATTGTTGTTTCTCACGACTGTGAGGAGACCTCGACTCTACTAGATATCGACTCGAAAAAAAAAAACATAGTTTGATTCGAGAAGGAGCTGATCTTGAACCACAACTAACTCGTTCGATTTAAACTCGTTAGTTTGAAATAATATAATTATGTATACACAATAATTATGCGTTATTTCAAAAGGAAATACGATAATCCCCGTTACCTTATATGCTATAGGTAAGATTAATGTATAACTTCTTTTCGAATATTTTATAACTTTTTGAATCGAATAAGTATAACTTCAGCGTCACTTCTGTATCAACTTAAGCACGGAGGAGAATACATGCAACAACATATATGGGTGAAATATTAAACTTACTGGATCAGACTCTCACAAGTCTCAAGTCTAATCGTTTCTGTCAACTCAAGCTCAGACAAGAGAGACATGAACCCACTATCTAGCATAAATACCCTCTCTAAGATACTAGCAATTACTTCGGCCAAAACATCCACAAGCATCGGAGAGCATGCAAGATCATAAATAAAGCATATGATAAATAAACTGAACAATAATGTCATGATTTCATAATTTATCGGATCCCCGCAAACACAACATGTAGCATTACAAATAGATGATATTGATCATGTTAGGCAGCTCACAAGATCTAAACAATGGAGTACAAGAGAGAGAGAAAACCATCTAGCTACTGCCATGGACCCGTAGTCTTGTGGTGGACTACTCACGCATCACTCCGGAGACAGGCACGATCTCCCCCTCCGGCAGGATGTCGGGAAGAGCTTCAGAACCCTCTCGATCTAGGGTTGGCGACGGCGGCGGCCTCGGATGTTTTCTGGAAAATATGATCGGATGTCGAGAGTTTTTGGGACGAAGACAATTTATAGGCGAAAGGGCGACTCGAGGAGGCACCGGAGGGCGCCAGGTGGGCCCCAGCCGCGGCCAAGGCCTGGGCCATGGCTGGGTGGCATCTGGGGGCTGTGGGGCCCCCTGCGGCTCCCCTTCCGGCTCTGACTTTGTATCCATGTAAAAATAATTAGGGTAAATTTTCAGGCGATTCGGAGAAACTTCCCCGACAAGCTTTTCTAAAACAAAAAGACAACAGAAAACAGCAACTGGCACTGGGCATCTTGTTAATAGGTTAGTTTCATAAATTATGCCAAAATGATATTAAAACATTATAAAAATATGTGGCAATGATATATAATAAACATGGAACAATCAAAAATTATAGATACGTTTGAGACGTATCAGTGCTCAAATCGGCCGCCATGTTCCGGGCCTCCTCGACGAGTAGCTTGAGCTCAACCTCTTTGGCTCTTAACTCCTGAGTGGGCATTGGTCACATCGATCTCGAACTTTCTCTTTTGTATTTGGAAGAAGTTGTTTGCGTTCTCCTATCTCTCTCTCTCCCAGTGCTTCCTCTCTTCCCTCTCTTTCTTCTTCTCACTTGACTTATCCTTTTTATATGAACTTCAAGGTTTCTTGCAAGGCAATTGTCGAAGCATCACGCTTTGCCTGTCTTGGAGTTGGTCCTCCCCTTGCCTCTTCTCACTTGGGGCATCGGGCTCATGGTCGACGACCGATGAGCCCCCACCTCTTCGGTATGTCGCGACGAGGTCTTTCAACTTTTGACAATCGTTGATTGACATCCAACAATGTGTCAAGGTAAATGGCTTGCCCCTATGTTGGGTCCAGAAATTCCAAAGTTTGAAGCACCTATTTGAAATATGAAACGAACAAGACATATTCATAATTCATATGTACAGTAGAATTTAAATGGACTGAGAAGTGAACGAAAAACATACCAAGTCCTTGACGCTAATGTCACTCACAGGCTGGCCAACTACATGATCATAGGGGCCACGCAACTTACTCCACTCAGATTGGATAAAACTCCACCACTTTTGAAGTGACAATTCACTCCGGACAGTCTCAAATTTGTTGGGATCAAACTTACTTTGTTCATGGAAAAATTCGATTCGCTTAAAAAATGTGTGGCTTTTTTGCTCGCCCCCATTACTGTATCATGTCCAATTTAGTCATGCCGCGCAAAGCATCTTGTTCTCATCCTCCAAGTATGGTGTGTTCCTCACGCTTTCTCGCCTCATTTGTGCCTGGGCTTGTTGAGTTAGCTTGTCGGCGAACAATCGATCATGCCGAACAATGGCTCATGCTCGATGTGGACATCCTCTTGGGGTTGGGTCTCTTAGTCGTCATCCTGCTCAGCCCCTAAGCCACCCTCATTATCATGTCCGCCAAAAAATCCTCCCCAACATCGGCATCGACCTCATCATACGGCGCCAGCCCGGTCATTTCACCGATCAGGTTGCACGCGTCAGGGAGGTTAGTCCGAGGGATGACCTCCGCGGGCTTTCTTTATGTCATGGGCGAGTCGCCAGCCAAATGTGTCGCGTTGAGATCTAGGGGAGGCACGACAGGGACGGCGATCAGCATGTAATCGGCAATTTTCGGCGAGCAGTTCCGAAGCGAGGTGGAGAAGCGGGACCCTCCTACCTGGGCGTGTCCGGGCATATGGCCATACCACGACGACGACTCAGATTACTGGGCAGGCACGTTGCCGAAGAGACCGAGCTGACCGCCACGATGGCGGCCAGTACCAGTCGGCTTCGGACGATCCCTAGCATCGATAGGGTAGCTTGCACGGCTTTAATGTGGATGGCCTCCATGTCCACTGTCGTGGGGTTGTCACGGCAGATGTTACCATAGGGTAACTTGAGTTGTTGGGCCAGACGAAACTAGTGTCTGGGAGTTGGTTTAGCTCTGCGAGGACAAAGGATTTACCCAGGTTCGGCCTCTCCATTGGAGATAAAGACCTACTTCCTGCTATACTATTATTGATCTCGATCTCGATAACCCGGCTACGACAACAGAGCCGGATCTCGATCTAGGTTACAAGGTGCGCTTGGTAGCGATGATCTCTCTGGTTCTCTCGCTAGTACCAACGTGTCTCGTAAAGGCCTTTTCAACTATGACCTAGGAGCCCGTTTATATAGATGGCCGGGTCTCCTGGTGCGATACAAAGCAAAGTCGGGTTCCACCCGTACTCGGAGTCCTACTCTACATCCTCTAATCTTCGTGTACTCCAAGTCTGGGATCCCATAGCGCGTACCGCCTCCGGGTCTTCTAGAATCTTCTCTGCACAAGCCGGGTCACCGACAAGCTTGCTGGCCCATCGACGTAATCCAGCCCATGCTGATGGTTAGCTGTCCTGGCCGGGCCTTCTGCCTAGCGGGTCACGCTTCCCTCTTCATGGGCCTACCGGGTTATTATTCCCCCATCAGTAGCCCCCAGGTTAACTTGGACGCCGGGTTTGGCGTGCTTCTCTTTAGCTTCAATCTTCTATTTCTCAGGTGAAGCCGCCATTCTCGATGTTCGAGTTAACCCCCTGAAAAATAAGAGCAAACATGCAATAACTTAAATGCCGCATAACTTAGGCCAGCTCTCTTTGGCGGTCCATATTGTAACCCGGCTTGGTCATACCGGGTTCATACGCCTCCGGGTTTCACACTCAACACTTAGCGAAAACTGCAGCCCAACTGTAAATCAATCCCAATCTATCTCAATCGCGATCTTGTCAATTAATATCCCATATTTGTCTCATTCTGTTTGTCGTTGACTTTTGGTAAAAGATCCTTATCTCTTCGCCTTTTTACCGCAACACCCCTGGGGCTTTTTACTGCGCCTATAAGTATAGGGTTAGGGTAAAACGCACTGTTACATTTTCCCATTCTTCTCCTTGGCCCGTTCATCTTCTTCCTCGCGCAGCCGCCGCAACACATCTCAAACCGATAAAAAGCGTCGCAATCACCATCAGTTCATCCAGCCGTGCTGCGCCCTCGATTCCGCGCTCAATCGCATCCGCAACCACTCCACATCTTCCTCTCCTCACATCCACTTCCACGGCTAGGGTTAGTTCATCCCACTCACCGAGATTGGGCACCACCACAGCTCTGCATCAATGGGCAAGGAGAAGGTGAAATCTGGAGGTACCAAGGCCACCAAGAAGGGCGCGAAGAAGGGAGCCAGCTCCAGCGCCGCCGCGGCAGCCGCTCCGGTGAACTGGACCAGATCCAGCGCCACGGACATGACGTTGCAGACGTACGTGAACCGGGGCGAGCTTCCACCCAAGGACGAGATCCACTGGCGCGCTCCTGGGGAGGAAACGCGTCCCAACCCCAAAGAAGGTGAAATTGTTGTTCTGCTCGACCATGTTTCCTGTGGCCTTCGCCCTCCGGGCTCTCTGTTTTTCTGCCAAGTTTTCAAGTACTACGGCCTTACCACTATGGATGTTGCTCCCAACTCTATTCTCAACATCAGTAACTTCGTAGTTTTCTGTGAGGATTATCTCCAGATGGCTCACTGCCTCGAACTATTTTTAGAAATCTTCTACTGCAACCCCTCTCACAAGAACAAGCCTCTTCGCCCTTACGGAGGTGTTTCCATCCAACACCGGAGGGAATGCGATTTCCCGGCTCTCATTCTTGCCAGCCACCCTAAGAGGTGGCAAAACTCTTACTTCTACTGCAAGGACACCTCCCCTGCGTCAGACGAGGCCCGCTTCCCGGCCTTCAGAAACTCTCCGTTGGTCTATGATCCCAAAATGAACAGCTATGCCAGTGACGAAAACCGGGTCTTAGTTGAAGAGGTCCGCGTCTGGGCCAGAGAACTGCTCGCTCACGGCCTCCGCGGTACAGATCTAGTCAAGTGTTGGATTGGTTGTTCATCCAACCCCTTAGCATCAGGACCCGGTTATTCCACGAGTACACCGGAGAAACCACTGACAACATGCGTTACTCCGAGGTAACGCTCACCGATGACCAGATAGTGAAGAACGCTAAGAAACTGCTTGGCGAGACCAAGCATGATATTGCACTGACCGGGCTTGCCCCATTCAGTGCCAAGAACAAACCACCCATTGTATGATACTCTTCCGCTTTCCATCTTGCTAACCCGGCATTTCTCGCATGATACACTTATATGTTCATCTTTCTTCATTTCAGGACCCAGAGTGGTGGAAAGCTGATTATGCCCCTGTGTCTCCTCCTGTCGATGAAGACACAGACGCAAGTGATGAAGAAGAAGAAGAAGAAGAAGAAGAAGATGAAGGTGAGCTAGACTCAGCTGGCCGGCTCTTCCTCGACCTGATTAACAACGAAGCCACCGTTAAGGACCAATCAACTGATAACCCAGCATTTATTGTTCCAGGACCCTCTGACCCGGCTGTTGATGAAATGCCGGGTCCTCAAACTGCTGAACCTCCCACTCTCAAGAGGACTCGAGCTACTATTGCAAAGGTGCCTTATTCTTGTCTTTCAAATTATGCAATGAACACATCTCAACCCCAAGCACACACACAGGCAAAGGAGCTTGAGAAGGAAACTGCAGCCAAGAAGAAACCCCGAACCCGGTCTGCTGCAAACCCGGGTTCCCTGAACACAGGTATCCCTCCATGCTCCTTAGCCAGTTGGGCCAAATCCATCCAGAAGACACACCCATTAGCTGGCAAAATCCGGGCCGCTAAATCCTATTCTTTGTCAGCTTCATCCTCGAACAGCGTTAGCACTCCCGAGGATTTCCAGATCAACACCGGGTTAGAAATACTTTACATACCTTTACCACACCTCTATATTTTTCTGCCCTTTTTGACTAAATCACTATCTTGCTCCAGTGCCAGGGCCTTTGCAGATGAAGACCCGGACTCTCCTCCAGCGGCATCTCCTCCTCCAACAACAACAGAGCCTTCTCCTATGGAGGCACATATTGAACAGCCGGCGGACAGAGATGAGCCCATGGAGCATGTAACCCCCGTCGCTTCTCCAAAAAGCCCAATTGCTCCTGTGCCAGAGCCATCCCCAGCTGCTCACTCGCCCGGGTTAGGATCTGGCACCAAAGAGGACGAAGTGCAAGTTACTGGAACCCGGCACGTTCCTGTACAAAGTGCCCCTGAAGCTCTGGCCAAAGTGCCAACTCCCGATGCTAAGCCGACGTCTCCTGCCAATGGAAAGGACCCGACTCCTTTGTCAGATTTGCCGGCTCTGGACTCCATGTCCGTCCCAGCCCTTTGCGATGAGTACTTCTCTCGCCTTGCTCAGCACAAGAATCTGGAGACTGAACTGGTTGCCATGATTCAGAAACGATACCAGGTACACTTTTTGTTTCTTGCCTTTACTTTTTCTTGCATAACTATACCCTTAGTAGCCCCCAAGCTCTAAGTTCATCACTTGTTGATGAGCTTGGTGCTTATAATATGAATACATCTGATAGAAAACTTCAATCCTGTAGCCCCCAAGTGCCGGGTTGTCTGTTCACAGCAACCTGGGACTAAAAAACTTCCATCTTTTAAAACTTGTCACCCTTCTCAGCAAAATTTTAACACTGTAGCCCCCAAGTGCTGGGTTGCCTGCCTGCAGCAGCCTGGGACTAGAACATAGAAAATTTCAAAGTTTGCATGTGTAGCCCCCAAGTGCCGGGTTGCCTGCATGCAGCAGCCTGGGACTCCACTTTAGTCTATGTTGAACAAAATTTTAACACTGTAGCCCCCAAGTTCCGGGTTATCTTTCCTACGGTAACCTGGGACTACCATATGTCTATATTACTGCTTATGTACTGCTTAAAAACTTCAAACTTGTAGCCCCCAAGTTCCGGGTTAACTTGCATGCAGTAACCTGGGACTAACATAAACTCTTGTATTGCAACAGGAAGACCATGCCAAAGCCGAGGAAGAAATTACCCGGCTTAAAGACGTTGTAAAAACTGAATTTGAAGCCCGGCTCACCCATGCTGAACAACTGCAAGCCTTGGAGAAAAATGTCACGGAGCTGACCCAGGAAAACTCTGATCTCAAAAAAGAACTAGACGATCATGAAGAGCACTGGAAAGAACAACGCGCCAATCTCCAGAAGCAGCTAGATTCAGTCACCAATGAGCTAACCCGGCTGAAGAAAATGGTCACCTCCATGGTTGCCTCCTTAGTGGGTAAGCATCACTCCTTTGAATTCAAACTGTATTGAGCAAGTAGACCCGGATTTCAATTCTCACTGTTATACTTATCTTACCCAGCTCTTCGCGATGGAAACCTTCGCAAAACTGCTGCGGAGAAAATCAAATGCATGTACACGCTGACACGTCAGCTGTACTTTGGCAGCTGTGAGGTCATCAAAGCAGCAAGGAACTAGGAGAACCCGCCAAGCACGTACACTGAGGTGCTTGGGCATCTATCAACGATACCCCAATGGATCCATCTCTTGAAGAAATCTGCTTGCAGGGCCGGGGTGATGCGAGGTCTTGCTTTGGCAAAGGCCTACCATCCCAATCTAAACCCGGTTCCTCTGAAGAATGGCTTTCCTCAGTATAACACTGATGGCACGGAGTTTGACAAGAAGAGCTACTCCCGGGTTGTGAAGCAAACCCGGCACGTTGCCACTGTCATTGCAAGTAAGATGAAGCTCACCACGCTGCAATATGGATACACGGAAGCCGACGAGGAGATCATGGACGATGAACCACAACGCATCGACCTCCTTCAAAGCTACAAGGATTCCATTGATCCAGAAAAGGTTGCTCCCAGTACTTCCACTGCCCCAAGCTCATCTACTCCAAGTGTTCCCCGTCCATCACGAGCTGCCGTTGAAGATGATGATGAAAGCTACTTCCAATCACTTCAACAAGTCACCCGACGTGCAGACGGAGACCTTAAGACCCGGGCCAAGGCAACAAAGGAGACTGAAGCTGACCCGGCGGCTGCCAAGGAAGATGACCCGGCGAAAACCACTGAGGAGCACCCAGCCAGCTCGCCACCCCGTGACCCGGCTCCTGAAGCCGAGGCTTAAAAAACTCGTGCAGATGTTTTATCTCTGCAAAAAACAATCTTATTCGGCCCTTTGGGCAGTTTATTGTAATAACTTAGCACTTTTATCCCTTGCTTGCAGTGGTGTAGCAGTACACCTTTGAAACCTTGCTTGAATCACTTGAAACTTTTGCTTTATGATATTTGTCTCTTTGGTTTTGATGACCCTTTTGATTTCTTTAACTGTGAGTTGGCTTTCGCATGGATTCTCTGTCGCAACTTCTCTGATAAAAACAGGGTCAAACCAAGTCCCATTGGGCATCATGGTTGATTGAATTTTCAGGTGAGCAATCAGGCCATATACTTGCGAGTCACATCAAACTCAACAGCAAGATAACCAAGAATAAACTGGTGGCATAAAAGCCGGGTCTTGGGATTGCAGCTACAAATTATTCAAGTGAGAGCCCCCAAGACCCGGATCAATGTTTACAAAGTAAAGGCTTCAACTATGCACATTACCCCATTGATCCATATACTAGTGTGACGCACTCAATGGGCATCTATCATGATAAAAAATAACTTAACAACTATAATACCACTGAACTATATCAAAAAGATGGATAAAAGCTGCAAAACTAAACATGCATACTAAAAAGAAAATGAAAATATGCCGGCGCCACCGGTTGGTTATACCACCCATCCATAGACGCACGATCCAGCGTCGTGATTCGATCCACTCATTAGTCATTATCGTCGTCGTCTGCAAATCAACTGTCCCGCTGCCACGATCGACGGGCTTTTATTTCCGGCATACCGGAGTCGAGGACCGAGCTGACACTATTTCGTGGGACAAGACCATGCTACACGAGCTCCTTCCCACTTTTCCCGCCTCCACATGCATGCTATGTTTTAAATGATCGCATCTGCCGAATGGCACTTTCATGTTTCGTAGATTTGGCCAGTTGGGTTTTCGTTTCATAAGCTTTGGCGCTAACTTTTTCCCGCGCGCGCCGCGAATATGCTCGATATGTCTCCCTGCCGGAACCACAAACACCAGCCGTGGGCTAGCTCCGTGACTACCTTTGTAAAAGCCGTCTTCAATTGAATTTGAGTTAAACATTAGGAGAGAAACCAATGATCCGGCCGTTAATATACATGGCCACATTTGGGGTTTGAAAATGAAATGCATATATCAGTTAATTCCACTACACTATCTCCTCTCTGAGCCCCGTTGTATGTTTAGACCTGAGTAGGTGAATCAACTGTTTAGACCTGAGTCGGTGAATCAACAATTAATTATCCCTATCTAGTTCGGTAGCTATTGACCCAGATAGCTCATCAATGCATCTGCAAACGATTGTACGGACTATGGCAATCTGTTCATACATACTGCGTCCCCTGCCAGTACTGACAAGATTTAATGCTCTATCATCGTAGAATTAGCAGCTAAGTAGTGTTTTTACGTGATTTGCGGAGTACTAACTCTGCCCACGCAGGAGGCTGGCACCGCAGACCGCATCTCCAGCTAATGATCGGACGGCAGTGAATGGGGTGGTATAGCCAACGGGCGACCAAAAATACTAAAGTAATAGCTGAAACTAAATTATGTGACCCGGGCAATCTCAAATCCGGGTCTTGGATGAACAAACTCTGTCACCTTAATGACAAGCCCCCAAGACCTGGCACATCATCAACTACGCACCGTCCCAACTCAAATTATTCAAAGAATTACCGGCTTTCATAACAAAAACTGACAAGTAAACTGAGAACACAAATTTCTGTTCAACCTTCACTTTATTGATAGAAAAGGTTAGGTCAGCAAGCCGCCTCATTAAAAACCTTCCAGTCTCCTTAGGTACCCTGGTAAGGAAAAGAGCGTGTCTGAAACCTGCTGCCTGTTACATCGTGTGTTACATCTGATATCTCAATCTCATGCTAAGTATAATATGGGCGCAGCTGGGCAATGTTCCATGGCCGCTCGCGCTCCTCTAATGAAGAAGTGGAATGTGTTTGTGTCGTTCACATACTCAGATTTCTCTCTAGCATCCACCAAATAATACGAACCATTGTGCAGATTCTTGCTTATGATAAAGGGCCCCTCCCATGGAGGAGATAACTTGTGCATCCCTTCCTTGGATTGCGTCCACCGCAGCACTAAGTCACCCTCCTGGAAAGTGCGAGTTCTAACCCGGCGACTGTGATACCGTCTCAAATCTTGCTGATAAATTGCAGATCTTTCCAATGCTTGTTCTCTATTCTCCTCGAGCAAGTCCAAAGAATCTTGCCGGGTTTGCTCGTTCTCAGCTTCAACATAAGCCGCCACTCTAGGCGAGTCATGTATAATATCACTTGGGAGTACTGCCTCTGCCCCATACACCATGAAGAAAGGCGTCATCTTTGTGGACCAATTTGGCGTTGTATTGATTCCCCAAACCACGGACGGTAACTCCTCAACCCACGCTCCGGCGGCTCTGATGCACGGGACCCGGAGGCGTGGTTTTAAACCTCGCAATAACTCTTGATTTGCTCTTTCTACTTGCCCATTGGCCTGTGGATGAGCAACTGAAGCCACATCCAAACGTATACGGTTGTTTCCGCAAAACTTTGCCATCTCTCCAAGTGACATGTTGGTTCCATTATCTGTGATGATGGTATGAGGATACCCAAACCTGTGTATGATTTTCTTCACAAACTTAACTGTTGTAGCTGCTTCACAGTTTGTAACTGGCATCACCTCAACCCACTTTGTAAACTTATCAATGGCAACTAAGAGGTGGGTTTCTTGCAAGGAGACATATGAAAGGGTCCCACCATATCAAGCCCCCAGACTGCAAAAGGCCAGGTCAAAGGTATTGTTCGCAATTCCTGAGCCGGCACATGAACTTGCCTTGCATATCTTTGACACCCATCACATCTGCTCACCAAGCGTTCTGCATCTGCCTGGGCCGCGAGCCAAAAAAACCCGTGTCTGAATTCTTTCGCCACTAGAGATCTTGTTGATGCATGATGACCACAATCTCCCTCATGGATTTCTTCCAAAATTTGCTGGCCTTCCTTTCCAGATACGCATCGCTGAAATACTACTGACACGCTCCTTTTGTACAATTCACCATCAATAACCACATAAGCCTTAGCCCGGCGTTGGATTTGCCGGGACACAACTTCCTGCGGTGGCAACTCCCCTCGCAGAAGATACGCCAAGTAAGGTTCTGTCCACTCTGGAATTTCACGGGTTGTTGCTACCAATTGTGAATCCGGGTCATCCTGACATGGAAGTTCTTTCTCATCTTGAAGCTTGACTGACGGAGTCCACAATTCATCAGAGAAAACATTAGGTGGAACCGACTTTCTGCGTGAGCCGAGTCTTGATAAAGCGTCTGCAGCATCATTTTTCCTGCGATCGATGTGATCCACCTGATAGCCTGAGAAGAACCCGGCTACCCTATCCACTTCTCTTCTGTAAGCCGCCATTGTTGCATCCTTCCTATCCCATGTTCCTGAAACTTGTTGTGCCACCAGGTCTGAATCTCCATAGCACTTGATACGCTTGATATTCATCTCCTTCGCCATGCGCAAACCATGCAGCAAAGCCTCATACTCTGCCACATTATTGGAACAATCAAAATGGATTTGCAACACATAACTCAACTTGTCACCTTTTGGAGAGGTTAACACAACTCCGGCTCCTGAACCTTGCTCTTGCTTAGACCCGTCAAAATGCATAACCCATGATTTGACACTTGGTGTAAGGGGTGGTGCACTTAACTGCGTCCAATCATTAAGAAAAACAGCCAACGCTTGAGACTTTGATGGCTGTACGAGGCTCATAGTTGATATGGTACGGCCCCATCTCTATTGCCCACTTGGCTACTCTTCCTGTAGCTTCTGAGTTTCTGATAATATCTGCCAATGAAATTGAACTAACCACTGTGATTGGATGTTCCTGAAAATACGGCTTCAACTTTCTACTCGCCATGAAAACACCAAACACTAGTTTCTGCCAATGTGGATAGCGCTGCTTTGCCTCTGATAATACCTCGCTGACGTAATAGACCGGCCTCTGGACCGGGTTTTCTTTGCCTACCTCCTTACGCTCGACCACCACCACAGCGCTAACAGCCTGAGGCCCGGCGACGACGTATAATAACATGGGCTCTTTGGGACCCGGCGCCGCAAGTATTGGCGCCTCTGACAGCTGCTTCTTGAGAGCTTCAAATGCCTCATCTGCCTCTTGATTCCACACGAAGTTGTCCGTTTTCTTCAGCAACTTATACAAAGGGATGGCCTTCTCTCCAAGCCGGGATATAAACCGGCTTAGCGCAGCTACGCACCTCGTCAACTTCTGAACGTCTGCTAATTCCTCAGGTTTCTTCAAACTTTGAATAGCCTTGATTATTTCTGGGTTTGCCTCAATTCCTCTCTCTGATACGATGAAACCCAGGAGCTTCCCAGCTGGAACGCCAAATACACACTTTGTAGGATTTAGCTTCATCTTGTACTTCCGCAAGTTCACAAACGTCTCCCTTAGGTCATTAATGAATGACCCGGCTTTCTCTGTCTTGATCACCACATCGTCTACATAAGCATGCACATTGCGTCCAATCTGATCATGAAAATACTTCTGAATACACCTTTGATACGTGGCACCTGCGTTTTTCAACCCAAACGTCATGGTCTTGTAACAAAAAGCACCAAACGGGGTTATGAATGCTGTCTTTTCCCAATCCTGTCTATTAAGCTTGATCTGATGATATCCTGAGTACGCATCCAAAAAACACAAGAGCTCGCTGCCCGCAACTGCGTCAATGATTTGATCAATGCGTGGCAGTGCAAACGGGTCCTTGGGACAATGCTTATTCAAACTTGTAAAATCTATGCACATCCTCCACTCGTTATTCTTCTTCAGAACTAGAACCGGGTTAGCCAACTGATGCATGTAAAATGCATACATGAACTTTGCACTTTAATTGCTTATATTCCAATCATATTTGCATCATATAAGGGTTATACCAATGTTTTATAATGATTTTGGGAATACTTCATAGTTTTCCCATTTATTTGGAATTAACCCTGTTTTTCCAGAAAACGTCTTTTTTAGTGTTTCAGACTTTCCGGGAGCTTCGGGACTCCAAAAAGGGCAAGGTCAAAGAGCACGGTTCAGAATTTTCGAGACGAACGCAATGGGCTTAAATTGAAGACCAGAAGCCCAACAGGCTGGAAATGGGATGGTCCCACGCGGCCTAAACTACATGGCCGCGTGGGCCTGTCTCGTTTCCCCCTCGGAGCTCCGTTGCCGTCGATTTTTCTTCCACCGACTCCGTCTTGACCTAAAAACGTCTATAAAAAAGGTCCCCTGGCGTTTCGCGAAAGGAGGCGGCGGAGAAACACAGAACACCGAAACAGAGAGTCAGAAGGCTGCCGCCGGAAAAGATCGGAGGGGGGAAACGCCGCCGGAATCACCTCCGGAGGGCTCCACCCCCCTCCGGCGTGTTCATCATCAACATCTTCATCGCCATTACTGCCTCCCATGATGGGGAGGGAGTAGTTCTTCATCGAGGCTGAGGGCTCTACCGGTAGCTATGTGGTTCATCTCTCTATCCCATGATGTGATCTTTATGTGATCATGAGCTTTGTAATCTAATTGAATTCATGGATGTTTCTCCTTCATTGTTTGTGCTACTCAAGTGGTTTTATTAAAGTAATTTCCGGAGTCACCTTTGTCCCATGGTGTGAAGTTGACAGTGTGCGCACCGTGTGTGACTCTTAGGCTAAAGGTTACAGAAATACTTACCATGAGTTATTCTTTGTGTTGGATGTCACTATAAAATTGTGGTGTTTGTTTAGTACTATTTTGGGGCACTCATAGTGACCTTGGGATTCCCTAGATGTGGAAGACAGACTTTAAGGTGTGCTTTTGTAGCCCTACACGATGGTCTTGGTGTTCTATGATATTGTGGTGTTTGTTCACTCAGACTTTAAGGTGTGCTCTTGTAGCCCTACGCAGTAGATTGGTATTTCTATCCAACGGGAGAATAGTTCAGAGTAGCAAAGTGAAGAGGAAATATCTATGTATTCAATTGTTGGGAGTGTCCACTAGTGAAAGTATGATCCCTAGGCCTTATTTCCAAGCATCCTAGAAAACACACACTTGAGCTTGTCCTCTTGCTACATAAAGGATTGGGCTTTCTCTCTTTGAGAGCTTTCACTTGCTACTACATTTGTCTTGTCCTCTTGCAAAGAAGAGGATTGGGACACTTTTACATCCATCAAACCAACCATCTTGTTCTCTAAACTTGTTTAGTGCATAATCAACTAAAACTTGTGACACTTTAGTTGTAGGGAATAGATAACTTTTCCTTCTTGCTCCTGCGGATCGATACCTTACTTCCACATTGAGAGGTGCTACAGTGATCCCTTGCTCTTGGGGGTTATCAAGTACTTTTCTGGCGCCGTTGCCGGGGAGCGTAGCGCTTAAGTTTCTATTCTTGTGTGCACTAGACTAAGCTTGGGGAGGTTCCTTTTATATCTTGCAATCATCTAAGCTTGGGGAGGTTCTTTAACTTGTTTGATGATACTATGTCTCCCATTTATGATGATGAATATTATATTTTCAGTCCACCCACTATTGAGGATATAGTTTATGTTGATTATGATATGCCTCCTATATATGATGTTTACAATGATGAATATGATATTTTCAGTCCATCTACTATTGAGGATAAAAATCATTTTGATTATTCTATGCCTCCTATTTATGATGATTACATTGATGGATGTGATATTTTTACTCCCACTATTACTAATGAAACTGTTTATGCTTATGTGGAGAGTAATGATACTTTTATGCATGTGGATCATGATAAGAATGCTCTATGTGATGGTTATATTGTGGGTTTTATCAATGATGCTACTGAAAGTTTTTATGAGAGAGGGAGACATGACTTCATATACCACAATAATATTAAGTCTCCTCTCTTTTTGTTGAAAATTTTGAAGTTGCACTTGCTTTGCCTTCCTATGCTAGTCACTTTGTGCTTTATTGATTTATTTTCTTACAAGATCCCAATGCATAGGAAGTGGGTTAGACTTAAATGTGTTTGATATTTGCTTCTTGATGCTCTTTTATATTCAACTCTTATTCCTATGGGAGCATCATTAAAACTATCAAGCCTAGCTATATGGCTATAAAGAAAGCGCTTTGCGGGAGGCAACCCGGTTTTTTTTGTGTGATTTTCTTTGTGTCCTCTTGCTGTAACAAGAGACTTTGTGTCTAGTTTAGTTTCTGGAGTTTTAATAAAGTGCCAAGTTTTACCCATTTTGGTCTTGAAAAGTTGCTTATAGTTCGGAGATTTTATTCCTGCACGAGTCAGTGCACGGTATGATTTTTAATTCTTATTCTGTAACTCCGAATGAGCTCATATTTGAACTGTAGTTGCAACTTTTCATCCTCTGTATGCATGAATTTTTTCGGAATTTTTCGAGAAAGTTTGGTAGGGTAGAAAAATACGTTTTGCTGCTGCTGTTTTTCTGGACAGATTCTGTCCCATTTTGTTTGATGCATGCTTTGAGCTTTTAAGTTGAATTTTTTATCCAATTGAGTTTATGAGTAGGCATACAACATTATACACTTTCTGGACATGTCATATGAATTTTTTTTCAAGGATTATATGCAGCAAGGAACCTATTTGTTTATCACTATTAATGCACCCCACAGAAAAGAGATGGGAGAAACGGTGTTTTGAAGTTTTTTCACAGGGATTGGAGGAGATGCACCAAGAGCTATCCAAGGATGGTGAAGACCATAAGCTTGGGGATGTGAAGACAACCCCGCTGGACCTACACACTCTCGGTTTGCACACGTCCAACTTCTGTTTTTCGATCGAAACACTTTATCGCATAAACTTGGAGCGTCGTTTTTTGTTTTTGTTTGAGTCTTGAGAGACCACCACACTATCAATTATATATGAGAGAGCTACTGGAAATATGGGTTGAAATATGTTGGATGCTTTTATAAGATTGGGAAAAGGGATGTTTGAGTTGATTTTTAATGATACATATAGTTGCATGATTCATGAGCTTGTTTATGAGTAATAGTTTGCAAATTCTTTTTGAAGAGCTATCACTTATTCATGTTTTGGTGCTGATTGTTATTTTACTTGGTTTAACATGGATTAGTTAGTTCTATGGACACTCATGCATGCATCTAGATGGTCAACTTTCTCCCTTTTGCTAGCCCAAAAACTCCAACAAGAAAACTTGTTTCCAACACCTTCAACCAAAGTTATTCCAGTGAGTCCACCATATCTACCTACTAGCTTATGCTATTCCGAGTATGTTTCATGTTTTGTGTTATCTTACCTCTGAATGAAAATGTTTATGTTATTGATTGCATGGAAAAGTTGGTTATATAGCTCTCACGAACTTGATGCACAATGTTCTTTTATTTGCATAATAAAACTTGACCCATTGTGATTAAGATTATGATGTTTGTGGCTTGATGAATGTTTTGGGTTGGAAGTTAGCCCATATGTGCTGTCACATGGCAAGCTTTCAACATGCTCTTCATCTCATTTAGTTGATATCATGTGCTTTTGTCTATGGATGCTTATCATGTTGAAATAAATGTGGAAATAGAGTGAGTTTAAATGAGTTTGTGTAAATGGTTAGAGAGACGCCTGGGCCGCTAATCTAAGCCATGCATCATTCATGGTGGAAATTTACTTACATACTATGGTGAACCTTCTGTGATACACCTTGCAATAAAAAACTATTCCAAATGGTAAATAAAAAGGGTGTTGAGATTGTTCATTTTGTTTGTTTGTCTTGTCATTTTGATATGGGCTTGTTCCATATCTGGGACAAGAGGTACCCCAGTTGACGCTCTTGATGATACTATTATGCTTACAATGATATTTAATTGAACTTGCTTTGTTTCCCAAGTTGAGTAACACATGGTGTAAGTACTTGTATTCAAGGGGCATGAGACATTCAACCCATTCTTTATCAAGCACACTACTCATATTTGCTTTCACTTTAACCTTAATCATTCAAGATGCTATGATAGGGGCAATGAGAGCTTGACACCAATGAATACCTTATTGCAATCATTAACTTAAGTAGAAGAGTTTGGAGGTTAGATGAAACTTATGCATGCTTTACCTCTACTCACATATACATCTTTCCAAAGTGTACACCTATCATATTCAGATTTTCATCTACACTCTATGACCATTGTAGGATGTTCTACTTATCATTATGCATACATGTGTTCCATATTACTTGCTACTATGTTACACTTTGTGAACTATCAATGAACATCCTTGTCTTGAATACTTGATATCACTTCATAAACTATTTGCATATTGCTACTCCTTTGAAGAATGAATCATTTGACTATATGTAGCAATAGTAATCATCTTTGATATTCATTGTTAAGTATTAAATTGCAAAGTCCATGTTAGTTTTATCATCTTCATACTCGAGGACGAGCATGGATTAAGCTTGGGGATGTTGATGCATGTAAAATGCATACATGAACTTTGCACTTTAATTGCTTATATTCCAATCATATTTGCATCATATAAGGGTTATATCAATGTTTTATAATGATTTTGGGAATACTTCATAGTTTTCCCATTTATTTGGAATTAACCCTGTTTTTCCAGAAAACGTCTTTTTTAGTGTTTCAGACTTTCCGGGAGCTTCGGGACTCCAAAAAGGGCAAGGTCAAAGAGCACGGTTCAGAATTTTCGAGACGAACGCAATGGGCTTAAATTGAAGACCAGAAGCCCAACAGGCTGGAAATGGGAGGGTCCCACGCGGCCTAAATACATGGCCGCGTGGGCCTGCTCGTTTCCCCTCGGAGCTCCGTGCCGTCGATTTTTCTCCACCGACTCCGTCTTGACCTAAAAACGCCTATAAAAAAGGTCCCCTGGCGTTTCGCGAAAGGAGGCGGCGGAGAAACACAAAACACGAAACAGAGAGTCAGAAGGCTGCCGCCGGAGAAGATCGGAGGGGGGAAACGCCGCCGGAATCGCCTCCGGAGGGCTCCACCCCCCTCCGGCGTGTTCATCATCAACATCTTCATCGCCGTTGCTGCCTCCCATGATGAGGAGGGAGTAGTTCTTCATCGGGGCTGAGGGCTCTACCGGTAGCTATGTGGTTCATCTCTCTCTCCCATGATGTGATCTTTATGTGATCATGAGCTTTGTAATCTAATTGAATTCATGGATGTTTCTCCTTCATTGTTTGTGCTACTCAAGTGGTTTTATTAATGTAATTTCCGGAGTCACCTTTGTCCCATGGTGTGAAGTTGACAGTGTGCGCACCGTGTGTGACTCTTAGGCTAAAGGTTACAGAAATACTTACCATGAGTTATTCTTTGTGTTGGATGTCACTATAAAATTGTGGTGTTTGTTTAGTACTATTTTGGGGCACTCATAGTGACCTTGGGGTTCCCTAGATGTGGAAGACAGACTTTAAGGTGTGCTTTTGTAGCCCTACACGATGGTCTTGGTGTTCTATGATATTGTGGTGTTTGTTCACTCAGACTTTAAGGTGTGCTCTTGTAGCCCTACGCAGTAGATTGGTATTTCTATCCAACGGGAGAATAGTTCAGAGTAGCAAAGTGAAGAGGAAATATCTATGTATTCAATTGTTGGGAGTGTCCACTAGTGAAAGTATGATCCCTAGGCCTTATTTCCAAGCATCCTAGAAAACACACACTTGAGCTTGTCCTCTTGCTACATAGAGGATTGGGCTTTCTCTCTTTGAGAGTTTTCACTTGCTACTACCTTTGTCTTGTCCTCTTGCAAAGAAGAGGATTGGGACACTTTTACATCCATCAAACCAACCATCTTGTTCTCTAAACTTGTTTAGTGCATAATCAACTAAAACTTGTGACACTTTAGTTGTAGGGAATAGATAACTTTTCCTTCTTGCTCCTGCGGATCGATACCTTACTTCCACATTGAGAGGTGCTACAATGATCCCTTGCTCTTGGGGGTTATCACCAACCACTCCGGGTGAAAAACTTCCATGATAAAGCCAGCTGCTAGTAGCCAGGCTATCTCCTCTCCTATAGCCTTTCTTCTCTCTGCATTCATTTTCCTCAAACCTTGTTTTACCGGCCTTGCCTTGGGATCAACATGTAAGCGGTGCTCAGCGAGTTCAGTCGGAATGCCAGGCATGTCACTAGGTGTCCATGCAAAAACATCCCGATTCTCACGGATGAACTCGATGAGCGCGCTTTCCTATTTATCAGTAAGATTGGACCCTATAGCGAATTGCTTGGAGGAATCTCCAGGCACAAAATCCACCATCTTTGTATCTTGGGCGGCCTTGAACTTTGCCCTGTCATCTTCTGTTGTCGGTTTCTTTAGCGTTGTGCTATCTGCCGGGTCAAGATTAGACCTGTAAGCTTTCAACTCCTCTTTCGCACAAACTTGCTCTGCCAAGGCCGCATCTCCTTCATCACACTGCGCTGCTATCTCTTTGTTGCCATGAACTGTGATGATCCCCGTAGGACCCGGTATTTTCAACTGTAGGTACACGTAACACGGCCTTGCCATGAACTTAGCATAAGCCGGCCTTCCAAATAACGCATGATACGGGCTCTGGAACTTTACCACTTCAAACGTGAGCCACTCCGATCTAAAGTTGTCAATGGACTCGCCAAAAGCAGCCTCTAACGAAATTTTTCCCTCTGGTGTGGCGGATTTCCCCGGAACTATACCATGAAAAACTGTCGACGTCTTCTGTAACTGTGATACTTTGAGACCCATATGCAAAAAACGTCTTCCAATACAAGATGTTGATGCTACTTCCACCATCCATCAGAACTTTCTTTAACTTAAAGCCATCCACTTGGGGGGGGCCACAACTAAAGCCAGCAGACCCGGGTGCTCAACAACATCAGGGTGATCCGCTCTACTCCACGTGATCGTATGTTCTGACCACCTCAAATATCTTGGAACTCCTGCAGCAACCGCATTAACCGCCCTTTTCACCACCTTTCGCTCTCTCTTGGTCGCACCACTAGTATATATGTGGTACTGGCCAAGTTGCTTTGGCTGCTGTGAAAACCCACCTTGATTTCCTGTATTCTGACCCGCTCCAGTCAACAGACCTGTAGCCGGGTTACCTCTCGGGCCGGGTCCTCCACCTCTGCCTGTCCCTTGCAACGCTCTCTGTATCTCATTGTTTTTCCACCTGTTTAGATCCACACACTGAGCCAACGAGTGATTGGCGGGTCTACCGTTCCTGCTATGGCGAGGGCACGACATCCTGAAAGCTTCTTCAGTGTTGGTTGGACGTGACATCTGATAGTTGTTTCCACCATTGTAGTTCCCATTATTTCCTTGATACCCTCTATTATCCTGAAAATTTCCTTCCGTCCGTTGTCTC
This sequence comes from Poa pratensis, assembly GCA_947311845.1. Classification (NCBI taxonomy): domain Eukaryota; kingdom Viridiplantae; phylum Streptophyta; class Magnoliopsida; order Poales; family Poaceae; genus Poa; species Poa pratensis. The sequence continues at coordinate 42,699,424 of CAMZMU010000082.1, forward strand.
TGAAACCCGGCATTGGTGTTTGCCACCAGCTCTGAACTTCCCTCATTGTGCCCATGCTTGTGTTGATTCTGGTTGTTGTTGTTATTGCTTCCGTTGCCATTGTTACTTTTTCCTCCATTATTCGCTGGACCTTTCCCTTTCTCTTCTTCATTATCATCCTGGGTCTTGTCCGTGGCTGCGTGCCTGTTGCAAGCATCCATCAACTCGGCCATGGTGACTGGCTTGACCCGGTAGCCCTCCTTCATACGGCCAAGCTTCTGGACTAGGGGAACAAATTTGCATGTCTTTTCCATTGATGAAATCGCATCCTTGGGCTCAATACCAGATGAAGAATGAAGGATCTCCGTGACCCGTCTCATCCAATGCCGCGCTGACTCGTCAAGGTCTTCAATAGAAAACAAACGCTTGTAGGTACCTTGGAAGTGATTGATGAAAATTGCTTTTAGCTCGTCCCAGGAATTGATTGGTTTCTCTGGTAAGTTCTTGAACCACAATTTTGCTGCTCCATCACTCATCATCAAATACATGTACTTTGCGCAAACGTTCTCCGTGGCGTTGCGAATACACATAGCCATCTCATAACTGCTCAACCAACTTGTCGGGTCCACGCTAGGCTCGTAATTGGATATCTTGTTGGGCTTCTTGAACTTCTCAGGGAAAGGCTCCGCTCTAATGGCATCTGAAAGACACTTTGGCCCGGCTAGGTTAGAAGAACTTCCTAAAAAATTATTGTTACCTGGTGAGCCTACAGATACTGCTGCCGCGATGCCGGGTCCTCCTTGCGGCACTGCTGCGGCAGGTGCCGTCGGGTTCGCGCTGGCCGCTCTTCTCGCTCGCGATCCGTTAACTATTTGCTGGGCCACCGATACTGCTGGGGCCGGTTGAGGTTGCTGGTTATTCTGGTTCTGCTGCTGCGGCGCCCCGGCTAACCCGGCTTGCGGCGGGGTTTCGCCGTGACGGCTCTTGGTACGCTTACTACGATAAGTTGTTGAATGAAGTGCACTTTTGTCCTTTGAGTACTGAACTTGCTGAACCACAGCGGTACGTAACATGTCAATGGCACGCCGGGCTTCAATCTCTGCTGGCGAGTCTCCCAGGGGAATACGGTCGAGCGCTAAAGTTGCGGCATACACGTTATCCGCTGGATTAGAATAATGACCCGCCGGCGTGTGGAATCTCGGCGTTCACGGTGGCAGACCCGGATTTCCCCCGGTTCCCCCGGCGAGCAAACCCGGTGTCCCAACCAACGCTGCACTGGCTCCTGCAGTCCCTCTGTTTGGTTCTACACTTGTTCTGATAATTGGAGCCGCTTGAGTCACACCAATGGGTTGATCCACTGGAGTCCTAAATAACACTGCTGGGTTTATGGTATTCTCACCCGGCGCTAACCGGCTCTGGTGCCTTCTCCGGTGAACCCGAGTCATGTCATTGAGGCGATTCTCCTGCTCTTCAATTTGCTTCTGTTTGGCTGCTATCTGCTGCTTTTCTGTCATTGTGTCTCTACGCATTTGTTCCAAAGCCCGACGTGCTGTGTCTAACTCCGTAGCCCGTACTGCTGCATTCTTTGGGGTAACCGATCTCGTAAGCGATGTTGGGTCTAGGATCAAGCCATTGTTGAACAGAGCAGGAGCACTAGCCGTGTTATCTCTTTCTTCGACCTGAACCCGGTTATTGAGGAAACCAAAGCTGATTCTGTAATGAGCCGTGTCTTCACTCTCATCCATCACCGAAGCCGGGTCCCCATCCATCCTTTGATCCGCCTGCTCCTGTATCTGTGGTAATTGTGGCTGCTGATCCGGGTTTGGGACTGGTGGAACAACGGTTGACGGTGATGCTCCTGCGTTTATCGAGGGAGCTGTGTAAACAGCCACCCTCCTGATTGCACTTGGGAAGGACTCCAGCTCCTCCTCGTCTTCCTCTTCAGCCTCGTATCCATACCAGGTCTCAAACAAGGGCAAGATCGATTCAGCATCCTCCTCATGCTCCACTGCATCACCCGGGATCCATGCCGGCTTTCCCGACCGTTCCTCGTGCATGACAAATGGTGACCCGGCCTCTGTCGTGCCTACTGACTCCTCCCCGTCAGATTGAACGAGCGTGGCGGCTCCTGACACAGATTCACAATCCTCATCACTAGCAGATCTAATTGCATGTACCATACCAACGAAAACATTAATCTTGCCAATTGGAATAATATCACCTGATTCTAGCAGATCCGATTCCGGCCCCCAGCCAGAATCGTCGACGATGGATTCTCCGTGCGAGTTGATGGTAACCTCGTCGAAAACGAAGTTCTTGATTCCTTGCATAGCTTCTCCCATGATGATGACACCTTTGGACGCAGGCCCCACGGTGGGCGCCAACTGTCGTGGGGTTGTCACGGCAGATGTTACCATAGAGTAACTTGAGTTGTTGGGCCAGGCGAAACTAGTGTCTGGGAGTTGGTTTAGCTCTGCGAGGACAAAGGATTTACCCAGGTTCGGCCTCTCCATTGGAGATAAAGACCTACTTCCTGCTATACTATTATTGATCTCGATCTCGATAACCCGGCTACGACAACAGAGCCGGATCTCGATCTAGGTTATAAGGTGCGCTTGGTAGCGATGATCTCTCTGGTTCTCTCGCTAGTACCAACGTGTCTCGTAAAGGCCTTTTCAACTATGACCTAGGAGCCCGTTTATATAGATGGCCGGGTCTCCTGGTGCGATACAAAGCAAAGCCAGGTTCCACCCGTACTCGGAGTCCTGCTCTCCATCCTCTAATATTCGTGTACTCCAAGTCTGGGATCCCATAGCGCGTACCGCCTCCTGGTCTTCTAGAATCTTCTCTGCACAAGCCGGGTCACCGACAAGCTTGCTGGCCCATCGACGTAATCCGGCCCATGCTGATGGTTAGCTGTCCTGGCCGGGCCTTCTGCCTGGCGGGTCACGCTTCCCTCTTCATGGTTAGCGGTGGCCCGTGCATGAGCGTCGGCTTTGGCGCCGGTCTCTTCGGCTTTGCTCTTCAACGTCTCGATCTTCAGCTCTCTGGTTCGGGGTGAGCTCTTTTTTCGGCTTTGCCACGACCACGACGGTTTAACCGGCGGCGGTTACGGGTGGTGCGTTGGCCATGCAATTTTTGTAGTGCACGCGCACAGGGGAGGAAATGGTTGGAATCAGAATTGTGTGCCATAGGCAAGCGAGACATGGAAGGAGAAGCGGAGGACATCGCGGGCATCCACGCGTGTTCAGAGCATACGCAAACCCGACCAGGCCGAAAATGGTTTCGTCCGGACGGAAAACGGATATAAATCCATTTGTGCCGCCGTGTTATTTTCTGACGGAAGAAGTCCATTTTGAACCTTAAACTTGTAGGGGTTGGATAAATCAAACATTCAACTCTCAATCCCTGAAATTAGAACCCTGAACTATCCATTCCCAGTCTAAATAGAACCTGACAGCCAAACCCAAACAAGGATTGCGTACGTGTGGCAAGAGGAGAGCAGGATCGGTGGGTTTTTTTTAGACAAGGAGAGGAGACCAGGATCGGTGGTGGGAGGCTGGTGCGCGTGTGTGCAAAGTGCATGGGCCGGCCCAGAGCAGGATCGGTGGTGGGAGGCTGGTGCGCGTGTGTGCAAAGTGCATGGGCCGACTTTATGAGCAAAATTGTCCAACAATTGGTACCAGATGTACTATTCAAATGCTAGTAAATTACTGCTAACATGATTGACCCAAAATTACTTGATTGCAATTGCAAATTCCACCGGTTACAAAGTGCTTCTCATCTGTGTACACTCCCGTGTACACTGCGGTTTCACTTCTTTCTATCTATATGAAGAGGCAGTGCTCCTGCCGGTTGCTCTAAAAAAAAAGTGCTTCTCATACAAATTTGTCAAAATTTCATACAATCTTCCAAACCTGGCATTAATTTCCACAGATTGAACAAACAAACTACATCAACAACTATGCAAAGGCCTAGCTCTAGCATCCTTGCAAATGCACTGCGCTAGCATTCTTGCAAAGCGTGGTGGAGACACCCCTGTCGTCACTGCCGACCAAGGGATGCGGAGCGTGGCCTGGGAGCTCGGGCCCCTTCCTCTTCGCCTCCAAATCCGTCGACCGTCGCCGCCTGGGCCACGGCGGACGGGCTCGGGCCGCCCTTCCTCTAAGCCAGGGCGGGCGGGCGCGCTCCTTGCTCTTTGCAGGGACTCCACATCCGTCGACCGCCACCGCCTGGCCACGGCGAGCGCTCCTTCCTCTTCGCCAGGGCGGCCTCGCATCCGTCGACCACCGCCGCCGGGGCCTCCGCCACCAAATCGCATGCGCTGCTAAATCGCCTCTGTCAAACCTAATTTCGTTCCCGAATTTTGTCAAGCCGATACGTGGATAACCCACCGTCTCGCTAGCCCACCACTGAAAAGAATCCCGGTTAACCCAGTGTCATGTCAGCGTTTTCAGCGTCAAACGGCTGTCAGGTTCGATTTAGACTGGGAATGGTTAGTTCAGGGTCCAAATTTCAGGCATTAAGAGTTGGAGGTTCGATTTATCCACTGCCTACAAGTTCAGGGTTCAAAATGGACTTCTTCCTTTCCTGACCGCGCGGACCAAAATGGACGCGACCTGACAAATGCGTCCCCGGTTGGAGTTGCATTTGACCTTGCACATTTTTTTGTTTTGCTGGTGACCATTATACTTCTGTACAATGAAAATAAGCTTCCACCCGCGCGGGGCACCGCGCTGTTCGCCCTGCCGGGAACGGGCCCGGAGAAGAAGTGGCGCGCCTAGCCCACGGGAAGCTTCTGGACACCGACAGAAAGCAGCTTGGGGAGATGCTGATACAGCAGTCGCGTTTGCTTCATCCTCTCCACCCTGGCCCACCTTCAGGTTCCGGGCCGGCGAGTGAGCGATCCACCGCCGTCATGCACTCAGCTGGCACTCTCCTCCTCCCAGCAAAGGTATACATACTCGCCTTTCCATCAGAGATATCTAGCTCCCGTTTGTTGAAATTGCATCTAGCCATCTAGGGTCTGCGTCTTTGTGCTCTGTTCTTCCATAGTGCGGATGCTCTTGGCTTACCCTGTGTTCGACGAAATGCGCATCAGTGTAATTGCTGCTCGCAGTTTGCTAATAAGGTGGCTGTACCAGAAACTGCTGGGAGGTAGCTGCTCTCCTGATCATTTCACTCTTTTATTTGTTGGGCACTCACACCACTAGTCTTCTTTTCATGAAAAAACACCTATGGCTTATAAACATGATCCGGGTGCAGCATGTGTGCTCAGAACATTTCATCGTTGCGAAAAAGTACTTTGTACTGATCACCAATGAACAATTCTCTAACAATAGCTTCACTGTACTGCGAGATGGTCATTCACATGGAACTTTACTTTCTATAACACACTTTCTTTAAAAGAACAACTCCTAGAGACAAAGCCTAATGCACAAGAGCTCACACTCTGTCTAGACTGTCACCTACCGTGTCAGTTGCACGCACGCTGATAGCAAGAATGCCACACAATTCTACACCCAAATCCCACACACTATTACAGCCCCACCCACACTAATTGTAGTACTTGCAGAGCTGCGTGAAGACCACGAAGCTGAGGGAGCTCAGGAGCGCCAAGAACCAGTAGTAGTTATCCAGGCGTGCCTCCCGGGGATCGTCCGAGAACCATCCATGTCCCTCACCGGCTCCCCCCGCCGCGGTGGCCACCTCGATGGCCGAGATCAGCATCGCGCCAACGAGGCTCCCGACGCCGTACACGCTGATGTTGAGCCCAATGCCGATGGTCCTCATGGTGTCCGGGACCTGCGTGTAGAAGAACTCCTGCATCCCGACGACGGTGAACACATCCGAGATGCCCAGCAGCACGTACTGCGGCAGGAGCCAGGCTATGTTCATCTGACCAGCCATTGCCGCCACGACATGTCGTCGCCGGGACTCGACGAGCGCCGCGACGGCCATGGCGACGACGGAAAAGACCATGCCTACGCCAATCCGCTCGAGCACCGTGATCCCCTTGTTGTGCCTGGTGATGACGCTGATCAGCGGGATGATCATCCTGTCATAGAGCGGCATGAGGAGGATGATGGACACGGTGATCGTGCTTTGAAGCATCGCTGGCGGGATCACGAAGGCGCCACCGCCCACCTGGTGGTCCATCAGCTCGCCCTGCTTCGTGAAGAATGTCATCGGCTGCTGGAAGATCACCGCAAACATGAGCAGCACCGTCCAGATCGGTAGAAGCCTCAGGATGATCTTGACCACGCTTGGTTTAGTTGCAGCCTTGTTCAGGGACTCTTTTGGGTCGGTTAACTCCGTCAATTTAAGGGGCTTCTCCTGCAACCTGCATAACAGAGTTCAGAGTTCGCATTGGTCACCAAAATGTAACAAGAAAATGTACAACAATTGAGCTGGTAATGCAAAGATCGTACTCTAATTCAGAAAAGTTGTTCTCAGCGTCACCGTCATAGTCGTTGTGTCCCGGAGATAAACGGATCTTTCCGGCAGAAACACTGGCGAGCAGTGACTTGATAGCTCTGAAGATGCTATCAGCGGAAGAAGTCCCATGGACGCTTCTCGGCTGCTTGATCTGCTGCTTATAGAGAGGTGTGCAGCATAAGAACGCCACGATGGACACGGCCATGGCGGCGCAGGGGATGGCGAAACCGATGCCCCAGCCTACTGTGTCCTGTACATAAGGCATGGTGGAGTTGCCCAGGAGGCTGCCGCAGCATATGCCGAAGTACCACCACTGGAAGAAGGCGCTCTTCACCCTACCCTTCTCCTCCGCCGTACCTACATCGTCGTCATCGTCATCTCCGATGTCGAGCTGGTCGGCGCCGAAGGCTTGTAGCGAAGGGTTGTACCCTCCTTGCCCGATGGAGATTAGGTAGAGCGGGAGGAAGAGGGAGGAGCGTGTCATCCATTTGTGAAGCACTGCCCATGAGGTTAGTCCTATCAGCCCCTGATAAAGCAGTATTAGTGGAAAATGGTAAGTGGCTACCTTTGCAGCTCGGAAGAATCTCAATTACTGTTATGATGCACTAGTACTAGTAATATCCTGTCTATGCAGTATCCTGTCTTCTGAATGAACAGAAACTACATCGAATGCGTGCATTTTTCTGAGTGCAAAAGGAATCTCATTGGTCCATGAGACTACAATTTTGATTTGACGGTTGATGCCTGAAACTATAACTGTAAATCAATGTTTCCCACATTGATGCCATCTCCAACATCTTGTCCCAATATCATAAAGCATCCATAATTATTTGATGTTAAAAATTACCTTTCGTATAAAAAAGGTGATGTTGGCCTTGTCTTAGGGTTAGAGGTGCCACGTGGAATTTGAATGGAGTGTGAGGAGGAGAGAGAAATAAAAAAGGGGAAAGCAGTTTTTTCTTCGAAAAGGGATGGTGTTCTTACGTCTAAGAGTTTGCTATTTTCTTGTACAAATTTCTTTGTCGACTAATAATGTTTTAAACTCACAACTGTTTCATATGTCTAGAGCAAATATACCATGTCCTTCTATAACTGCAAGTAAACAAATGAAATCCTGATACTTAATTCAGATTCCAGCCTCTTGCAGATAAGACAAGTTTAACAAACAGATGGAATCACATGCAAGAAACATGACCAAAATCAGGGAGTTTGCATCCATGGACGAGACAAGATGGCAAGGAAGAAACTGACTTACGGCGACGTAGAGGAAGGAGGAGGCGGTGATGGTGCAGTAGCGATCCCAGTAGGAGTCGGCGAGGACAGCGCTGACGAGCGGCAGCATGGAGGTGACTCCGGCCCAGGCGCTGACGCTCATGGCTGCGGCCGACGTGCTCATTTCTACGACGTCGGTAAGGTACGTCACCATGTTGCACGCCACCCCCTTGAATGCGAACCTCTCCACCCCAGCCACCACTGCAAATGAAGCAGAGCTCAAACGATTATGAACAACAACTCAAACCTGAATCCAACAATACTCAGAACTCGTAGCTAGCTAGAACATTACGCACCTATGATCAGAACACACGGCCTGCTCAGTGTTGCCGCCGCCAATGATCTCTTCTCCGGCGTCATGGAGATGAGGTAGGGTGGTACCTCACTCGATCAATTGGATTGAAAAACACCTGGTTATTGATCCAAGCTAGGGACAGGAGGAGAGAGCAAGCACGCATTCCTTGATCTGCACATTGCGCACTCGGTGATATACAAAAGCGGCAAGAAGCAAAGTTGTGGAGTTTGTACGGTCAAGCTAGCTAGCCAGGGAGTGGGATCCAACGAAACTTACACAAAGGACAAGCCCTCTAGCCAGCCTTTTAAAGGAATTATTAAAGTGCTTTTTCCCCTCAAGAATATGACAATTTTCTTTGTGTATGCATGCATGGTGGCGTCTCCACGACAGAGAGCCAGATAGTGCTGCAAAACCATCATCCTAGCTTTAAAGAGTGACCTACGTAGTGCCCACGAGAGCGTCGCCCTCCCTTTCCTCTCCCCGATACAGATCTGAGAGGCGATTTTGAGAGTCCACCGTCGGTCCACCTCTTCCGCCGGTGAGGCGTGGGTTCCCTCCCCTCCGTCGGCTGCTCCGGCGGCGGGAGGGTGGGGGAAGCCCGTCTCACGGCGTGTATTCATGGTAGGGCTTGGCAGGTGTCCGGCCGGCGGCGCTTCGGAGGCGGAGGTGCTGTTGGTTCGTCTGTTGTCCGCGCTGGCGTTCCCTGGGGCTTCACCGACCTGCGCGCGACTTTCCCTGCACCACGGCCAGATCCAGCTATGCGGTGGATCTGGATGCAGTTCAATAAGAGGATGATACAGAGGTTCTTCGCGGCGGCGCCGGCGTTCCCGGCAGTAGTCTCTTCGGAGGCGGTGCTCGGTGACTTCCCGTCTGCGGTGTGGTGGGCTCCGGCGATCCAATGTTTGGGGAGCTTCAGCAGCGGCGCGCCATCGTCAGCTCCGGCTCGTCGTCGTCGTCGGGATCCAGAGGGCTTCCTTGTAATTTTTCCTTTGTTTCTGGACCTTTCTGTAAGTTTGGAGAATTAATATATCATCCCTTTCGCAAAAAAAAAAAAGTGACCTACGTACGATGACCCGATGACATGTATACTAGGGTGTTTCAAAGTGTATGTATGTACGTACGTGACTCGTGTGCATGCGTATCTATGCCACAATATCCTTTTTTTTAGACCGTATCTACGGTTTCCTGGTAATACTACACAACATGTTCTCAACATTGGAGTATTGGATGTATATATCTAGCAGCTTTTATTTTTGCGGTTTAATTGGCTTTGGTTTCTTCTTCAGCTATGCCATCATGTAAGTAGTAGCATTGCGCTCGTGAACCGGCCAGGGTTCAGTTAACAGTTGCATGGTTCAGTGAAATGGATGCGTGTCTACTCAGAATTACCCGTTTCGTCTGCCGAGAGTTAAAGCTTATGCGACTTAATTTGACAATGACAATGACATTGCAAACAGGTGGGTGCCTAATGTAAACGGTGCATATATAGGTGGAGAACGAAGAACAAAGACGTGTCTAGCCAATTGAAGTGGAAAATGAGTTCTGGTTTTCCTGACAAGAGGCAATGTGCCACTCATGCATCGATGGATGATCAAGGGAGACACAAATTAAGCTCACCAAAGACAAATCGAGCTAGTCACAAGAAGCTAGCAACGGCCACCCATGGATATTTAGTGCATGAGTACGGACCTAGAAAAAGGAGAAACATAGGATAAAAGGAAGGGAGAATAGTGGGTGATAGGTTTTCGTTTAGTCTTTTCTAGCACGGAAACGGGACATTTCACCTTGTCGGTTTCTTATCGTTCAATGAGGTTTTGATTTGACCCAAAAAGTGGTCTTACTGTTAACCAAGTTTGTGCTTTGACACATGGGACAATCTTTTAAGCACCCAATACTCGTTTGAGTCAGATGTAAGGAAATGACACGACACACATGCAATTGCACAAAATTAACTGCACACAGTTAATTGACGTCACTACTCGTGGGTGGGCGATGGGTGCGTCATTGCTCATGGTTTACAAATCGTGTGCGATGAGGGTGCCACACGGTTCCAATAGACAAATTTTGCGTGATACTCTGAAGACATTGCATATGATTTTCTCAGACTAATTCGTGTGAGTTTTTATAAGATCACAAAACGTGTTTTCGTATTTCGTTGTGGGTGTTTGGAGATGTACCGAATCGTCTGTGTAAGGCGAATTGTCGCACACGTTTAATCACACTTAGCTCTGTGTGATGTATCCCTGGTGAAGTAAAAGTCAAGGTTGTACCTACTAGTAGTACCTGCAGAACCATGGTAGAAGTTGCAGCATCGCAACCCATAATTCAACATTTCACCAAAAAACAGTAGCACATCTCATTCGTATTCCATTTAAGATTTCATACACTACATGTCTACATACATTGCAACATAGTTTTAATTGCTAGGTATGGAAATTTAATTGCTAGGTATAGAAATGAGAAAGACGTCAGTAAAAGTTTTAGACGCTAGAAATAAAAGGAAAACACACTTCTAAATCCACTAGAAGGCTCAAGATGCCGAGATGCAAAGATCGGGAAACTACATAAGATAGGAAAATAGGTCACTCACAACCTGCTCCAGCTGCAGTACATGCCGCCATCACCAACTTTTGGTCCTCCTGGCGCTGAAGAATGGACAATGTATGGAGTAAGTATGGAGCAAGTCTGTGTTTTGGGCAATTTTAATTACCAAAGTACTCGTTTGAGGTAGAGAAAGAAAATGTGGTGGAAGAAGCGTTTAATATTGCTATATGAAAGAGGCCTGAAGTGCAAAATTCGAAGGAGAACCACCCCTTTTAGTGGGTGGTAGAGTTGTGAGTGGGTCATAACTCTACCAACCACGCATATCTCAGATCGTGATATACACTTACACACGGGTCCATTCGATGAACATTTGGTGAGTTTCAAAGATTTTACCTGGTCTCTATTATTTGTGCATGTGCATCTTCTTCGAGTGATTACAAAAAGAAGGGCCAAAGCTCAAAGGAAATAATTGTACATATAAGGCTATATGAGAGACGTAGCTTGAAAAGTTGCATCATACATGATAGTCATGTCATTAGATGGATGGACGCCAACTCATCTCCTATTTAGACTGTCAAGTAGGGGCAAATCTGACCGGTCAAGGATCGACCGTTGAGTTTCTTTAGTTAAATCTGATTAGATGTCCCAAAAGATCCTGGTTCAAATGGCCACAATATGATGGTACTAATGCGTCTCAAAGTTAAGTCTACTAGCATGGGTTTAGATGCACATATAGATTGCAACAACACGTCGAATTGTATGTAGATACTAACGTTCAAAAAAAGAAAAGAAAAAATTGTCTACACATGCAGCATTGGTGTAGTAGATTCATCTCACGTCCTCGGTGCACTGCCCATTCCACAAAGTTAATAGGTCAAAAAGCCGTCAATATTTTTACTACTACCTAATTAGAACGAGAAGACTTACCTAATTAGCGTTTCTGTCGCCAAGGATCAAGTGCCAGTTTTGCTACTACTGGAGCTCAATCAGTTAACTGTCAACTCCCTCGAGGATAGGAGATAAGAAAGGAGGAGAGGGACACATGCATGCATACATGCTTTTCCTCCTGACGTACCGAAATGGATCTCCGGCCGGCTGCATATGTGCTTGCCGATGTGGAGATCACTTGAGTACTGATGATCTATCTCTCTTTCCTCGGTGTTTCCTTTTCACCTGGCAATGGTTGGGGCTGCGTGAGTGGCCGCTGATGGAGTTCACGCGCCGACGTGGCACCGTGTGTGGCTCTGGTGCGCCGGATCCACTTTAGCGTAGGATGCGATCCCATCAGTGGATGCTGGACGTACATTTGGCACGCTATGTCTTAATCCTACTCTCGTCTAATTACATGCTTCTTCCAAAGGGATTTCTCAATACCGATCGATGTGCACTCGCAACACAAATATTGATGTGTTCATTATGCTGAAATTATTGGACCAGCCCGTTTTGTCCATATCCTGGAAAAATCCCAAATACTCCCTCTGTCCCAAATTATCCTGCGTTTTGGGTTTGGTCAAATTTAAACTTTTCAAAGTTTGACCAAACATATAGAGAAAAATATTAACATCTATAATATGGAATGGATATAATACGGTTATAAATTTTATGGCAATTTCAATAATATTTATTTTGTATTATAAATATTAATATTTTTTTGACATACTAGTAAGCTTGCACGTGCAATGCACGTCTCGACTAATATTAATTTAGTCAAACATATTAGCAACGCTAATTTTCAAACCTCTGCAAGTCATTTAATCGCACATCTCTTCTATCAAATACCAAAAATATACGTTATAATCACTAATTGTATATCCTTAATTCTAAACTCCAAATAAATAGTTTTCATATACCGGTAGACAACAGCACATATCACACACTTTGAAGTTATTACCTGCTAAATTCACACCATTAAAGGCAGCTCTAAGCATGTTTTTGCGACCGTCAGCTCTAAACAGGACCGTAGTAGGAGGGTATCCGGCTCTATGCATTGCGACGCCTGAGAATATGCAAGCATCCATAGCAGCTATGACAGCATTCCTCCACCGCTGTCTGTAAACGCCTGGGCATAGTTTCCGCAAGTGAAATAGCAACCATTTGCAGAAAATTGAAAAACCTTATCTTCACATCTATAACCATAGGACAGATACCGAGTTGCGAGTTATTTTTATCCCAAGTTAGATAATTCAAGATATAAGTTAGTAATCGAGCACGTGCAATACACGTTGAACACGAAATTTAAAACCTCTAATAACTTGACCTAGCTGGATAACACACAATGGTGGAGCACTTGCTTGAAATATTACTTTTCTTTCTTTCAGAATATGCAAAAGATTCTAACATATACATGACTCCCAATTAGGTTTTAGGTTTCAAGTTCCATGGAAAGCTTTACATTCTTGCGGGGTGTACAAAAAGTCAGAAAAGCACCAAGTTTTTTCCGGTCTAAAATTGCACATATTATTTAATAGCTGTCCGTTGTCTTTTCCTAATGCAGACATCAAGTCAACAATCTTCTACACAAAAACTTTGTGGTACATAATTCTTTGTTTGACACTTTTACATCCACTGGAATTGCAAAAAATAAATTCTTTACACAAAAGAAATGAAACAGAACGATAAACAAATATTATATACCCTGAAATCACTTGTTGATGATACGCATGCCTTTGTAACTTTGTTCCCAGCTTGTGCAACGTACAACCGTGTTGTAATTAATTAATTCAGTTCATCTTCTCTTCAGTTTGAGGCTAATATGATGCATTTTCCCAAGAAACTTCCAGTTCAGTACATCTGCATTTCGGCAGTGCAACCATACAGAATCAAAAGCATTTGCTCGAACTCTAAAATATGAACTCAGTTCACCCCTGAAAAACAAAACCATGCATGTAGGAGTTACGGATATAGGTGAGGAAAAACAATTAAGAATCTGAATTCGAACAGTGAACCACAGTTGGAAACAAAATCAACATATTGCAATAATACTTCCCTAAGGCACATAACAAATGGACACTTAGATGACCTTCCAAATGCAACTGCATGTTCTCACAATCTTGTCCAGTGCTAACCTCAAATCAGATACTGAATCTTGTTGCTCTGTTACTGCACAAAGTCGATAGCCGGACAGTATATACAAATCAAACTGAATAATACACACACATAAGTTCATGTAAACCACACTATAAAAGAATCAGATTTCACACTGACAGACCTTTGGTGTGGGAGCTACAGGAATGCCTAGTATAGCCTCTTCAAGCAAATAATATAAGTTAACTAACTGCATCGTCTCATTATAAACAAAGGAATGACCTTTAACACCATCAATGAAAAGGAATATATGAAATCTCAGTATGGAGCACACTGCCCTGTTAAATCACGGTAAGATCCGAACTCAGCAGCACATCAGACAGTCTATCATATGAGACTTGAAATCCAATTGCAGGCAATGACTTGAAATCCAATCTGTCTGTACATATGAGACTACATGGTATATCTATTTGCATATTCAATTAGAAGTTATTTCCGGTTGCACAAGGGTACACGTACAGACCAATTCGGGGACAGAACAACTGAACCAACAGCCATCTTGCTGGATGAGTAATTTGCAAGATCAATTTGTTCATGCGACAGCTGCAAACCATGGCCGTATTGCGCGTTAACACACGCTGCGTATAAGAACGATGAACTGATTCCCGGCAGTTATGCAGAATGGCGCCGTGCAGCCTTGTTGCACGAAGCGAGAAAGTAGGGGTCTGCTGAGTGGTGACTGTTGGACCTTAGTTTCAGCATGAATAAATCGGTATACCAATACCAAGTACTAACAGACTGTGTTCTAAAAGGGCAGTTAGCTTCAAATAATTAAGTTCGTACTACAAATCATTCTGTTCATAAAACCAACTTGGATCCGCTGCTCTCCAAACTGCATAACAATGTAGATTAACACGCAATAGTTCTGCTTTTGATATAGCTCGATTTAGGAGGAAGATGGACATGAGGAATTAACCTGATCTAGGAGGAAGACGATCCAGGAGCGGGACAGCGTCGCCGGGCGCGGCACGGCAGTGTAGAACGCGGATACCAGCGAGTAGGCCGCGCACAGCCCGTTGGCGTAAACCAGGTAACTTCGATTTTACGCCGAAGTACAGAAAGGTTTAGAAGTTTAGAACCGAGATGAACCGATGCAGGAGGACATCGAAGAGGAAGACACTAAGTAAGGAGGCAAGGAAACGGAAGACGGGAAGAGAGCAACGTACTTGAATCCGCTGAGGTCGGAGTAGGAGACGGTGCCGTACTCGTTGGTCTGCGTGTCGCGGAGCATGACGGCCATGGCGGCGACGCAGAGGCCCAGCGGCACGGCGCGACGCGCAGCAGTGTCTCCAGCGGCCGGACCCGCTCCTCCGCCCGCACCAGCACCATGGCCGGCGCCGTCCCGAGCTCCGCTCGGCCTGTTGCCCTCCACGCGCACCACGTCGTCCTCGCGCCTGGAGGTTGCCGCTCGGTCTCGCAGTCTCGCCTGGATCGAGGTCGCCGCTCGCTCTCGCCCGCGCCCCTTCGCTGCTGCGGCTCCCGGCGAAAAGGCTCTGCGGCGTCCGGCAGGAAGGCCCTCGGGGAGGTCGCTTGGGGAGCGGAAGGTAAGACGGCGCTGCGGCCTGCGGGCGTCGGCGGGCAGGTGCTCGGTTTATTTTTTTAGCGCGACAAATCCGGTGGCGAAGGGGCAGCTGGCGTGGAGGCGGTGGGGAATCTGGATTCAGGGCGTCGGGTTCTCACGGTGGCCGTATCCGATGATGTCGTACTCCGCTCACTGCCCACTCACCGCTCGCTGGCGCGCTCGTCGACAATCTGCGCTCGCCGCTCTCCATCGCTGGCGTGGAGGAGAGGGATCTCAGAGGTCGAACGGAGGAAAGTTGGAGAGGGATTATTTAGGGAACTAATCGGATCCGCGTGGATGGCGAGCGAACGGGGGACACGTAGTGAAAAAACGTCGGGAGGAAATGTTCTGCCGAGTCGACAGGATGTATCTACACCGTCGAACATGATTAAATCGATATTGACTGTGATATTTGATTACGTAGGGCTGATCTAACGGTGCTGGTGGTTCTGTGTACACTTCTCTGGGTGCATGTAGTTTAACTTCGCTCTTTTATAAGTAGTGGAGATATTTAGTCAAAGTTTACAAACTTTGACTTTGACTAAACCCATAACGCAGGGTAATTTGGGACAAGGGAGTACCCACTTGGCCCACTTATGCATGGATAGAGGACAAACCCATAACGCAGGGTAATTTGGGACAAGGGAGTACCCACTTGGCCCACTTATGCATGGATAGAGGAGAGACTAAAATTTAGTCTCACGACTAGTCTAGCATGAATTGGACCGAGAGCGGACAAATGGTTGTCGAGCTCCTTGTGTGGCATTTATTTGAAAATTAAAAAAACATTTCAAATTTAAATAAAAATATGAAATAAATCCTAGATATAGATAATGATGTGTTATATCGACTTGTAGAATCTCAATTTGAAACATATTATATGTTTGGCTGCACAGAAATGACAAGATCTGACATTTGAAATGGCAAACATTGCAAAATTTCAAACCTTTGAAATCTGTCAGATTTGTCATTTTTGTGTAGCTCAGAATATATGTCATTTTGAGTTGAGATTTTGTACGTTGGTATAGTAAATCATTATCTACATCTAGGGTCTTTTCAACAGAAAATTGAAATATCCATTTCAGAATTTCGGCACCATGAAGTTCGGGCACCTGCATGCGATGTTTCAACACGATGCAGATCATGTATGATGTTTGGTCCATACACATTCTTGTCATGTTGCAATGATTCCAGGGGTATACTTCAAGGGAATGTTTCTCATGTGGCAAATACATGCTATTTTTGTTTTGCGCGTCATTCACATATGTTTGATAGATGGACTTTTGATGTTGCATATGTTGGGATCCGTTTTCACAAATTTTACTTCAATCAAATTGAGATGTGTTTCATACGGTGTTTGTTTCCTGTAGGGGCGTGTTCGAATTGTTGCAACATTTTTCACAATTTTTACACATAACGGGAAAATGCTGAAAGCGATATTACAAACACACATAAAATATGTTGCACATGAAGGTTTTATGTTGCGACGAGCAGATTAATTTATCACTCCAGCGGGTTAAATGGGTGGGGAGCCGACTGATTCCTCCTGGAACCAGGCAGCTGATTACACCTAACACGGTCCTAAAACAAAACAAAAACTTCCCCTCAGCCGATCGATCAAACAATTCGATCAACCATGTGTGTGTCACATTGTGTGCCCCCTCCCTTATCTCTTGTGGTCTCATCTCTCGTTCTCTTCTCATTTTGTCGTTCTATAATAGAATCACGAGTGAATAGAGAACTAGGGTTGTGCTCGGTACACCTCCACCACAAACTCCACCATAGAAAAATAACGCCTCCACTCCTCACCAGATTTACCACCCTTTATGTATCTTCTCCCCAATTTCATGATTGCCCGTTTGGAGCTCCACACATCAAGGTTGGTCAACAAACCGATTTCTTCTCTGAAATCCAGGCAAATGGGTTCGAAGTCGCCAAATCTTTCACTGAGGGGGACTCGAGCGAACTGGATTTATCACCGACGTGCTTGATGCTCTAACTCGGCCAGTCATTTGGAATTTTCGATGTTGCTTCGAACACACAAGATGTTGCGATGAATCTAGGATTGTGTTGCAAATTTTGCTTCAATGCTGCAAATGATTTCGTGTGGTGCTACAAACGTTGGACTCTCATGTTGCATACGTGTTTTGACCTTTTTCCAGATATTTTGTTGCGACCAACCGGGTTTTTTTGTGGCCAGTTGGATTTGTTGCATGCACACTTCTTTTTTTTTGCATTGGTGCTTCTAAACGTTGCGACACGATTTTTACCAAATGCACCAATGACGCTGCAATAATACAAAATTTGTTGCTGGGAGTGTGAGTATGCTGCAAGGCAGGGATGACCCGGATTTTGAGTTTTACGAAGATCCGAGACGGTGAGAAATGGGCCCACAAAAACAAAAGGGCACTGAAGAACAAAAGAAGAAGAAAAAAAATGGAAAAAAAAAACGCACGCTCCTCCTCCGATCTGCGCAACAACTCCAGCTTGCAGCACACTTTCCATGATTAAACTAAGCTCGCAATCAATCCCAGCCGCAGTTCCTTCGCTAAACCCACACCGATTCCTTCCTTCCCACCCACGCAGCAGCTCGCTCGATTCCCACTCCCGCCCGCCCGAGATCCGAATCCAGCGCCGCCCGCGATGCCGGAGCCGCTGCTCCCGCCGCCGGCCGCGGCGAGCTCCCCGGCCGCCTCCGCGCAGCTGCGGGCCAGGCGGCGGCGCAGAGCGTGGCGGCGCCCGCGCGGGCTGCTCTGCTGGGGCGCCCTCGTCGCCTTCTTCTTCCTCATGAACTGGTGGATGTTCTCCCGCCTCCAGGACCCCGCCGCGCGCCTTCCGCGCTTCCGCCTCCGCCGCCACCCGCCCGCCGCCGCCAACTCCTCGCTCTCCACCCTGGTAAAAATCCTCTCTTTGCAGTAGTAGATGGGTTTGATTGGTCCGGCTTAAGTCCTGAGGTTATGCTGGCTGCGCAGTGACAGTGAGAAGGGCACTTGTTGCCACATTCCGCAATCTGCCTTCCAAATCAATGTGATAAGCTAGGAATTCGTATGCTTGAAAATCAATGTTCTGTTTGTTGATATGAACTTTGTAAATTTGCATCTGCGGCGACAAGCTTAAAGTAACCCGCTTTAGTACTACCCAGCCCTGAAATGTGCCCTCTTAAGGTCATGAGAATTTCTGGGGAAGCATGTGAGAAAAAAAAGAATCCACCTTGCCAGAAATTTCAAATTCAATCCACATATCTAGAAAGAAAAAAAATCCTGCTGTCAATAGAATTTATGGGTTACTACAGCCCAGTTTGAACTAGATATGTACAAAAATTGCAGCAAGGTGGATTCTTTTCTTATGTTCTCATAAGAAAAGAATCCATGGGAGCAGGTGGAGTAATCTATCCCAGGAGTGATGTATATGAAAATTCCTTATTTCGGTCGATTGCATAGATTTATTTTATAGGATAATGTCATTCTGGGATGCTATGTAAGGTACATCTTGTTTGTGGGAATCAAAGCTACTTTTTGTGTAGGAAGATAAACATGTATGTTGTTGGATATAGTATACCATTTATGAGGAATGATTTTGATTGCTCTAATGTTTCAAGGAAGAGGTGCGTGCTGCTGAAAAGGGGAAGAGACATCATCAGGTCATGCTCACCCGTATGCTGGCTTTGGCAGCCCATGCCTTGGCAGAGGTATCGTTCATAATGCAACTGTGTGCTATTTGCATCTTCATGAAATTTTGTTGTTTGTAATGTATAATGTTAAATACCTAGGCAGAGAGTAGGCCAGAAACCAAGGACTTATGGAAAGAGCCGATAAATGCTACTTTGTGGAGACCTTGCTCTGACCAAAGGGATTCGGAAACATCAGATAGTATCAGTTCGTCAGGTAAGCTTCACTGTTGTTGGTTTGCATTTACACACGCTAGTATCGGTTTTCTGTCTTTCCACCTATTTTTTTATTGTTCTGTTGTTTTATTATACCTCCTTCTGATAATTGCAGAGAAAACCACTGGTTACATCATCATCAGTGCAAATGGTGGAATAAACCAGCAAAGGGTAGCGGTGAGTAGTTTTAGCTAATGTGTAACATCTGGTGTCCTCTATTTATCCTTGATGTTTTTAGTGTTTACATGTAAATATATAGTCAGGAAAAGATTATGTTCTTGTTTCTGTTCCTTGACGAAAGGATGGTGGTTTATTTAAATTCTAACATCATAATGGACTCTGATTGATTCATCAGATAAATAATGGCAATCAATATCATACTGTCCTTTAGTTTAGAGGCTCATATATTTGATGCAGTTATTTTCCAACGAAGTAATCAGTTATGATTTATGACCTATTCATGGACTACAGTAATGTTCTGTACTTCTATATTCATTATAAAAAGGTTTTACATCAATACGAATTCAAAGTTTTTCCAAGAACGACAAACATCCTTACTGGCATGAATCCCAATCCAAGGCTAGTAACTTGCCAGTGATTTGGAGCAAGAGGATTCTAATGCTGATACCAGAACATGTTTGAATCTTCTGTAATTTGAAACAATGCGGGCTTAACTTAAACAAATCTTGAAGGGAACTGCAGTTAAAGTTTAGATTTTTGTGAACTGCTGTTCAAATTTATGTCTTTAATTTAATTGCATTTCATTTTATCTTTTAACAGATCTGTAATGCTGTTACTATCTCCCGATTGCTCAACGCAACTCTTGTCATTCCAAAATTCTTGTACAGTAATGTTTGGTTGGACAAAAGGTATATCTTAGTCTTATGTGTTGATAGTTTGTTCCACTAATTGAATAATTCTATCATGTTCTAAAGTGAAAAATTAAATTCAATATCTTAGCCAGTTTGGAGATATATATCAGGAGGATTATTTTATCAAATATTTGAAATCTGATATTCGGATTGTGAAGGAGCTTCCTTTGGAGTTGCAATCATTAGACTTGGAGGCGATCGGTAGCCTTGTAAGTAATCTTAGTTTTGGTGGGAGGTCTAGGAATGTGGAAAAAGGGTTTTGATACTCATTTTTTGTTGACCAATTCTCTTATTCTTCTGTAGGTCAACGATACAGATGTCATGAAAGAGGCAAAGCCAAGTATATATGTAAAAAAGATACTGCCAATTTTGCTGAAGAACAGAGTTGTACACTTTGTGGGATTTGGTAATCGCTTATCTTTTGACCCAATACCTTTTGAGCTTCAGGTATTGTCATTTTCTATTGATTGCTTATGTTTACCTACAAAGCCATGTGCATGTGAAATTCCTTGAATTATCTTCAAACTTGTTACTCTTGATTGCATAAATACTGATCTTGGCAGTGTATTTCAAAAAGACGCATACCGCCTAACAGAGCTATGATATGAGCTTAAACTCATGAATTGACTGAGATACTACAAAGAAGCTATACTTATGTTGTTTGCTAGATCTCTTATTGCTATGTTGCTGATGTAGCTACGTTAAAGTACATGCAAGAAACACCTATAATGTATTGGAATTTCACTGTGTTGCTAGAAAATAATAATTCAAAAACGTATTATGACTATATATGCTTACTGTTCTACAGAGACTGAGATGCAGATGTAATTTTCATGCTCTTCGGTTCGTACATAAAATACAAGAAACTGGTGCATTACTCGTAAAGAGATTGCATGGTCACATGCCCCATTTGTCACCTTTGGGAGATAATCTCTTAGGTCACTTTGCTGGGAAATCCATCCCCAGTGGAAACAGGAATGAGTCATCCAAATATCTAGCTGTTCATCTCAGATTTGAGATTGATATGGTTGCATACTCATTGTGTTACTTTGGTGGTGGTGAAGACGAGGAAGAGGAACTAGAAATGTATCGTCAAATCCACTTTCCTGCTCTGACTGAACTTAAGAAGGCAACAAAGTATGTTTGCCATCCTATGTTTTCCATTTCAAGTTATTTTTTCATGCTCTATTTGTGTATCCATGACTGAAATGATGGACTGATGTTCTATGCCAAACCAATAGGCCATCCAATCAAATCTATCGTGCCTTTTGGAAAAGTATTTATTTCTGAAAGTCCAACTACTCTTTCAGGTTGCCCTCTGCTGCTTTCTTGCGATCTGAAGGCAAATGCCCCCTAGCACCTGAAGAGGCTGTGCTTATGCTTGCTGCTATTGGTTTCAAGCGCAGTACTAGTATATACATTGCAGGTGCTGAAATTTACGGAGGGAGGCATAGGATGGCCGCCATAAGTCGTTTGTATCCTGCTCTAGTAACTAAAGAAACGCTTCTCTCTCCATCGGAGCTTGAACCTTTCAGGAACTTTTCATCACAGGTAACTCTTTAAAGATACTTTATTTGATTTCGTATAGGTAGAAAAGATGCAAATACAGTGTTGTCACACATGAATGCAAACTATAAATTAGTAAACATACTTGTTGAAGGCGTCAAGCTTCAGATAGCTACGAACTACAGAACATCAAGTGCAAAAAGTGTTTCTTAGTTTGATAAAAATGTATACAAGATTGCACGCACAACACCAGACATGCTCTAATTTTATGTGCTCCACTCTAAAGATGACTCATGTGGGTATGTAAGTATCTTTTTTTAAGGTCTTGTACGTATTTACTGGTAGCTCCGTTCTCAAGGTGGCTTTGAGAATAGTTCCAAGCCTACTGGACAAGGAAATACCAGAAATTATGTTATTATCTGAGAAATTTTGATTATAATCCACAGAATGATTTCAATTTTGCTCTTGCCATTTGCAGTTGGCAGCTCTGGACTTCATTGCATGTGCATCAGCTGATGCATTTGCTATGACTGACCCAGGCAGCCAGTTTTCTTCTCTCGTTCAAGGATACCGTATGTACTATGGTGGTGGGGACCTTCCCACAATAAGACCAAACAAGCGACGCCTGGCAAGCATACTTGTGAAGAACGCCACAATAGAGTGGAAGGAATTTGAAACTAGAGTAAAGAAACTCATACAACAAACTAAGCAAGTCCATGAGAGGCCAGTTGCAAGAAGCATATTTAGACATCCACGTTGCCCAGAGTGTATGTGCAGAACAGATAGTTGAAAAGTTTTGATAGTTTTTTGTGCCTACAACACTATTATATAGCCAAAGCTTATTTTTAGCGCTTTGGTTGATATCTTGACAAATGGCGCAAAAGTATCGTCGGAATCAACTCAGGAAATGGGGTGGCAGAGTTCTCACTTGACGATGAACAACAAGTGTGCGTTCTGATTATGGTTCCAGCACAGCAGGTTGGGATCAGCGTACATTAGCTGATTGCCGTGATCAGCTTTACATCGTGTTGGATTTCTTTGGCAGATTTTTGCCTCCTGCGTGATGTGAGTAGATCATGGACTAAATTTTGCATCTGAACTATGGTGCTGCCGCTGCCATATTTTTTATTGGTCTGAGTTGGGAATAACAGTGTGACCATGAGTGCATTACCTGTATCTGACTTGAGAGGATCTATCATTTGACAAGTCTGGCTTTATGCATTGGGGTACCATATCTATTGTGGCTTCGACCGTCATTTGGTGAGTCAAGTTCTCAAATGCAACATGCTGCACCTTTTGTTCCCAATCTTCTTCAGTTGGGTAGTACTTCTGTGTTGTAGGAGCCGTACATATTTTGTAAATTGTAACTTGTACCAAAGAACAAACTTACAGTTACAGCGAGAGCAATGGTATCCTTCTTTTTCTGTGTCTATGAATGTTGTATCATCCAAGGGCAGACTTGCAGAGTTATGGTTTTGTCATGAAGTGCAGCCTAGCAGAATCTTGATACATATTAATAGTTCGAACCTGTTAACTGAAGCAGTTCCCTGACATTACCTGAAATTTCACTTTCTTTTAGCTTTGTGATTTGCATCAAACAGAAGGTTGATTTTAACTTGACTGGTCAAAAGTTGCTTCTTACTGGGCCAAAAAGATCTTAACAGAAGGCCCAAAAATATCTTAACAGAAGGCCCAGATGAGTTGCCCTGGTGCTGGACGGACAGCGGGGGAGCGCCTATTTGGCGCGCTTAGCGGCGCTGCAGCTCCACGCATCCTTTTCGCGGGCACATTAACAGGTACGATTTCTCCTTTTCTTTCTTCGTTGCTTTCTGTTTTTAATTTGAATAGTTATTTTCAAATCCGATTTTTTCTCAAATCTAAACATTTTTCAAATCTGAACATTTTAAAAATCTGAACAATTCTTTAAATCTGAACTTTTTAAAAAATATCTGAACATTTTTCAAATCTAAACATTTGCATATCTAACATTTTTCAAAAAATACATTTTAGAACCCTAAAAAAAGTAAAGAAAAAAAGAACAGAAAAAGGAAAGGAAAAAAAGAAAAAAAAGAAGATAAAGGAGAAAAAAATCAAAATAACAGAAAAATGTGCCGGCCCAATGCGA
This sequence comes from Poa pratensis, assembly GCA_947311845.1. Taxonomy (NCBI): domain Eukaryota; kingdom Viridiplantae; phylum Streptophyta; class Magnoliopsida; order Poales; family Poaceae; genus Poa; species Poa pratensis. The sequence goes on from CAMZMU010000082.1 coordinate 42,722,983, forward strand.
CGCAAGCCTCCTGCGCGCAAAGAGCGACAAATAGGATTTGCCGGCCAGTGGTGAGAATCCATCCAGTGAGCTACTGAACTCAACTGCCGCGAGAAAGATATGAATTTCTTATAAAACTTCACCAGAATTTCTTATTCGAGGCAGTGTGACCGCTCCAAACAAATTTACTGTTAGACCGGTTCCTGTCGGACAAATCGGTGGTGTCCGTGATCATATGGGGCTGGGGGTACCGCTGTAGATGAGGGTCTCACTTGGCTGCAGACTAACCAAGTAGCTCGAGGAACTGAGACTTGAACTCCTCCATTTGCGCCGATTGGAGTAGCGACACTGACACTTGCACTCCATGGCCGTCACTAGCACGCATCAGGGCCACCTGACCGTCATGGTTCATCCGGATTGGCTCCGTCCGTCTAGGCTTCCCCCACCCGAAGTCGGCGACCTCGTACGCCCTGAAGCCCGTCGAGCCCGACACGTCCATGAGCTGGCCGTAGGAGAGCGTGGGCGCGGTCAAGGCCTCAAAGAAATTCCACCCAGCGACGGGGTCCTCCTTCATCTTGGTAATCTCATTCTGGATCGCCGACGCCGCGGCCGCCATGGCCCATTCGCTGCGGAGTTCCCGCGCGGGGAGCCTCGGGATACAAACAGTGAGGCACACGCCCATGTAGCCCGCGTCGACGGGAGGGTCGAGGCGGTCTCGTGTGTCGGCCAAGAAAAGCAGCGGCAAATCGTCGTCTGCGGCGAATGGCTTGCACCGGGTGAAGCACGTCTAGGCCAGCGTGACAATGGCAGCGAAGGCAGATGGGGGACGAGGTAGGGGCGTGCCGTGAACTTGGCCGAGATGGATGATGCGCTGCTTGAGGCGTTCGATGTCCTGGGCGTCCAAGGTGAACGTCCGGCGGGTGAACCGCGTTCGGTCTTCTACGACCAGCGATGGCGGTGTCGCCTGCACGTGGAAACGGACAATGGTTAAGGATCACAACCAAATTTTACTGCATAGTAGGAGTATATGTAATACAGTAAAACACAGGAGCATACCAGTGGCAAATTCGGCGCCCACTTCTGCAAGGCGCTCCTGGTAAGCTCTTCACCTCCGGGCAATTTGACAAGCGAGCGGTCAAAATTCGGTACCAGGCCGGCAGGCGCCTCGCCCCGGCAAGCAGTAGCCCACGCCTCCATGAACATCCACAGCGACCGCCCGTCGGTGACGCCGTGGTGTACGGTCAGCCCGACAGCAACACCGCCCTCGAAACGCGTGGCTTGCACGGCGAGCATGGGGGTCGGCAGCTTGCTCATGTCCACCTTGTTGGCGCTGCATCTCGCAGCGGCACGCAGCGCCGCTACTTCTTCTACCTCTCAACTCTCTTGTTTCTCTCATGAACGCACACAAGAAAACACACACACATGACCAGAACACACACGCCAAGGAGGAAGAAACACAGCAGCTTTGCCACACGGGAACACTTCCTTGGCAACTACACAGGCTACATCTTTCCTCTGCCCGCAGGCCAGTCTTTTCTCATTCCTTTGCTCAGCTTAAATAGCCGATAGTACAAGATAACAACTCACACCACTAACCACTACGGGCATGCACATCCCCACTAACTAACCATGACCACTTCTTCCTAGAATATCTCCAGGAACCACACGAATAGGCTAAAACTTGACCAGCCACGCACAACTAGCCTGACCTATATCTATGCATGCATCGGACTACTAGATAGACATGCAACTAACTAACTAAACACGCTCAACGTGCATGTGTACAGATCACATCTCGTGTACACATTGCCGCAGCCTCACGTCTATGAAACTCAACTACGAAATAAACATGATCTAACTACTAGCTAACAAGATTGGTTCCAACAATCACCTCCCCAATCTTGTTATTGCTTATTCCTCTCTTGAAGCCCATGGCTGTCGATGTCGTCGGTGCAACACGCAGACGGCCTCCATTGCCATCTTGTCACACCGATTGCCGTCTCCGCCGCTGGCCTCCCACGAGAGGCGCACCTCCTACGCCTTCACCACGAGCGTGCCGCCATGACATGCTCGCTGCCGCATGTTCGCCACCGGTGCCGCAACTCGCCGGTGACTCACCTCCATGTTGACACCGATGACGCACACCTCCTCGACGACTCGCACATGGACTCCTATTCGCCACCGGTGCCGCAACTCGCCGGTGACTCGCCTCCACGTTGCGCCGATGACACACCTTCTCGACGACTCGGACGTGGACGACGAACTCCTCCCGGCAATGGCCTCACGATTTGGCCATCACCTTCTTGCCGCCGGTGGCACAACTTACCGGGCAGCACATCTTCTCCTTCGCTCGTGACGCAGCTCGACGACGACGGAGACTCGGACCTCGACGAACGACGCTCTGATACCAAATGTTGGCGCTGCATCTCGCAGCGGCACGCAGCGCCGCTACTTCTTCTACCTCTCAACTCTCTTGTTTCTCTCATGAACGCACACAAGAAAACACACACACATGACCAGAACACACACGCCAAGGAGGAAGAAACACAGCAGCTTTGCCACACGGGAACACTTCCTTGGCAACTACACAGGCTACATCTTTCCTCTGCCCGCAGGCCACTCTTTTCTCATTCCTTTGCTCAGCTTAAATAGCCGATAGTACAAGATAACAACTCACACCACTAACCACTACGGGCATGCACATCCCCACTAACTAACCATGACCACTTCTTCCTAGAATATCTCCAGGAACCACACGAATAGGCTAAAACTTGACCAGCCACGCACAACTAGCCTGACCTATATCTATGCATGCATCGGACTACTAGATAGACATGCAACTAACTAACTAAACACGCTCAACTTGCATGTGTACAGATCACATCTCGTGTACACATTGCCGCAGCCTCACGCCCTCACGTCTATGAAACTCAACTACGAAATAAACATGATCTAACTACTAGCTAACAAGATTGGTTCCAACACACCTCTGGAACGAGCAGCTCCAGCACACCGAGGTCGTGCTCCTCGTCACGGGCCAGGCGGCGGATGTCGGCGTCTGAGTGCGCGACGACGAACCGGACGCTGTCGGTGGCGGAGCAGGCAATGGCGAAGTCCCCGGTGTCCTTAAGGTGGACGAGGTTGCCGGCGAGCGGCGCGAACCTGGTCAGGGTCGCGAGGGAGGATCGGAGGGAGTGAACGATGGTGTCGAAGGGCGGCATGTCTGGCGCGCCCTCGAAGAGCAGGACGTGCTGCAGCACTGGAATGACGACCCACAGCGCCTCCATTGCGGTGAGCTTGATCGGCTCCGGCGCCTGCGAGGCCGTTGCCGGCAAGCTGACGTACCTGGCGTCGCTGATTGTCACAGGCGACATGGGGGCAGAGCAAGAAGTTGCCAGATAGATACAGGAGTGTTGAGAGCTGAGCACGGCTGGACTGGTTATGTAGCTCCAGATCACTGATCGCCGCAGCGCCACTGTTCTTATCGACTGTATTGTATAGGAGTAGATAGCAATAGTGATGAAACTCAACACGACGCGGCGTGTCGGCTATAATTAAACACCCTCGTTTTGATATAATCGATGGGACACTAACCGGCTCCACTGACTGGGTCTAGCGCTCACCAAGATAAGGGTGCCTGTATTCCCTTCGATTTATAAGCCCCAATACCGTGGTCATCCAAACAGCGAAATTCTAGCCCACAAATAGCAGATGGGAAATTCAAAGTCCGAATTCATACATCCAAACAGGGGTCTTAGAGATTTGCAGCTCTGAAGGCGTCGCCGTCGTAAAAAAAAACTCGAAAATAAAACATCAGGTTTTAGCCAAACTAATCATTTTCACGAGTTTCACGTTCACACTTATAAAAAGCGAACGCTCCTTACATAGGGGAACAGACCCGGCAAGCCACTGAAGTCCAGGTGATACAGATAACAAATTACAGTAGTGTATCTCTGAATTCTACTACATGCCTCCAGCATACTTGCGAGCCAAGAGTTGGCAGACATGTAGTCATGCATTGTGCATTTTACACACGGCGTCGACGCAACAGGCGTATATATTGACCTGATCATATATGCACCTACCTAACGGTTCATGAAGAAGGGACGCGACTTTTCTAGTTTTCCAGCTTGTTGTCATATATATGACTGTATCAAGTTACTTCTTCAATAGAAAAACATCTACGTTGACTAGCGTTCTCACAGAAACTAGGAGGGGGAAGCAATTAACCTTCGCCACACATTCTCTAGAGATCGATCAATCACAATCGGCCGGCCGGCTGGCAGTCGGAAGTTTCCACTACAAGAGGACCCCTCCTACAGCAAGGCACTTATCTGTGTCTAAATAGTAAATACCCATGTAAGCGTTGCTAGCTCTACAAACGAATTGATATGAGTTGCGGAGCGTTGCAAGGGTACAATGCAACCTATGTAGGTCCGTTGGTAACCAATGGTTAAAGTGTTGCAAATAACAACGGATTTCAAACAACAGTTCTATGCGTTGGTAGACAGCCTACAACGATTGATCCTTTTATTTCAAAATAAATATGTTTCTAGGGATTGCATTGTTTGAGCACTTCAATATTTCTTTCACATCGAGAGAATACTAAAAGAGACTTACAAGGACACACACAAAACACATAATAAAATGCATTATGTGAAGAAACAATTCCATTTATATTATTTTAATCGTCACTATCTATATACATGGAAGTTAAATGAAGAGTCAACAGTTTACAATCTTGATCAAAAATATGACAATCTAACTATTCGTACATATGGTCCTACTACTATTATGTTCTGCATCTTGGATTAACCATCCCTTAGAGATTCTTGTTAAAAGATCATGGATTTTGCCTTTAGATGCGTTCTGAGCTTATATGTGAATATAGTACGTCCTTGGTGATCTTTTGGTCATGCAATAAACAAAATTAATATTTAAGTATTAAAGTTGCGAGGGGTGAATTCTACTAGTTCAATGTCTTTTGGTCCTCCAATAATGAAATTCCCATTTCAGTATAAAAGTAAATTATGCTATAGCTAGCACAAAAGAGAGAACGAGTAAACATAAACATAATGATCAATACTCTGGTTCGACGGTTTTAACTTTAAGAGAGAAACATTTATTCATATTGAAAATTGTTCGTCGTCAGCATTCATTTCGCCTTCCCAATAATATAATGTCCCAATGTTACGAGCGGTGCAGGAATGAAGAACTATAGGTATTAAAATTACAAGTCCATTATTATATGACCTACAATCATTCATCTTAGGAAAAAAATTGATAAATGTGAAGGCGCACTTTGCCAGGCCTATCCATCTTAGAAAAAACTAAACTAATTAAGAAATTTGGAGGATAAATTTGATAGATTCGATTGTTAGTGTCAGAGATAGACATAACAAAAAAAATGTATCTAAGACCGTTCACTAGTATAAGACCGTTTAGTTTTTTCTTAATTCGTATGTATCTAAACGTATTATAGTATGTATGTTCACTCATATAAGCATTTATGTCATAGAAATTCAATTTGGCTCCCGAGCTCACCTGCTCCTGGTTGAATAAACAACTTGAAAAAAATACTCCCTCCAGTCCGTTTTAACTACCGTGGAGAATGTACTGTCGTAATACAAAAAAAATTGCAACTTCCGACACTCTTTCCGGATCGGATGGAGATGTAATAAAATCTACAAATTCTGAATTGGTGAGCAACACATACAAGTTTTCGACATGCCTGCCAAATTGAAGTTCTGCTTGGGAGCCAAACTGAATTTTTTAGTTTTCCAACAGACCAAAACGAGTGTCTAGACATATTGACCTAGCGATTCATGAAGAAGGGATGTGACTTTTAGTTTTCCAACTTGTTGCCGTAATATATTTTTTGCATGGTAATACAATTCTCATTGATAAATAAAAGACGAGATATAAAGTACGTATACACCGATCTTACAGATCTGAAAAGATAGGATAAACCTATGTGACAAACCAACGCCTATCCATCTTTTTCGGTACCACCATAGCCGCCACCAAAGAAAAAGTAGACAGATCACCTCTTCACCCGAGCTCGACGCAGATCCATCGCTGATCATCAGCTTTTCAGACGTCCAAAGTAGTTTGTCATAGGACAAACCATTGTCGTTGAAAGAATCAAACCGGGGCAGCACGACCCCGGACACGCCATCGAACTTCAGCACTGGCATCCCCGCATGACGACGTCGGAATAGGGAATCAGAACCGTCAGGCTCCAACCACGAACCCACCACAAGGTACACCATCTTCTAGCTGTCACCAGTGTAGACCATCGTCTGCACGTACTTGGTCTGCACGTACTTGTTGCTGTAATATGACTTGACCAAAACGAGGGTAGAACTGTATCAAGTTCCTTCTCCCGTAGAAACATTCCACGTTGATTGTACATGCATAGTAGTAGCTTTCTCACAGAAACTAGCTAGTTGTAGGAGCGAAGCAACTAAGCTTCGCCACATATTCTCTACAGATCGATTGATCGATCACAATCGGCCGGCTGGCAGTCGGAACTTTGCAGGAAATTTCGCCACCAGGGATGCAATGCATCGATACCTGCCTCTCGCTCACGCGGCAACGTGTACTCATCAACAAGATAGTTCTCAAGTTACACACGGCCGGTTAGCAGCTAGATAGCGCATGCATGGAGCGGGCAACATGGCGCTCGCTCGTCTTCCTCTCTCTGCTCGTCGTCGGGATCGCCGCCGCCGCCGGATCATCGTCGTCCACAGCGGCGGCGATGGCACCGCCAGCGCCTGTGCGGGTGGGCGTGGTGCTGGACCTGGGGAGCGAGGTGGGGAGGGAGAGGCGTGCGTGCATTTCCAAGGCGTTGCATGACTTCGAACTCAAGCACCCGACGCGGGTGGAGCTGCTGCTCAGGGATTCGCTCAGGGATCTCGCCACGTCCACACATGCTGGTACGTGCACATACAACTTCGAGCTCAGTTTTCTCATTGCGGCCTACGGGTTGGCTGCCACTGTCTCGCTAAATTTTCTATTTTGTAGCACATTATAAATTTTAATCAAGTTTATAACAAAAAAAATCACTAATTCCGTCGCTAATTATAAAACGTTTTGGTAGGCGAATTTAGCTTACCAAAACTTAACCTGGGACAGAGGAAGTATCTAACAACATTTGTAGACGATGATAGTTTTTTTATGAAAATAAAGTACAAGCAGGAGAAGTGTAGCACCGATATATGTATCGAGGTTGAAACCCAAGTTCAACCGAAGATAAACTCGACCTCGGGAAAACATATCTGCCACCTAAATGGAGAAGGGGGAGTAATCAAACCTAACCGACAAAAGCCCGCTTCTAGTGGCTGGTCCAACGCCGCACTGGCGCACGAATTGAACGAATCTCTAGGGAACCAAGCACCGCGCTGCCAAACATCATGTTTCTATCGCATCGTGAACCTAAACCCTAATGTGCCTACGTCGCAAATTCCTTGATTCGATGTGATGATATCATGATATTGCCTTGGTTTAAAAAATGTGAACAATGCAATATTGTAAAACCAGTTCTCTTGCCTAATTATTTGGAGATCATGATGTTTGATTGGCTAATTTTGTGTTTATATGAGCTTTGCAGCCGAGGAACTGGTCAACAGTTCCCAAGTGCAAGCCATCATCTGGGGCCCTGAAACACTCACCAAAGCGGATAACGTCCGGCGATTGGGCCACCGCCACAACCATATCCCAGTTATCGCCTTTTCCAGCATTTCTCCAACATCATGTGCATTTTTGCTGGAAGATGCCATAACAGCTTCCCAAGGCCATCCGAAGTTTGGGTTTACACTTGAAAGTGACAGTATAACCTTCCTTGATTCAAAAACCGAACAAACACGGAACAAAAAACTGGATACAAGAAGGAAATTGCAGGATTGTAGTAGTGAGAAGAAGCTTAAAATCGCTGTGCCGAAAAAAGACGGTTTTTGTGAGAGTTATTGATCCTATTTCCAAAAAGAAAAATATCACTGGCTATAGTATTGATATCTTTGAGGCTGCTATGGAGAAGTTAGATCCTCGTCCGTGCTATGAATTTATTATTTTCGACGGTCCTTATGATGACCTAGTACGCGACGTGTCTTTAGGGGTGAGGATTACTCCTACACAATTTCATCTCATCCTCTTACTAGTTCATGTTTTTAACATTTCGATCTCTTGTACTTATCTATTCTAGTTGATTTGGAAATAAACAGGTGTATGATGCTGCAGTAGGCGATTTGACCATAACTGCAGAACGAGCCAACATAACGGACTTTACAATGCCATATACGCAGTCTGGTGTGTATATGCTTGTTCTCGCCGAGGATGAACCAAATACAATCAGTTGGACGTTTGTAAAGCCACTGAACAGATGGCTTTGGCTTGCAACCATAGTCTTCTTCTTCTATACTGGCTTCGTTGTGTGGATGATTGAACTACCCAGAAACCAAGAGTACCAAGGATCAAGTTTGAGACAGTGTAGTACTGCCCTTTACTTCATTTTATCCACATTGACTTTTTCTCAAGGTCCGTGCTTCAAACTTGAACTTCTCGATTTGTCTGATCATTGATTAGCTCCTAACAATAGTTTTTTGACAATATGATATCTTGGTTTCTTCCATGATAGGTCAAATTATTAGAAGCCCCTTGTCAAAAATTGTTGTGGTGATATGGTGTTTCGTAGTATTGATTCTAGTACAGAGCTACACAGCAAGCTTGTCATCCATGTTGACCGCAAAGAGGCTTCTTCCTTTCATGAAAGATCTGGACCAGCTCCAGCGAAGTGGTGACTTTGTAGGATACCAAGATGATTCATTTGTAGGACCGTTGTTGACGCAACTTAATATCAGTGAAAGTAGGTTAAGGAGCTACACGACGAAAGAACAATATGCTGATGCTTTGATGCGTGGCTCAAAGAATGGAGGGGTGTCGGCTATAGTGGATGAGATCCCCTATATAACTTCGTTCCTGTCGGAGTACAAAGATGATTTTAGGATGCTCGGGAGCATATACAGGACTCCTGGATTTGGTTTTGTAAGCTACTTCACCTTATGGCTTGGTATATTTATTCATGTGTTTGCCCTTGCAGCACCATGCTGGTGATAGAATATAAGTAGTTGCTAACATACTCTTCTTATCTCTCCAGGCATTTCATCCAGGTTCTCCACTTGTGCAAAATTTATCGATTGCCATCCTAAACCTAGGGGATAAGGGCTCCCAAATCGAGGAGAAATGGTTTCCATCATCGTCACCAACAATCGCAATCCGAGACAGTGATTCCGGGCCTTTGACTTTTCAAAGCTTCTCTGGTCTCTTTCTCATCACTGGATCCATTTCCAGTCTCATGCTTCTCATCAGCATTGCAAGGTGGGTTTATGCCAAATACGCCGGTCAGAGAAATGCCGACGTGGAAAGCATCAGCTATACTGTTGTCGACGATGATTGGAGTTTATTACAGAATGACATGGGCAACAACCCCAACCCCGATCAACATCCACTCAGTGAAGCCGACAATGAAAACTTGCCGGGAATCCGTGTGAACGCCGAAAATGCTCGAGAAGGAGCGTCTGGTCCAGTGCAGCGTAATGGCTCTGTTTCTGCAGAACACATTCAGATCGAGATGAGCACTACATGAGACAGAACAGATCGAGATGAGCACTACATGAGACAGAACCTGCTAGAGAAGTGCCTCTGTTGCCAAAGTTGCACTCCACAACTAGGATTAGATAGAAATGGTGTGTTTTTCTTTTCTCCTTTGTAAAGTAGAGATAGGTTCAGCAAGTGATGTGCATATGTATAGCTTTAGACAGATATTACTACTTATGTTATCTGTTCTCGTCGGCGTGCGCGCGGCCTTCCGGATGAACGTGTACCTCGCGGAGAGTGACGCTTTTGACGGTGCCGTTTCCTTCACGGGGAGCACCTGCGGCTGCAGCACTCTTAAGATGAGATGAGGCATTCAAGGGCGTTTCTTCCTTCCTGGCTCTTTCTGATCTGATCTTGGAAAATGTAGAATGCTCTCGGACTTCAAAATCTTTTCAGTTCAAATGTTGTGTACAGGATTTTGTTTTCCCTTTTGTGGGGATTTCTTTTTTTTGGGGGGGGGGGTGCTCACCACATAAGCCATGTGGTGTGGGGATTTCTTTGTAGTACACTGGTTGTTTATGTGAAAAAATCTAAGCTTTGTTCAAGGGGAACTTTTGTATGATGTGGCACCAAGTTTCAGGCAAGTGTAAATTTAACATCGTTGTGATGATCCAAACCTGTTTTCAAGGGAAACTTGTGTAAGTTGTTCCTAGTACTGACTTAATTGTGAAAATGAAGCTTGTGAAATTCAGTGTATCTTCTATTCTTCCTATGCATGAATGAACTAACAGAGTAACAGGTCAAGCAGAGGAGATTCACTGGAGTTGATGCATTAGATAGATCAACAGGTGAGCACAAGAGTTGTGTTCATGTGATCGGTACAGAAGGGAGATTGCTGCTACTATATTTTCTTTTAAAACTTTGGAAAGCAACAATCGATTCTGATGGCCTAATTCTCACCTGCTAAGAGTACAAATAGTTCTTACAATGGAAAGCTGCACGTATTCATGTAAATTTTCTTGCTATTGTTTTACAGTTGCTGTTTACACAAGATGCCAATGGGAGCCAAGCAGGCACAGTGGGGGTAATTAAGAAGGCAACAGGTGGTTGGGAGGGAAAAACTTCATCAGACAGGACAGCAACTTTTCTCATCTTAATTTTTTTACAACTAAAGTTAAAGCTGCAGCTCAAACAAGAATATAAAATATCTAGAGACTAGAGCTCAGCTGAATAAGTAAAACAAGAGCCAGCTGGGTCAGGCAATGAAAGGGGAGGGCAATTTCTGTCTGATACACATAACTAGCAAGCTGTGTCAGGTCAATGAACAAAAACATTAGAATGCACAACACCCTGATGGTGGGTGTTAAATCATCCTTGCATATAAGAATGCACAAAACCCAGTTCATGTGCCCAGCCTGCCTCTAATAACTTCAGAGTCAATTGCTCACAGTATACATAACGCCCAATGACACATTAATCGACACTTGGACCGCCAAAAAATGACTTCTCATGCGGTTAACTTAAGCCACTCAAAGCTTGGTACTGACGGCTTGCTTGAGCTTCCTCCCTAGAGCGTAGGCAAGTGGTGGTGGTACAGCATTCCCGATCTGCCTGTGCTTGCTCTGGATGTTGCCAGCGAAATGGTAGCCATCAGGGAAGCCCTGCAAGCAACGCATTCATGTCATGTGATGGGATTGGATCAGAGATCTTCAGAAAAATAGCAACAAATTTGATTCATGGCACCATGCGTTAGATTCTGATCTGCTTGCACTTGCCCCATAGGTTCAGCCAAACGATGGACCAGGCAACTGTGCTTACACTTGCACATAACTAGTAACATGATTATCTGGGTCTGATTAAATAGCCTATGGATTACTTCATTTTTAGTCAAGTGTAGTTGTCAAGGCAACAGTTGGTGTGTGCCCGAATGGAGGCACACCCACCGCACGAGCCCTCTTCTCATGATGTGGCGGTGGCATGTGCGGTATGCACATTTAGCAATATAAAAAATGTCCAAAAAAAAGGCAACAGTTGGTGTATGTGTATACTCAGTCTAGGCATCAGCCGAACGATGGACAAGGTGATTGTGCGTACACTTACATACATCAACTAGTAATATGATATCTGATTCTGATTAAATAGATTTAATGCAAACAGATTACTTCATTTTAGTCAAGTACAACTGTCAAGACTGCAGCTTTTTTGCTTGGAAAACAGATCAGTTGATCCTATGATATGTGCTAGGGTACTTTACCTGAGATCGGGCACATTCACGAACAGTGATAATCCTGTCTTGATCAGGGTGGAAGCACATTCCGACCTTGCCCATTGGCTGGGGATCTGTCACTGATGTGGGGAAATTGCCCTCCCAATCCAGCCTCCCGTACAGGCCTTTCCACTGATTGTGCCTCTTGGCTGTGTTGGGCAAGCACCAGGGTATCAGCTCCACTGTCTGCCCAGTAGATAGCTTCACCTGCATCCACCACCATCGTCAAAATTACCTATCTCATCTCATGGTTACCACAAAACAGCTGGAAAAGAAATGGTACGAGGTGAATAAAGCTGCACCTTCTCATCTGGGAGATCATGCCAGTCACAGCCTGGGCGCTTTGGAATGTGCTTGCACCTGATGACATTCAGTTCGTTCATCTCTTTAGATATGTGGTCGCTCAGCGAAAGCGTGTCGCCTCGGATCTTCTTCTGGAACCAAGAGATGGGTTCGCTTCCATACTGGAGCAGAGAGTAAAAATTCAGCCGGTACATATCAAGTTCATCGACATAAGAAGCTGGTGGAGGGATATATACCTGCATTGTTGGTTTGCTGGCACCATTCTCCACCGGTGGTAGATCTCCGATTGTATCTTTAACTGTTATTGAGCGGAAAGGAGCTCCTCCAGCTGTGCTCTTGGCAGCTGCATAGTACTTGCCGTCTGGCAGGTTGATTCTCAGCTCGGGGCTAGCGAAAACGTGCATTGGTTCAGGCCAGTCAGGAAGAGTCTCCCCAGGTGCAGCAGCCCAGATGAATGCTCGTTTCCTAGACTGTGCGACGCCGAAAGCCCCCGCCTCTAAAATTCCGAATCGAACCTGTGAACATGCGTACAAGTTTAGATCATATGAGAAATGTGAAAGAATGCCATAGCACAAAGACAAACAGAGAAGGAAGTGTCAAGCACCTGGTACCCCATCTCAAGGAGTGATGCTAGTGTCAGCCTGAAGGTCTGGCCTTTGTTGAATGAAACAAAGTTCCTAACATTTTCTAAAAGGAAGAACCTAGGTCGAAAATACTCCGCAAAGGACAGGAATGCTAAAATCATCTCACACTGGACTTTGCTCCATGGACTTTGGTTGAATCTGTTCATCCCAGAAAACCCCTAGGAAAAGATGTACAGAGTATAGTCAAGCTGCAGCCTGGAACATAAACAGAGCATTAAGCACTCCCCTGGTATGTAGGTGAAACAACTGACCTGGCATGGAGGGCCCCCATTGATGAACTCTACTTCACCTGGCACAGGGAGATTCTTAATCTTCTCATCCGAAAGTTTAGCTGCTCGCTCAGAAGCCTCAGAAGTCGAGATGCAGTCATCAGCATCATCACACTTATTCATTATTGCTCTGCACAGGACAATAGTCACAAATGAGTTGGAGACGCCGGAGTGACCGGTTAAGCCCAAAAGGAAAAAGGGACTGCATACTTCAGAATAACATTGCAGTTCTCCACAAATACTGCAGCTTCTGGGTGATTTTCACCAAATGCTTGCCCGGCAGGTTCTTCGTATTCAATTGCCCATTTTGTATGTGATGCGCCTGTAGAGTTGAATGATCAGAGAGTATGTGGAGGTCAAGGTGTTGTATTCTATCTACCGACATGCACATACATCTAAAAAAACATGCAGAGGGAAATACATTACCAGATAGCTGCAGCCCTTCAGATAAACCGCCACAGCCAGCAAATATATCAAGGGTTGCAAGACAGTTCTCTGGTATTACTCTGTCCTTTTCTGAACCAGCTTGTTCATTATCACAAATCTGCTTTCCTTTATTCTTTTTCGAGGCAGATACCTTCCTTTTGAGGGTCATGAGCTTAACATTGGCCGGTAGCTGCTTCAAAGACAAGACAAGCTCAGTCAACTATCTGAAGAGATTTCTCAACAAAAATAAAAGCAAAAGTAGTTGTGGCAGATCAAAAGCTGAATTTTAGCAATATCTGACCTGCTTGAGAGCTCCAGTATCAGGATCATATAAATGTTCACAGTAAAAGGCATGCTCAACCACTACTGGAAGATTTGAATTAGGAAGGTCATCCTTTGCTGTAACCTCACATTTTCCCTCTATCATCATCACAGGCACACTCATTATATCTTCACTGTAGTATACCTGGATCAAACAACAAAAAACATAGGCGTTAAAGTCCAAAATTACAGAAAAAGATAGGTGCAATCACAGGCATATGATGGTATTGATATGGATCAACAATAGTGCAGTGAATATTAGACCTAAACAGCAGAAAAAGTGCCAACCTCTCTGATGTCTGAAGAGTAAGCTTTAGCTGATGAAATGTCATCGGGCCTGTATAGCCTTCTTACACTGACTTTGGTCGATTCTAGGTTAGCTGTCTTAGATCTAGCAGGAGCATTGATGCTCTGCAAATGGCATACTACATAAGGCTTCAGGCCCACATTTCTTCCAGCCTTGTAGGTGCCTTGACCGTTGACTGGGGAGAAACACTCAGGCCTTATATACAGAAAGTCATGAACATTGTACGTAACATTCTTGAAGATAAAGCTGGTCTCTGATAATATTTTGAATTCGTCACCAACTGCTTCTCGCTCCTCACAAGAACTACAAGTGCCAATTCCAGTGCCTAGTTTATCACAATGGAGGGAGAAAAAGGCGCCTTTCTCAGGACAGTATAAGCTTCTGCAAATATATTCCACCGGCAAACCTTTCCTTTTCCTCTCCTCTGCCTTGGACTTCTCCAACCAGTTAGCTTCCAAATGCTCTTTTCTGTGCTTGTGGCCCCAAGGAACCATCTGGAAATTGACAGTCACCGACTCTTTGAGGTCACCTACTTCGAATTCTAAACAGTCATTAGTAAAGAAAACCTCCCTTTCATTTGCAGCATTGCCAAGGACAGTCTGTGAACCTTTTTGCAGAATTCTTCCATGAATCATCTGTGTGCCATCAGGTTTCTCATACATATACTCGACAAAACACATGATGGCTTCTCGTGAATCATCTTCTACTGTGACTGCCCCACCAACAGCAATATCGAGACCTCGAACTCTAACACATTTGTATAGAACTTCTCCAGACAGTGTTTTTCCAACTGTTTCGCCTTCCCATTCAATTTCTTTACAAGTATTTGATGGGGGCTTTTTAGACCATTTTGATGGCGAGGTCCTCGAAACAGGTTCCTCTTCAACTTTATCCTCCCCCTCAGCTTCATCGTCTTCATTTTCTTCTTGTTCCTCCTCAATTTCCTTTAGTTCATCATTATCTCCCTCCTTTGAGTCCTCTGGGAAATGTGTGGCATAGTAATCACCCCATATCTTGCTGATCAACCTTGTAGTTGTCGCACGCATAAGTTTTCTTTTCTCTACCAGGCCCATTTTTGCACTTGGATTCAGATTCTCTCCTCTCGCCGTTTGAGATTTTTTCTTCATTGCTAACTTTGTGTGCCTTCTTGTTTCCATGTTGGCAACAAGGCCCTTGATAAAGGCACTACGTTTGATAGACGCATCTGGGAATACCGCGAACTGCTGAAGAATTATCTGTCCATGCACCACAACATATCTTTCAACAGTTGCTGCATTTGATGAAATAAATGCAGAGTGCTTACTATCAAATTCTGCTATTTTCTTTATAACATCAGGGAATGAAAGTTTTGAGACACGAGATTCCTCTTTTAAAAGAGTAATTATGCTGACAGCTAGTCTTGCCGTTTTAAGAACAGTGCCACACCATGGTGCATACTGCTTTGTTGGCTGGCGTAGTTTGTACCTGAAATAATTGAAATGTTATAATATATTCATATGTAAGTGGGGAAGGTTAAATAGGAAGGAATTGAAAGATCCAATGCATCAAATAGTATACAAGTTTCAAGACAGAAGATCCTAAATGCATGGCAATCAATTGAACATGTATGCTTACAGTACAGACTGAAATAGAAGTGCACGAGTTTTTACCAAGCTATGTCAGTTCGAATAGATATGCAGATCATTGAGCCACCAAACTCTACAACCCATTCCTTGATTGGACTCAGATATATTGGAATTCCTTGATCTTCCTGGTCAGATTTACTTGAAGAAGAAGATATTGTGTTGCCTCAGCGGTTGAACAGCAACTATCATCATCCTCTCTCATAAAACCAGATCCAAAGATCACTACATCATTTTCTGTACCTGATGTCATAGGGATGAGCTCCAAAGAGATGAGCCTGGACTCTGAATTATATAGAGTCCAATTATTGAGTATTCTTACTGGCAGATCATCCGCAGACATGGCAAAGTCACTGTCAAAGTGTACTCGTCCATTTCTGTTTCATATGGTTTATAGTATGCTGGCAGTGGGTAGTCATTGGCAATCTCAGCTTCACTAATTTTGATGTAGACATTTCTCTCTGAAGTTCCACGCTTCCCTCTCGGCTTCTTTGACTTATAATCTTCCTCTTCCTGCAACAGTCTTGCTAATTTTGCATCTTCATTCTCATTCTCAGTCACCTCCGTACACAGCTCATCCTTGATCGTCAGAGTTCCATTTGAGGGCATACCTGGCAACTTGTTGGATTCCGACCTATATTGACATTCATTTCTTAGTGCAACAAGAACAGGCAGCGTAGACAGTATCTCATCATCGTTGTCTGCTGTATGATCTAATGCAGTAAGCTGGTTATGTATGAAGTCACCAATTGAGATCACAAAGTCCTTGATCGCTGTTCCTTTTAAACTTATGTAAGGCTCAATGGAACGGGCAACACTAGCAAGCAATTCTTCCAGGGCCAGCAAAGGATTTCCGCCGACTGATCGAGCTAACTTTCTGTAAACTTCAACACAGACACGAGCCTTCTGACTGAAAAGGTCAAAATAAGACTTGTAACTGCTTGCTGGCTTCACACATTTGTAATCAGCTAGGGCTGTTGACAGCCAAATTACTGCGGTGCCTTCCTTATAGCCAGAAATTGCCCAGTCCTTGATTGGCCCAAATTTTACACAGCGTATTCCCTTTTTCTTGTCCTTTTCCATATCATCATCCATGGGCATGACAAGAGCTGTCATGACGATACCATCACTTTGAGACATTTCAAAAGGTTGCAGGTGGCCATTTCCATCATGCAGGATGAAATCCATGATTTTTCTGCGAGATTTCTTGTCTTCAGATCCTGTTTTTGTCAACCTAACAGCCTCTATTTCCTCTTCAGTCCGGATTTCCTTGAATGTGACAAGTGAATCTTCTTCAGATAAGTCAAATGCCTTCTCTTTGAAATTAGAGCAGGCAGCTGCTCTCTTTGGTCTCTTGCGAACAATGGACTGACCATTTTCAGTGTTACCATTGCTCTCTCGTTTACATTGTCAAGCTCAGTCTCCGACTTGTCATTCTCAATGGTCTCATCTTTACACTTCTGAGGCTTTGCTCTGCGCCTCTTTGTTCCTGAAAGGCACAAAAATGCTGGACATGTTGAAAGAACTGAACACAATGCAAGCATGGATGCATCAGATGAAGCACATACATAAAATATTAAACTGATTACAATAAAAAAACGAAGGGCAAATAACAGGTGGCCGAACTGGACCAAACCTATAGCAAGTTTTTATCATCAGTATGACCTTGGATATTGCACTGAGCACAAAACTCAAGCATGCCGTGCCAAGTGCTATGACTAAACAAATCAAGATGTGGGTAATGTAAGGATATGAGAAGGCATACAGTTAGTCCTAATAACTTAAGCTTTTTTTCGAACGTGCACTCAAATGCATGTCATTTTTTAATAGAAAAAATCTAAGATGATGCAGAACGTACAACAGAAAAAAGAAAAGAAAGGAATGTAAACCAGAAAACACCCTAGGTAATCTGGAAAACCAAAACTGTTATCTTTTGTGGAAAATGATAAATGAATGATGTCTGCAAAGGCACGGGACAAGCTGTCTTGTGTGAAAACCTAGACCTACAGGAGGATGAGCACATGTGACCTCTTTTAGTAAAAAACAAAACATGAGGCACCTCATTGAACTGATTACATACGTAAAATATTGCACTGAGGTTAACTAGTCTACGGGGCTGCACTCAGTTCTGAAGTTGTCTTACACAACCTATACAACTTTGGCTACTATTGTTGAACTACCTAATGATGTCAAAGGTTACATCTAATTATGTTGATAGCATTTATACTTTCCTCCAGCTTGAAGCTGATGCTTAGACACTCATTATTTTATATTATATACCCCACTTAAGTAAGCTCTACCCAAGCATCACTAATTCATGATAGCAAAAGTTTAGTATGCTCCATCCTCCCTGCACATAGTAACCTTGAAAATATACTACAGAATGGTCAGAAAATGACCGTGATGACAAATGTGTCAATAAATAACAATGGGGTCTCGATTCATAGCCTCATATACTACAGCACAACTTATTAAAAAAATATTATATGACCATGTAGTTTGACAATATGGAGAAGTGTAATATTGTAGAACCAAGCATTTCCATTAGTAAACTGATATCTAAGACTTAGAAGCAAAAAATGCAAGGGAAACATACCGGCAGTAACAGCAGAATATGGAATTTTCGGCATAACTCCCTGCAAAGTTCAGAATCAAGTAGATATGTCAACTAAGTCTTGATAGATGTAGCAATCATACTGAAAAATCAAGAGTTTAGGAGTTACTACCTCCGTTCCTAAATATAAGCCTTTTTAGACTTTTCTTGATTCGTGCATATCTAGACGTATTTAGACACATTTTAGTGTGTAGGTTCACTCATTTTGTTCCGTATCTAGTCCACTTTGAGATATATCTTAAAGGTCTTATATTATGGAACAGAGGGAATACATTACAAAGCAAAATTTCATTAACACACTGCCAAACTAGGACTTGGTCCATAGATAAACATGGAATAGTGAACTTGGATAAAAACTAATGTAATCCAGTTTTATAGCAACCATTGAAGATCCACATGATGTAAAAGCATATATGAAAGCCCCAGATGACGTAACAATGAGTGTTGTAAAGATTAAAAAAGGGCGGCAATTGAACAATTTCAGTTTATCGCATGCAATTATGCAAGAGCAAATTATGCACAGCTCACTAAGCCAAACAGATTCGTCAAGTCTACTTTACGAAGACGGCAAGGATGTCGCCGAGACTTGCCAACAGATGCCTAGATCTCATCACTAGAACAAACAAAGCCACTGAACAACATTCCTACAGTGCAACAACCATTATCAGCAAGGGGACTAGCGCATAAGTAGCAGCAAAGGCAACAACTATAAAATCAGGAGTTTAGCAGTTACATCACAATTTAAAAGTTCATTAACACACTGCCAAACAAGGACCTAGCTCATGGACAAATGGAACAATGAACTTGGACAAAACTAATGCAATCCAGTTTATAGCAACCATTGAAGAGTCACATAATGTACAAGCATGCAGGGTAATGAAAACCCCAGATGACATAACAATGAGTGCGGCAAATCAACAATATCAATTTATCCCATGAAACTATGCAGGAGCACATGATATACAACTTGTTAAGCCAAAAAAGATTCATCGGATCTACTAAAGCCAGTAAAGCAGCAAGTGTACGTGCAACAAGCATGATTGACAAGGAGACCAGTGCATAATAATAAGAAAAACTGAAAAACACCAGCAACAACACGTAGCTGATTTCATTCCATACACTATCCAACAACAATCCATTTACTAGCTGATCTGCTCATAAACAGCAAAGGAGGGAGACCATGCATTACCTTGCCGGCGCAATCCAGACTCCACCAAGGAAGGACAGGAGACAGACAGATCCACCACCGAAATCAAGCCTCCTGCGAGCAGAAATCAGGGACCAACGCATGAGTAGCAGCAAAGGCAACAAGTATAAAATCAGGAGTTTAGCAGTTACATCACAATTAAAAAGTTCTAACACGCTGCCAAACGAGGACTTAGCTCATGACAAATTGAACAATGAACTTGGACAAAACTAATGCAATTCAGTTTATAGCAACCATTGAAGAGTCAAATAATGTATAAGCATGCAAGGTAATGAAAGCCCCGGATGACATAACAATGAGTGCAGTAAATCAACAATATCAATTTATCCAATGCAACTATGCAGGAGCACATGATATACAACTTATTAAGCCAAAAATATTCATGATATAGTTTGCGAGAAGACGACAACAGCGTTGCGGACTTGCCAACAGGCACCCAGATCTCATGACAGGAGCAAACTAAAGCCACTAAAGCAGCAATTCTATGGTGCAACAGCGCATAAGTAGCAGCAACAGCAACAACAACACGTAGCTGATTTGATTCCATTCCACGTGATGGTACAGTATCCAACAGCAATCCATTTAGTCATGTACTAGCTGGTCTGCTCATCAACGGCAGAGTAGGGAGACCATGCATTACCTTGCCGCCGCAATCCACGGACTCCACCAAGGAAGGGCGCGGGCGCAGGAGACAGATCCACCACCGAAATCAAGCCTCCTGCAAGCAGAAATCAGGGGACCTGCGCATGAGTAGCAGCAATGGCAACAACTGTAAAATCAGGAGTTTAGCAGTTACATCACAAATTCACAATTCAATAGTTCATTAACACATTGCCAAACGAGGACCTAGCTCATGGACAAATTGAACAATGAACTTGGACAAAACTAATGCAATCCAGTTTATAGCAATCATTGAATAGCCGCATGATGTACAAGCATACGGGGTAATGAAAGCCCCAGATGACATAACAATGAGTGTAGTAAATCAACAATATTAATTTATCCAGTGCAAGTATGCAGGAGCACATGATATACAACTTATTAAGCCAAAAAGTATTCATGGGATCTACTTTGCGAGAAGAAGACAACAGCGTTGCGGACTTGCCAACAGCACCCAGATCTCATGACTGGAGCAAACAAAGCTACTAAAGCAGCAATTCTACGGTGCAACAAGCATGATTGACAGGGAGAGCAGCGCCTAAGAAGAAGCAACAGCAACAACACGTAGCTGATTTGATTCCATTCCACGTGATGATACACTAGCCAACAGCAATCCATTTAGTCATGTACTAGCTGATCTGCTCATTAACGGCAGAGGAAGCGGACCATTACCTTGCCGTCTCAATCCACGGACTCCACCAAGCAAGGGCGCAGGATACGGACAGATCCACCACCGAAATCGAGCCTCCTGCGCAACAAAACCACGGAATATATCATCAGAGATGCATCTTATGTATGATGAGCCCAAAAGGCAAGAACAAAAAACAACCAAATCCGCAGCGACGCGAATCCAGCCAGGAATCGGGGGTTGAATGACAATCGCCCAGATCGTCCGCGAACGGCTCACAAAACGGGGGGCCGCACCGACGCGCCCGCAGCTGTACTACAGAGCGGTCGAAACGAGAAGGCGGGGAGCCGCCGGTGCACGGCTCCTCAAAAGCAGCATGTAGCGAAAGCAGCAGCACACGGTTCCCGCCGGGCGAATCGACGACGATCCATGATCCGTCCATACAAGGCGAAGCCCCAACGAAGATCTCGGCAGGGAGGCCGTACAGGCACGCACAGGAACACACACAAGCTAGAAACGAAAATGGACATGGGGAACCCGGCGAGAGGAGAGGGGGGGGGGGGGGGGGGGGGGGGGGGGGGGGGATAGCCGCCGCCGCAAAACGCGTCGACGGCCGTGGGCCAGATGTACCGCCCGAAAACACGATCA
The DNA here is from genome assembly GCA_947311845.1 of Poa pratensis. Taxonomy (NCBI): domain Eukaryota; kingdom Viridiplantae; phylum Streptophyta; class Magnoliopsida; order Poales; family Poaceae; genus Poa; species Poa pratensis. The sequence goes on from CAMZMU010000082.1 coordinate 42,744,471, forward strand.
TCGACGAAGGGAACGGACCCCAGCTAGACCCGCGAGGCCGCGACCATGGCCGCCAAATCCTGGACCGAAAACCCTCGGGAAAAATTGGGGGAAAATCGCGCGGCGGCGTCGGGGGAGTCCAGATCCTCGCTGCAAGGCGACCCGATGATCGGAGCCGCGCCGCGGGGGCCGAAAATCGGAGCAATAGTCCAAAATCCCTCACCCGAAAAAAAAAAACACCACAGGAGCAAACCAAACCAAACCAAACCGAGCCAGGCGACCAGGAGACGAGAGGCGCGCGAGGCGATTAATTACCGAGGGAGGCCGGCGAGGAGGAGCTCCGTCCGGTGAGCGGCGGGATGGGGCGCGGCTGGTAGCTAGGGTGGAGGAAGCGAAGAGACGTGCGGGGGAGAGGAGAGAGAGCGTGGGTATAAATGGGGCGGCCGCGGTCGGGGAGGTGTTGGAGACAAGGAAGGAGTGGGGAGCTGTGGTGTGGTGTGGACAAGGCGCGGTTTTCGATTTTTGGGGACGGGTCCTCGGGCGGGAGGGCGAAATTCCCTGGGTGGGCCGGGCCAGGCCGGGCCGCGGGCTCTGCCTCACGAATGACGGAATGAGTAAACTCCTTGTTCCTTGCCAAAAATGAGAAATTTTCTTACCGTTGGCCTTACCTTCCCTCCCTCCGTTCACACATGTCACATGTGCGAGCTGTCCAATGATATGTTGGGAAATAAAATGGTGCACAATTAATGTGAAAATCAAATATTTCTTTAACAGTGCCCACCGGGGAAAAAAAGGGTTGTTCACTTCATCGTAGCTCGAAGACACTAGGGTTTCGGATTTGAAATTGTACCGGTGCTTCTAGGCAAGGACGACGATTGGAAGAGACGGAAGGACGGTCGTGCGGAAGAGGCGTGGACGACGAATAGGGGCGCCATGTCAGGAATACGACCATGTAGTGTAAGGGTTTGTAGGTCGAAACCCATAGCAAGCCTGACCAATGACAGATGTGTGCCTTGTCCCGTGGTCCTTTTGGCTTTTGGTCGTCGATAACAATGCAATAATATCTTTGCATGTTATAAGCTTCAATGCTTCTGATCAATGGATTTTGCAACTCTCCGCTAACATAGCAAAACATGATATTCGAAGTTCTTTGCACGGAGGAAACATTTTCCCATGTGATGAATATACATGTTCACAGAATGAAAAATCATTATGCCATGAGCTAAAATCATAGATGTAAAACGTGGATTGCTCGTAATCAAACACGAGGTCATCATCTAACCCAAATACTTCACACGCCCATCAATAACATACCACATAGGCATATCCTACATGTCTAACCTACAGCTACAATAGCACTCAACAACTCGACGTGAAATTATACATCAACAACTCGAAGCGACTGGGAAAAGTTCAGCCACTTATAGAAAGTTCAAGACCTCAAACCACGAGAAGTGATTGAGGCAAAGGGAGGTAGGGGTAGGGAGAAAATACAAAGTAAGGGCGAGGACTAATGCCCTAGCTAGCACTCAAAATATTGTTGCTAGGGGCCTATATATGTGCCCAAATGTCTAGATGCCTAGATCACCGGTGGATGGGCAGAGGATATCATTTATATAACAAGCATGAAGGTTAAACACGATGTTGTTACGTCCCTTTTAAATTTACCAGAGGAGCACCATAGTAAGATCATACCATGAGCAAAGGCTCGGGAAGTCAAGGCACTTTGTAGTCCAAATGTCATGTCGGTTGCCGGCGGTAAAAACAACCCCGAGATGGCTCCGGATGGCAGAGGGTACCGTTCAGGACACAAAAGAGGTGATTGGTGTCTTCAACCGCAGAACAACGTTCATAGGCAGGGGAAGGATATCAATGTTTCATGTTCAACTGAGCTCGGGTATTAAGTTTACCATATCGAGCCATGATGCGGGAATCTTCACCTTTGTCAAGAGCCTAGAAGCGAAAGGACAGATGGTGGCGCCTGAGGAAATCATGAAATAGACCGCCAGAACCTCAGGCTCGCAACCCAGACCAGACAACGTCCGGTTTCATCATCAGTCAATGAGACACCGCCGATCAAAGATTGCACTGTGACAAGCTCTGAGGCGGACACCCGCGTCACACAGGATTGCAACGCGATCGCCGCATTAGGAGCAAGCAGTTGGAGACAGGGTAGGGAACTCGGCCGTGAGGCAAAACGAGCAACAGTCACTTCTCGCACCTGAAGGTCGTGTGATCACCATTGCCGACGACCACACTGGTGAGAGCTTGACAATTTGGGACAGCCACTTGTCGAACCAGAAGGTCGTGTGAGCATCATTGCCGACGGCCACAATGGTGATATCTCGACAATTTGAGAGAACTTACGACACAATCTTGTCTATGATGCAGGGGCGGAGCATATTTCACCAAGGTCATCACGCAAGTGACAAAAAAACACCTCTTCCAAGGTAGTATGCCCCCCTTATGAAGCTTATGAACAAAGCCCGTCAAAAGGAAGTGTTTTTTACGTTGGAGATATTTCATCCCAAGGCCTTCTCCTTGTTACACACTTTGTCCCAAGACATAAGGCATCAGCAAGTGTCAGTCCCAGTCCAACATAAGGAGCGCCTACAAGGATCCAAAACCTCAGTAACACTCGATGGAATTATTCTACTATTTTTACTTAAATTTTGCAAGCATGAAATACTAACATGGAATTATTCTACTGTTTTACTTGAATTTTGCAAGCATGAAATAATATAAAGAAATTTTCTACTGCTTTTACTTGAATTTGGCAATCATGAAAGAATATTAAGGATTTATTCTACTAATTTTATGATGCGGCTACAACCGCCCGTTGGAAACCCCAAGAGGACGGTATGAAGCAGCACAGTAGCAAATTTCCCTTGATTGCAAAACCAAGGTTATCGAACCAGTAGGAGTTGGAAAGAGCCGCAACACGGTGTCAACAACGGCGTCGTTAAGATGCTGTTGACGCGGACCTGCGCACAACACAATCAAAATACTATAGTGAACAAATATTTTTCAGCTTCCCTTGCAACGTCATCAAATTCTTTAAGCAAGGTTTCAAACACAAAATCCTTCTTCTCCCCACTTTTCATACTATCAAGTTTGAGAAACATTTGCTGTAATATGGGGTTAAGGTTCACGAACCTAGCTTCTAACTTGCATACCAAAGAGGCTATAGCAATTTCATAATTATGAGCAAGTTCTGCTAGAGGCTTATCTTCAAGGTCATAGAGCTGACTTATTTGGTTAAAAATTTCTTCGATATTGTTTCTTCCAATGATACAACCACTTCCTACTCTAATATCTTTCAGATCAAAATTAGGGAAAAACATGGTGAATAAAAAAAGATAAAATTAAGCAAAACCGAAACAAAACTAGAAGCTGAAATTTTAATCTTTTTTTGTAGTTTTTAATTTTTAAAGCAAACAAGACAAAACAAAAATAAACTAAGCAAGACAAAAACAAAAAAAAAGATAGGTGATGCGAAACTCCCCTTGCTATAGCTTCCAACTCCTCGGCAATGGCGCCAGAAAAGTGTCTTGATGCGGCTACAACCGCCCGTTGGAAACCCCAAGAGGAAGGTATGAAGCAGCACGGTAGCAAATTTCCCTTGATTGCAAAACCAAGGTTATCGAACCAGTAGGAGTTGGAAGAGCTGCAACACGGTGTCAACAATAGCGCTGTTGAGATGATGTTGACGCGGACCCGCGCACAACACAATCAAAATACTTTGTCCCAACGTAACAGGAAGGTTGTCAATCTCTCTGGCTTGCTGAATACAAAGGGTTAAACGTAGGGTGTGGAGAATAAAAGTAAATGCAAAATGGACAGCGAGAAAATGAGCGTAGAACGTGGTGGAAACGGTGTTTGTATCAGTGTAAAATAAAGGACCGGGGTCCACAGTTCACTAGAGGTGTCTCTCCATAAAACAGATAAACTAACATGCAGGGTAAACAAATTACAGCTGGGCAATTGACAAAGTGCAAAAGCATGACAATGCATATTATGACAAGAACATGTTCATTGTGAGATTTATTGGTCATTACAATAAGATACATAGACCGCTTGCTAGCTGCATCTATGACTAATAATCCACTGGTGAAATAACTTCCGTGTCTCCCACAGGTATTAAGTTGCAAGCAACAGATTATCGCAATAAGCAAAGTGTGTTAAGTAAACCATGCAAATGACATATAGACATAGAAAAGTTGATTTCTCCCTAGTGGCAACAGCACATCCACAGCCTTAGTCGTTTCCGTCACTCGAGCCCAGGCTACTGGAGACATGAACCCAGTATCTAGCACAAATACCCTCTCTTGGAGTCCTTAGCATCTACTTGGCCAAAGCATCTACTAACAACGGAGAGCATGCAAGAACATAAATAACACATGTATATAGATAGATGAACAAACTTGATATAACTTCACAATTCATCGGATCCTAGCAAACACAACATGTAGCATTACAATAAGATGATCTTGATCATGTAGGCAGCTCACAAGATCTGAACATGATAGCACAAAAGTGGAGAGACTACCATCTAGCTACTGCCATGGACCCGTAGTTCCGTGGGGAACTACTCACACATCACTCCGGAGGCAGGCATGGTGGTGTAGAGCTCTCCGGTGATGATCTCTGCCTCCGGCAGGGTGCCGGGAAGAGCTTCATAACCCTCCCGAACTAGGGTTGACGACGACGGCGGCGCCGGAACTTTTCGTGGATTTTTGATCGGGTACTTAGGGTTTTTTGGGGAAGGAGTAGTTTATAGGCGAAAGGGCGGCGTCAGAGGACCACCAGGGGGCCTACACGGTCTTGGGGCGTGGCCCCACCCCAGGCCACGCCTAGAGGCCGCCTCCTCTGGTGGTGGGTCCCCTGGACCTCTCCTTCGGGCAGTGGCTTGGTTCCATCGCAAAAATAAATCCCGTAAATTTTCAGGTCTTTTGGAGAATATTTTCCCGACTACGATTTCTGGAACAAAAAGACAGCAGAAAACAGGAACTGACACTGTGGCATCTTGTTAATAGGTTAGTCCCAGAAAATGCATAAATATGATATAAAGTGCAAATAAAACATGTAGCATTTGGCATAAAAATTATAGATACGTTTGAGACAAAGAGAACTGGTGCATCAACTTCTAGGTGGCGGATCGCTCTCACCTACTTTGAGAAGTTAGAAGAAGCGAATAGATTGGCCACACCATGCAAGACTGTTAAGTCCATAGGTGATCTTGGAAAGTAATCCGCGGTCAAGATAATAATTATGTTGTTGACCTGATCTGGCTGCAAAAATGGGATATGATAGAATTTCCCTTGCCATCGTGCTATTTATGGCATCTACAAGTCAAGTCAGTTCTCGTAAGACTCTGTGTATGATTTTTCAAAAAAAAAAAGGTACTTGGGAATCTACATCCAACTATCTATCATGTTCCAATAGAACATTCATGGACAAATACCTACACCCCTCACATTGACCCTCTTATGTTCAACATTGAAAAGGGAAGACAACAAACAGAGAGGAAGAAGGGGCGGTTTGAAGTGACACAGCACAAGATTACTTCTAGATTGACATCTATCACATTAGCAACTGCAAGTTATTTGGGCATTGATACACTAATTGTACACTTCTATTGAAACCATCACTACATATGAGGAAATATCAGCACCAGGCAACTATTGTTGAATATTTAAATGCTTTCTTCATGTTCATGTGTTTTCTCATGCATTTATTTTTATGAATTTCTTACAAAAACAGCTTCGGGTGACATTGCCTCTGGTGTAACACCATCAACAACAAGTTCATCGGTTGGAGTAACTTTAGTAGTTCCTGCTCCAGCAGCAACCTGCATCCTCTTCCCCAAACAGAAATAAGTTATGCATCTGATGCCCCGACACCAGCAACAATAAATGTAGAAGCACCAACCTCATCAGTGTCACCATCAACAGCAACCAGAGCACAACCAACAACAATGCCACCACTAGTAGCAATCATAGCACGAATAGCAACACCAGCAACAAGACTGCACCAAGAGTTGCATTCACAGATCCTAGGACAAACCAAAATCTTCAACTAGAATATTCAGATGGTGGTGAAAGGCCCATAGAGCAAGGAAGTAAAGCGATAATATTAAAGGGTACATGACTCTTGTAATTGGTAAAAACTCAGTTGAGGAACAGAAAAAAAAAGGCATAGAGAGATGCCCTTGATTTGATCTGCTGGAATATTTTATTTTGTGATATTCTTATATTACTGTAATGGTTATATATGCACTTAAAACTGATATTTCTAGTCAAAACTATTTGTGATCTCCTCCTATGTATTTGGTTATGCACTTGGTACTTGAACTATTTGCAATCTATAATATGCTTAGTATTGTAGTGTTTAAATTCAGACTTGCATTATCTCCTACGCAAATGTTATTCATTTTTGTACTGGTGGTTTTCTGCACCTTAATACACAATATATTGGTGGTTATTTGTCAAAAATCTTGAAGATCACATCCAATTCAGAATCTTCACTTAAAGAAAAGTTCATAATATTTAGTCACTTGCAGTGAGAAAACTGAGTAAATTCGGAATTAGAACCTGCAAATCACATACAAATACCACACATAACAATTCGGAAGACCATACATTATTTTTTTAGAATTTGGTACTACAACTACATAATAGACAACAAAGTCGTTCAATGCTTACAAGCTGATCTATATGATCAGTAATGCACATATATTTTCAGGTTTTACAAACTACTACTCCCTCCGTTCTAAAATAGATGACTTCCATTTGTGCAAAAGTGGATGTATCTAGACATGTTACGTGTATAGATACATCCACTTTTGCACAAATGGAAGTCATCTATTTTGGAACGAAGGGAGTACAAACATAAGGATTAGTCATCCAATATTGTCACTATCCTTTTCAACTTTTCACTGTTCACCTGCCCCGGCTTCAGCAAATCATACATGCAATACTCCAATTTTATCTTCTCCACCTTCAGTTCATCCCTCTGCTTCTCTGCCTTTGATACGTCTCAAACGTATCTATAATTTTTGATGTTCCATGCTTGTTTTATATCAAATGCCACATGTTTCTTCTAAACTTTATATCATTTTAAGACATTTATTGGACTAACCTATTAACCTAGTGCCCAGTGCCAGTTTCTGCCTGTTTTGTCTGTTTATTGCAGAAAAGGCCCAAAAATGAAAGTGCTCGGAATTGGACGAACATTTACGTGATTTATTTCCAGCACAAATAAGCCACGAAGCCCGAAGATGAGCTGCAGGTGGGGCCCACAGCCACCACGTGACCTCACGACGCGGCCTACCCCCATCCCGCGCCGTGGGCCCACCTGGCTACCGCCTCGCGCCGCCTCTTCGCCTATAAAATCAGTCCTGACCTAAAAACGACGGAAGACCGAAGACTTTTTCTAGATTCGACTCCGAGCTCCGCCGCCACCAAAAACCCTAATTTGGGGGACATAAGTCTCTGTTCCGGGACCTTGCCGGGACGGGGAAGTGCCCCCGGAGCCATCTTCATCGCCATTGATGCTTCCCATGATAAGGAGGGAGTAGTTCTTCATCGAGGCTGAGGTGTGCTTCCCATGATACCGGTAGCTATGTGGTTTATCTCTCTCTCTGATGGTGTGATATTTATGTGATCATGACCATTGTAATATATATGAATTCATAAATGTTTCCCCTTCATTATGTTATGGATATGCTACTCAATTGGTTTTATCATTATAATTTCCGGAGTCATTGTTGAGAACACAAAGCCTTGTTGACAGTGTGGGTGGCGTGTGTGACTCTACCAGGATAATAGATTAGAGTGATATTTACCATGAGATGTTCTTTGTGTTTGATGTCACTATAAAATTGTGGTGTTTGTTTAGTACTATCTTGGGTGCTCTTAGTGACAGTGTGTTGTGCCCTAGATGTGGAATACAAACTTTGAGGTGTGCTTTTGTAGCCCTACGCGGTGGTCTTGGTGTTCGTTATCCAACAAGAGAATAGTTCCGAGTAGCACCTAAGTTGCACATTGAAGAGGAAGTATTTATATGTGTTCAGTTATATTATTATTGTTGAACTAGTGCACCTATACACCACTTGTAATCATGTTTGCTCGTTGCCATCTTTTTTTCAGATTACAATTACCACTTGTAATCATCATTATCACCTGTATTTCACTATCTCTTCGCTGAACTAGTGCACCTATACACCTGACAAGTGTATTGGGTGTGTTGGGGACACAAGAGACTTCTTGTATCTTAATTGCAGGGTTGCTTGAGAGGGATATCTTTGATCTCTACCTCACTGAGTTCGATAAACCTTGGGTTACTCACTTAAGGGAAATTTGCTGCTGTTCTACAAACCTCTGCACTTGGAGGCCTAACACTGTCTACAAGAATAGAAGTTATAGTAGACATCAAGCTCTTTTCTGGCGCCGTTGCCGGGGAGGTAAGGCAAACGATACTCATATCTTCTAGCTACTAAGCTATTTTCTAGCACTGTTGCCGGCGTGTGATTGCTTGAAGGTATTTCCTTTAGATCCTGCAGTTATATCTTTTTGGTTCTTGTTTTTATTTCACTAGTTAGGCTTAATGAAAAATAACAAAAAAAATATACATCTCTATGAAATTTATCTTGAGTTAGGACATGAAGTGTTTGAAGAGAAAATTAAAAAACCTATGGAACTTTGTTTGCATAATAGTGGTAGCAATGTTTTTAGCATGAATTCTTTGAAAACCATTATTGCTAATGCTATGGAAAAGGTTAAGCTTGGGGAAGCTGGTTTTGATGAATATGATATTTTTAGTCCCCCAAGCTTTGAGGAGAAAATTTTCTTTGATAATACTTTGCCTCCAATTTATGATGATTATAATGATAGTGGTATTTTGGTGCCATCGACTATAGAGGATAAATTTTATTATGATTATACTATGCCTGCAATTTATGGTGATTACAATGATGGATGTGATAGTTTTACTCCCACTATTACAAATGAAATTGATTATGCTTATGTGGAGAGTAATGATACTTTTATGCATGTGGATCATGATAAGAATGCTTTATGTGATAGATATATTGTTGAGTTTGTTCATGATGCTACTGGAAGTTATTATGAGAGAGGAAAACATAGTTCTAGATATCTCAATAATATCAAGTTTCCTCTCTTTTTGTTGAAAGGTTTGAAGTTGTACTTGTTTTCTCTTTCTATGCTAGCAGCTTCATACTTCAATAATTTGTTTTCTTACAAGATTTCTTTGCATAGGAAGTGGGTTAGACTTAAATGTGCTTTATATTTGCTTCTTGATGCACTCTTATATGTTAAACTCTTATTCTTATGAGAGTATCATTAAAATTGTCATGCCTAGCTAAAAGGCTTTAAAGAAAAGCGCTTGTGGGAGACAACCCATGTTATTTTTGCTTTCTGTTTTCTTTTTCTTTTTGTGAGTCAAGGATGTTGTTACCTCTGTAACACCTCCTTTGTATCTTTTTGTTTTCTTTTTGGGCCAAGAAAAGCCTCTAATGGCAAGAAAGTGTTAAAACTGAGTTTTCAGCCAGAAACATATTTTCTGCGCTTCACTGTACAAAATTCCAAAAAATCACGTTACGTGATATTGATCTGTAATTGTTTGTGCAGAAGCCTCAGGTTTATATCAATCTTTCGTTAGTCTATCATTTTCTGATTTGAGTTACGTAAGAGCCTCGAAAAAATTCATCTTTACGGGTTGTTCTGTTTTTAACAGATTCTGTCTTTATTTTGCAATGCTTCTTATACGAATTTTCTTTGTGGTTTCTTTTTGTGGAAATGTGCTACAAAGACCTGGTATACAGTAGCTAATGTTAGAATGAGTTCTTGCAATGTGTCATTACAGAAACAAAGTGGATTAAATGTTTTCAGTACTAACTCTCTAATGAAATTTATGAGAAGTTTTGTGTGAAGTAAGTTTTCAAGTATTAGGAGAGAAGAATGATAAAAGAAGATCAAGAAGAGAGAAGAGCTTAAGCTTGGGGAGGCTCCCCTGGACCTCCCCAACATATTTCAAGAAGACTCAAGCGTCTAAGCTTGGGGATGCCCAAGGCATCCCCTTCTTCATCGACAAATTATCAGGTCATCTCTAGTGAGACTATATTTTTATTTCTTCACATATTATGCGCTATTCTTGGAGCGTCTTGTGTGTTTTATTTTCAGTTTTGTTTTTATTTTGTTCTCTGGTCACTACAATGCTTGATCACAACATTCTTATTTTGTAGAGAGACACGCTTCACTTTTTCATAGAATACTCTTATTCTTCACTTATACTTGTTGAGTATTATGGTTTTACTCTGTTTAGCTTCTAGCTCTTGGTTTTCATGTATCTCTTGTTCAGAGCTATAAATTATTTTATAAAAGTACACTCTTGCTTCACTTATATTTGTTTGGAGAGTTGCTTGGTTAATGCGTTGGTTCAGAAAATGTTATGCATGTGGTAATGGTATAAAGAAAAATGCTTGCATAGTCTTGTAGATCATTTGTCTTGAGTAATTTGATACTTGTCAATTGTTTTGAGTTATCAAGTAACTAATGTTTAAACTTGTGTATCATGTAAGTAAGGCTCATTAGTGAAGAACTACCGTAAAGCTTGTAGTTATTCGATTTGTCATATTTGCTAGTTTGAAAGTATAGATATTTTCTGGTTAAAAGGATGTTTTGGTTAACAAGGAAGACAGTGTGGAGTCTTATAATTCTTCTTATATGTTCATCATATGGTTCTTTTTGTACCGGTTGGCGTTATGTGTTTGCTTAAATAACCTTCCTAGCCCAAACTCTGTACTAAGCGGGAATGCTGCTTGTGCATCCAAAACCTTGAGCCAAAATCCATGCCTTCTGTGTCGACCATACCTACCTATATGTGGTATTTTCCTGCCACTCCAAGTAAATTTGTCATGTGCTACCTTTAAATTATTCAAAATTGTTACTACTCCTTTTTGTGTCCCTGTTTACCAGCTCATGAGGAAGTGGTAGATGGTCTTTATTACACTTGTCAAACAGACTTTACGCCAGACTAGCAGCTTACATCTGCTTATCTATAATTTTGCAAAAAGAGCTGGAAAATGGGTGCCCAGTCCCAATTAATTTACAACTTTAACCGCTACTTCTCTTCACATTTTGTTCCTGAGCAATCAGTTAAACAGCTGGAAGTGGTAGTCTGGTTGGCATGGGTAATATTTTATTGTCTATTACCATTCGTTGACCATTAGCATACACCTCTCAAAATATTTTTTTACTCTCTATATGATTTCAAAAACTAAAAAGCTCTAGCACATGATATAATCCCTGCTTCCCTCTACGAAGGGCCTTTCTTTTACTTTTATGTTGAGTCAGTTTTCCTACTCCTTTCTATCCTCCACAGGTAAACACTAGTGTCAACTTTGGTACAAGAATTGTTATATGTTAGCATATTAGACTTATTATACTACTTTGTGTTGACAATATCCATGAGATAAATATGTTGAAAGTTGAAGCACATGCTGAAACTTAAATCTTCCCTTTGTGTTGGTCAAACACTTTTGATTGAAAAATATTGCTTGGTGAGCTAACTTTTATGTCAAATTATTATAGCTCCTTGTCTCCAAAGTACTATTCATGAAAAGTTTTTATTTGTATGATGCATCTTGATTGCTCATTGATTACTTTATAGCAACTATAGATAATTGATTTGGATCACTTCATTCAGTTCATGTGCTTTACATTACTATTTGATCAAGATTGTGTTGGTAGCATGCCACTACAAAAATTATATTGTTATTATCGTTTACCTACTCGAGGACGAGTAGGAACTAAGCTTGGGGATGCTTGATACGTCTCAAACGTATCTATAATTTTTTATGTTCCATGCTTGTTTTATATCAAATGCCACATGTTTCTTCTAAAGTTTATATCATTTTATGACATTTATTGGACTAACCTATTAACCTAGTGCCCAGTGCCAGTTTATGTCTGTTTTGTCTGTTTATTGCAGAAAAGGCCCAAAATTGAAAGTGCTCGGAATTGGACGAAAATTTATGTGATTTATTTCCAGCACAAATAAGTCACGGAGCCCGAAGATGAGCTGCAGGTGGGGCCCACAGCCACCACGTGATCTCACGGCGCGGCCTACCCCCAGCCCGCGCCGTGGGCCCGCCTGGCCCACTTGGCTACCGCCTACCTAAAAATGACGGAAGACCGAAGACTTTTCCCAGATTCGACTCCGAGCTCCGCCGTCACCAAAAACCCTAATTCGGGGACAGAAGTCTCTGTTTCGGGACCTTGCCGGGACGAGCAAGTGCCCCGGAGCCATCTTCATCGCCATTGCTGCTTCCCATGATGAGGAGAGAGTAGTTCTTCATCGAGGCTGAGGTGTGCTTCCCATGATACCGGTAGCTATGTGGTTTATCTCTCTCTCCCATGGTGTGATCTTTATGTGATCATGAGCATTGTAATCTAGTTGAATTCATAGATGTTTCCCCTTCATTATGCTATGGATATGCTACTCAATTGGTTTTATCATTATAATTTCCGGAGTCATTGTTGAGAACACAAAGCCTTGTTGACAGTGTGGGTGGCGTGTGTGACTCTACCAGGATAATAGATTAGAGTGATATTTACCATGAGATGTTCTTTGTGTTTGATGTCACTATAAAATTGTGGTGTGATGGCTACGTGTTGTTGAACCACAAGAGGAAGGTTATGATGTAGACAGCAGAAGTTTTCCCTTGAGAAATCTACCCAAGGTTATCAATCCAGTAGGACTTGACGATCTATCGGAAGGTTGTTGATGTTGACTCCCCCTGGCGCTAGGGAGCTTGCACCAACGTGGAATCTGCACAGACACAAACCAGAACTTTGCCCAACACGAAACAGAGAGGTTGTCAATCTCTCCGGTCTTGCAGAAACAAAGAGTTAAACGTATGGTGTGGAAAACAGCAGGAAAAACAGCAAGTAACAGGAAACAGATGATTGCAGCAGGTTGTGCAAACAGTATGAGGAAATTGGACCAGGGTCCACAGTTCACTAGTGGTGTCTCTCTCATAACAGATAACTAGTGTCGTGGTGGGAACACGCAGATGCCTAGGGGTAGGCTTATTCTGGGGCCGAACGAGTGCTTGTGGATTCGGGGAGGGATAGCGCGCAGGATTGCGCACACAGACAAACAGATCGACACGGGGATTTACCCTGCTTCGGGGCTCTCGTGAGGAGATAAAACCCCTACTGCAGCATCTAGCCTACTTGGTGTATTTTCCTCTGTATATGCAGTGTGTACAAAATGCTCCTCGAGCTGTATGTGAGAGCGGCGCAGCGCTAAGCTAGCAGAGAGAACTAATGAGTAAGAGCCAGGGGAAAATGAGCTCAAGGGGCTCCCGTCTTTCCTCTCCGTCCCTTCCCCTGGTGCCTCTTATAGAAAAAGCCCAGGGACACATAGGGGACAAGAATCACTATGCACGGGTCCCACTTGTACTCTAGTCACATCACACATCATGTCCGTCCACTATATTTGACTTCTAGTGCTTGTCCTGGGAAACTCCTAGTCAGCACCCTTATCTTTACCCAGATATTTCTCCTGTGGACAGCAGAGGCATCTCATGCCTAGGACGCAGGAAAGCCCGGCCTGCCGAGCTGGCCCAATGTCGGCCAGGCGAGGCAACCCAGTGCCAGCCCAGCCGAGGTAAAGAAGTCTGAGGTTGGCCACGGCACAGACCACCGAGGCCGATGCAGGGTCGCCGGGGATGAGCTCGGTGCGGGGAGATGGAGCTGGATGCGGGCGAGGTGGAGATGTCGGAGTCGAGGTAGGAGATGCCGGCGTCTAGCGGTGGCGGCGGAGAGACGACGGAGACCGAGGAGCGGTGGAGACCGAGGTGCTGCCGGGCATGCGATGGAGACGGCGGCCTCTGGGGCGATGCAGCCGAGGCTGGTGAGGTCGCGGCGAGGCCGAGGTCGGCGGAGCCGGGGATGCGTCCGAGGTTGGGGGCGCCGGAGTTGGGGAAGCCGGAGGACGCCGTGGTCCAGCACGCCGAGGTCGAGGTTGGGGGCGCCGGAGTTGGGGAAGCCGGAGGACGCCGTGGTCCAGCACGCCGAGGTCGGGATGCGGGAGGTCGCCGTGGAGGAGGGAGACCGGGATGTCGGGGCAGATGGAGTCAACGCTCCCGAGCTAGGAGAGGCCGGCCCGCCTCGGGCTGCACTGACCTCGGCCCAAACCGAGATTTGGCACCTCGGTTTAACCGAGTTAACCGCAGCGCCGGCCCAGCATGCTTCCCACTCCTTTTTCCCTTTATTCTTCATTATTTATTAAACTCCGGTCTCCGACTAGTTTACTGACACAACCATCCCACAACTTTGGGGTACCGGGGATTACATCCCCGACATTAGTCCCCGAGGCTGCGGGGGACTCGCAGAGTCGCGCGCAGTCTTAAAAAATAAATTGCCATCATCGAAACCTCCATGTACACGACCTCCTGCGTGTATGGGCGCCATAGTATTCGGTCGTCTAACCACGCCCTCCAGGCCCACTGCGACATCCGATTGACCGAGCTCACCCGAATCAACAACGAGATGGACAGTTTGCACTAGAGATGTGTTGCCAGCATGATCACCATTATATATCGGTTTTTAGCCCTCCTGGCCTTTATCGAATTGAGATGCCGCCAACGTCGGTTAGCCCTCCTGGCTTTTACCGACTGGAATGCCGCCTGCGTCGGTTGGACCGACATAAACCTTGCAGCACTGGCCTACTTGGTGTATAACTCAAGGTGACCTCAATGGTGGAGAGCTTCAGGAAGAAGAAGAAGACTACGGGGAAAATGAGCCCAAGGGGCCTCGCGCACCGCGCGTCCCTGTGTGTCTGCGCGCACCGCGCGTCCTTGGCCTAGCTCCGCGCGCACCCGCGCGTGTGTCTGGCCGAGCTCCTCTCAGCCCTCAAGCGAGACCCTCCTGGCCTTTACCGACTTGGATGCCGCTTGCGTCGGTTAGCCCTCCTGGCTTTTACCGACTGGAATGCCGCCTGCGTCAGTTAGCCCTCCTGGCTTTTACCGACTGGAATGCCGCCTCGGCCACTGCTGGGCATAACTCACATAGGTCTCGATACCTCGGCCACTGCTGGGCATAACTCACATAGGTCTCGATACCTCGGCCACTGCTGGGCATAACTCACATAGGTCTCGATACCTCGGCCACTGCTGGGCATAACTCACATAGGTCTCGATACCTCGGCCACTGCTGGGCATAACTCACATAGGTCTCGAATGTTGGTTTTAGCCACTTCGGGCGTTTACCGACTCAGATGTCTCCAGCCACTGCTAGACTGACATAAACCTGCATGTTAGTATCTCATAGCTTGCCTCTGACTAACCAACACAGACACTGATCTGGTATAAAGGCAATGCCATGATACATTGGCAAAATAGAAATAAACAATGATTTGGGATGCGGAACGATGCTGGATATGTTATCAGACCGAAATGAACGGCGACCTGAAGAATACCGATATTGCCATGATAATCTGACGAACCGACATAAACGGTGATCTGGAGACATGGTGATACCGTGATACTGTGTCAGATCCCAATAAATGGCGAGCTGTAAAATACCGATACTGTCATGATACACTGGCGAACGGACATAAACGGTAATCTGGGGATATTGCACGAAACCATGATACTTTGGTACACCGACATAAACGGCGATCTGGAGATATTGCATTTATAACTCGGCAAGCCGATACCAAAGATTATCCGGGATAAACTTTGAGGCCATACTAAATATAAGATGGATCCGAGATAACCGATATAACCACGACCTTTGATATGAATATTCTCTCGGTAACACCGATATCACCTTTCAATGTCAGTTCATGCGTTCATATATAAAGGATATTCGACGGGAACAACAACTCTATTTGACAGATAAACAAAAGTCTAGCAGCAAAACTATGCATGTAGAAACGGACTCGGTCTAAAACAGACCGGCTATTCAGTCCCCGGGTCAAGACATCTTGTCCTAGGGGAAACAACTAATCACAGCAAGGTAGAAACGAGGGGCAGTCCCCGAGTACTATTCGAGACTATCTAAAAGTATAAGCAGACATATAAATGATACTTACCATGCCAGGTCGTTGGAGAAGTCTTAATTCGGATTTCCAAGTCTTAACTCAGACCCTCAGAACACCTCAGACTGCAGAACACCTCGGATTTTCTGCATACCTCGGATTTTCTGCATACCTCGGATTTCCTGCATACCTCGGATTCCAGGATACCTCGGATTCCAGGATACCTCGGTAACAAACATTCTCAGCAGAACCGACAGTAGCTTTCCACGTTAGTTCAGCATATATATCATGAAGAATATTTAACGGAAACTGTCTATAGCAGTTGATAGAAACCGAATTTTAAGCAGATACTATGCACAAAGAACTAGACTCGGTCACCACCGAGTCCCCGAGCTATTTTTATCTAGGAGAAACAACAAAATAAACTGACTAGGAAAAGATAAGCTCCGCAACAAATGGACAGACCCAGATCGAAATGCTTGATCCGGGTGAAAACAAACTAAGCGCGGGGCAGTCCCCGAGATACTTTCGAGATTAACTAAACAACAAACATCTTAATGCAGTATAAATACTCACGTAGTTACTCTGGTGTCGGCCAGATGCGGACGTTGCGCGCACGCACAGGAATGATCCACCAGTGTGCTTGCTTGCTTAGCTCCAACGATCCACTTGCTTGACTAGCTTTTGCTTGCTTAGCTCCAACGATCCACCTGTATACTTACTTGCTTGCTTAGCTTTTGCTGAGGTAGAGTGACGAGTGACGGCCTCAGAAGCTTGATGCAGCCGCGGCAAGGATGGCCTGGACGGAGGAGACGCGGCAGGAGCGCGGCCAGCGAGTCGACGAGGCAGGGCGCGAGGCGGAGCTGCGATTTGCCGATGATGTCCGTTGACGAAGGTCACGCCAGCCTCTGCTTGCTGCGGCAAGCTAGAGCGCGAAGGGACAATGGCGATGTCGAGTCCCCGAGCTGACGACAAAGTTCCCGTCCGAATTGATCCAGCAAGCGCCAATGTCAGCCCCACGGTGGGCGCCAACTGTCGTGGTGGAACACGCAGATGCCTAGGGGTAGGCTTATTCTGGGGCCGAACGAGTGCTTGTGGATTCGGGGAGGGATAGCGCGCAGGATTGCGCACACAGACAAACAGATCGACACGGGGATTTACCCTGCTTCGGGGCTCTCGTGAGGAGATAAAACCCCTACTGCAGCATCTAGCCTACTTGGTGTATTTTCCTCTGTATATGCAGTGTGTACAAAATGCTCCTCGAGCTGTATGTGAGAGCGGCGCAGCGCTAAGCTAGCAGAGAGAACTAATGAGTAAGAGCCAGGGGAAAATGAGCTCAAGGGGCTCCCGTCTTTCCTCTCCGTCCCTTCCCCTGGTGCCTCTTATAGAAAAAGCCCAGGACACATAGGGGACAAGAATCACTATGCACGGGTCCCACTTGTACTCTAGTCACATCACACATCATGTCCGTCCACTATATTTGACTTCTAGTGCTTGTCCTGGGAAACTCCTAGTCAGCACCCTTATCTTTACCCAGATATTTCTCCTGTGGACAGCAGAGGCATCTCATGCCTAGGACGCAGGAAAGCCCGGCCTGCCGAGCTGGCCCAATGTCGGCCAGGCGAGGCAACCCAGTGCCAGCCCAGCCGAGGTAAAGAAGTCTGAGGTTGGCCACGGCACAGACCACCGAGGCCGATGCAGGGTCGCCGGGGATGAGCTCGGTGCGGGGAGATGGAGCTGGATGCGGGCGAGGTGGAGATGTCGGAGTCGAGGTAGGAGATGCCGGCGTCTAGCGGTGGCGGCGGAGAGACGACGGAGACCGAGGAGCGGTGGAGACCGAGGTGCTGCCGGGGCATGCGATGGAGACGGCGGCCTCTGGGGCGATGCAGCCGAGGCTGGTGAGGTCGCGGCGAGGCCGAGGTCGGCGGAGCCGGGGATGCGTCCGAGGTTGGGGGCGCCGGAGTTGGGGAAGCCGGAGGACGCCGTGGTCCAGCACGCCGAGGTCCGAGGTTGGGGGCGCCGGAGTTGGGGAAGCCGGAGGACGCCGTGGTCCAGCACGCCGAGGTCGGGATGCGGGAGGTCGCCGTGGAGGAGGGAGACCGGGATGTCGGGGCAGATGGAGTCAACGCTCCCGAGCTAGGAGAGGCCGGCCCGCCTCGGGCTGCACTGACCTCGGCCCAAACCGAGATTTGGCACCTCGGTTTAACCGAGTTAACCGCAGCGCCGGCCCAGCATGCTTCCACTCCTTTTTCCTTTATTCTTCATTATTTATTAAACTCCGGTCTCCGACTAGTTTACTGACACAACCATCCACAACTTTGGGGTACCGGGGATTACATCCCGACAACTAGCATGTTGGGTAAACAAATTACAGCTGGGCAATTGACAAATAGAGAGGGCATAACAATGCAATACATGCCAAGATGTCTACTATGAAATCTAGTTGGGCATTACAACAAAGTACATAGACCGTTATTCCAACAACATCTATGCCTAAATAATCCACCTTCAAGGCAGCATCCGCATCCTGTTCAGTATTAAGTTGCTAACAACAGATTATTGCATGAAGTAAAGTGTGTAATGTAATCAATACAAGTGCCCTTGGACACTGCACCAATGTTTTATCCCTAGTAGCAACAACACATCTACCATCTTAGACCTTTCTGTCACTGATCCAGATATCTAGAGACTGAACCCACTATCGAGCATAAATACCCCCTCTTGGAGTCACAAGCATCTACTTGGTCAAAACATCTACTAGCAACGGAGAGCATGCAAGATCAAGAGCACATAGATAAACAACTTGAATAAACATGGTATCAATATTCATCGGATCCCAGCAAACACAATATCTAGCATTACAATAAGATGATCTTGATCATGTTAGGCAGCTCACAAGATCTAAACATGGAGGCACAAGGTAGAGAGACAACCATCTAGCTACTGCTATGGACCGTAGTCCAGGGGTGGACTACTCACGCATCACTCCGGAGGCAGGCATGGTGATGTAGAGCCCTCCGGTGATGATCTCCCTCGACAGGGTGCCGGGAAGAGCTTCAGAACTCCTCCGATCTGAGATTGACGAGGACGGCCGCGACGGAACTTTTCGTGGAATATGATCGACCGTCATAGGGTTTTCGCGTCGCGGAGAATATATAGGCGAAGAGGCGGCGTCGGTGGCCGAGGGGGGCCACCACGGAATAGGGGGGCGCGGGCCACCCTGGGCCGCGCCCTAGTGTGGCGTGGCCCCCTGGTGGGTCTGCTCCGACTCCCCTTTGGACTCCGTGATCTCCTCGTGATATTATTGACGATGTCTTTTGTTTCGTCCAATTCCGAGAATATTTCCTTAATAGATTTTCTGAAACCAAAAACAGCAGAAAACAGGGAACTGGCACTGTGGCATCTTGTTAATTGGTTAGTTCCAGAAAATGCATAAAAATGATATGAAGTGTAACCAAAACATGTACCAATTGATATAATATCAGCATGGAACATCAAAAATTATAGATACGTTTGAGACGTATCATGGTGTTTGTTTAGTACTATCTTGGGTGCTCTTAGTGACAGCGTGTTGTGCCCTAGATGTGGAATACAAACTTTGAGGTGTGCTTTTGTAGCCCTATGATACGTCCAAAACGTATCTATAATTTTTGATTGTTTCATGCCATTTTTATGCTTTTAGCACTTGTTTTATATTAAGTTTATTATTTATTTGGACTAACCTACTAATAGTTGCAAAAGTGCACAATGTTCTTGTTTTACTCTTTGATGTGTAGAAATTATCAAGAATACAAGAGGAAACCTTGTTGGAGTCGAATTGGGACTTTCCTGAAATCTGTCTGAGAACTTTTTACGAAGATTGCCAGTTTGACCCTCGAAGATGACGTTAATGGAGACCTGGCTGTTACGAAAGTTGTCACAATTTTCCATACGAAGATTTTAAGCCCGAGATCAGCCCAATCGGAGTTCGGACGCGGCCTGGAGGCCCGTTTTGGTGGAACCCTAAAAGGGGGTGACGGAAATCCGAGAAGATATATAAAGGGAGGAAACCTAACTCGTGGAGGACTCCTCCACCCACGAATTTCCAGCCACCAAAGCCACGTTTTTGCCTCCCCCATGGATCCCATCTCCATGGGGGAGGGCTCCCTTGAAGCCATGAAGGAAGGGCTAAGGGGCGGTGCTCCCCATGGAACCGGCGGCGCAGGAGGAGCCCCCTGCGCCACCGCCGGTGCCGGCGCCGCCCTGCGCCTCTCGCTGCCCTCTCCGCCGTCTTCACCGCCATCTCCATCACCATCTCCTCCTTGTATTCAGTGGTTCATCCTCCCACAAACCTCTGTACCGTCCTATGTAAACATGGTGTTTGATGCTATAATATTTATCCTATGATCTATGTCATGTTTATGTAGTATATTTGTCTTTGATTGCTTTGTTGAATGTCTATGGTTCATTAGAGTTGTATGTTGATATGGTACTGTCCTTTGGTGTCCATTATACTTGTGCGCGCATGGATCAACACCATAGGGTTAGTAGTATGTGCAAAGGAAGGGGGTAGTCCTGCCGGAGTGACAGAAACCTGAGGGCTCAAACCGGTTAGTTGCATGTATGGGAGTAAGAGGACCATAAACTTAAGGCTATGGTTGGGGAAACCTTAATGCATTGTTAGTATTTACGGATGTTTGCTAACAATCCAATCATATAGTACTTGTAAATCCCAAGTAGTGGAGTGCATGTATATTTAGCCTCTCCCACATTGAAAACTGCATCAAAGACAATGAACTAATGTCTTCACTAATTAATCTTGGACAAAGCCACCACAATTACCACCACTTTTCCACACTCATGGTACTGTTAGTATATGGTTACTTAGTGTACTTTATTGCTGCAGCACTAACTTTACTTTCTTGTATTTATTATCTGCAAAACTATCTCATACCCGTATTGCTACCGTAGTTTTATTTCTAGATAATGCAAACGTTTAGTGTGCGTAGAGTTGTATCAGTGGTTGATAGAACTTGAGAGAATACTTATCCTACCTTTAGCTCCTCGTTGGGTTCGACACTCTTACTTATCGAAAAGGCTACACGCGATCCCCTATACTTGTGGGTTATCAAGACCTTTTCTGGCGCCGTTGCCGGGGAGCCATAGCGTAGGTTAATGTTCTTGTGTGCACTTGTTTGCTTTATCTCTAAGTAGTTTTTATTTTCAGTATCAAGTTGTTCTTTATCTTACTATGGATAGGGAATGCGAATTACAAAAAAAATTAGGTGTAGTTGTTATCTAAAAACGTTTTCAAAAAGAAAAGTGATTGGAAAGATGAGTAATGGTTAAATGGGGGTCGACCTTGAACACTTGTGTTCATGCCTATGAAACCAAAACAAATCTTTCCATGGAAGCTTTTCATTAAAAACATGTAAATATTGTAAATATTGTGTATATACCTCTGTACATAAAAATAAAATGCTAATTATAGTCTTTAGTTAATTGAAAGTTGATAGTTTTACTTTGCTGTCCAGAAACAGATTTTCTGTGCTCCACCGTATTAAATGTTTAAAATCACCAGAACGTGATCTTGATCTGAAATTTCTTGAGTGCAAAGTGATGCTTATTAGCTTTCTTTCATTAGACTAACTTTTTCTGATTTAAGGTACGTAGATAGGTCGAAAAATTCGATCTTTACTGACTGTTCTGTTTAGACAGATTTTGTGCTTCTCTGTAAATAAAATCGTGATAAATCTCAGAATAGTATTTTGACTTGAAAATTTTTGTGCATAAACCTGAGATTATTATCTTTCTTTCATTAGACTAAATTTTTTCGATTTGAGCTACTTAACTATCTCGTTGAATGCCATCTTTACGGACTGTTCAGTTTTGACAGATTTCTTTGTTTATTCAATATTGTACTTGGTGTTGTTAGTTTCATTAGTTTTTCGACGGACAACGGAAATCATGAACACCTTAGTATATACAGTGGCTAATGTTGAGTAAAAATTATAAAACTTGTCAATGCTTGAACATGAGTGGATTTTATTTAATGAGTACTAACCCTACTAATGAGTTTTGTGAAGTTTTATGTGGATGTAGCTTATAAGATCTAATCAATATGGTGATATGAGATGAATAAGAAGACGCAAGAGCTCAAGCTTGGGGATGTGTAGGTGCATCCCAAGAACATATTCAAGAAGATACAATCATCTAAGCTTGGGGATGCCCGAGTCATCCCCCTATTCATCAACTAACATGAGGTTGTCTCGTTCATACTCTATATTACCCGTCCACATGATATGTATTGTCTTAACTTGTATTATAATTGCTTTTATATGTCTTGGTTTTACCTTCTTTAGTTTTATTAGGCTCTTATTTGGTTTCGATTGCTTCTTTACTTTCACTTATAAATTCAAAACAACAAAAATATTTTCTTTTGTTTTGCTTCTTTGTTTGGTTCTTTATTTGGGTTTTACTTTTGATTTTTATTTAGAGTTTTCCTTGCTGTAGCTAGCATGTTTAGGTCTTGCTTAGCCTCTGGTTTTTAGTTTATCAAAAAAAAGTACCAAGTTTTATCCATTTAGCTTAGTTGATACATATGTAAAAAGTGATTTTCTGTTTTCGGTATCTACTGCTTATTGCGCGATTTTTCATATTTTACTGGAAGCTCTAAAAATCACGAAAAAATTACTGATGTTGTAGCACCTAATCCTCTGCATGTACAAAAATTGGCTAAAATTTCGGGCATGTTTAAGTGCACCTAAAAATTGCGTTTTCCAGCTGCTGTTTTTCTGGACAGATTCTGACTTTTGTTGCAAGAGTGGCCTCTTTTCGTTTTCATTTGATTTTTAATGGTTCTTACCTTTCATTTATAAGTTGGCCATTTAAGCAACCTTTCTGTAACTTAAAAACAAAATTTTATTTGGTTTAATAGTAGCACTTGGGAAATATTATCTATTGTACTAATGTCTAACCGCAGAAAAGAATGGGAAAGTTTTTGTGTTGAAGTTTTTTCACAGAGAATGAAGGAACACCAAACTATGGAATATTGAAGAAACCAAAGTCATAAGCTTGGGGATGTCCCCGCATCCCTCTTCATCAATAACCCCTCGGTTTGCAAACCTTAAACTTTGTTTTTTGAGCAACATATGAACTTAACTAAACTTGAAGCGGCTGTATTTTATTATCTATTTATCTTAGCATCAAACACCAGTTACATTAATAAGTGGATCGTCACATATTTTATTTATCCTCTGTTTTCAATGTTTACTTGGTTAATGGATTACTTGTTGAAACTTAAAAATGATGTGTGAATAATACTGTTTAGTAGTTTATGTTTTCTTATGGTTAGTCTCAACTAGCTAATAGTGCATATTATGTTATTTTGATATCAACATGCATTGTCCTGTTCATAAGATGGTATGGTATTGTGGTATCCTCCTCTGAATAATTCATTGAATTGACTTGGCACATGCTCACACATGTTATGACTGAAAAAAAAAGTCAATTAAGCCTTGATGATTTATTTTGCCTCAGAGTTTTGTATCTTTTTATGCCTCCGTTAATTTTATTTTGTCGCAAGCATGATTATGACGGTTATTGCTCTCTTGATTGTCGCTTCCCAGTCTATTGCTAGCCTTCACTTGTACTGAGCGGGAATGCTGCTCGTGCTTCCAAATCCATAAAACCAAGTTATCCAAAGTGTCCACCAAAAAACCTATGCATGGCATTTCAACCATTCAAGTAAATTTTCATGTGCTACCTTTAAAACCTTCAAAGTACTTCTCAATTTGTGTCAATGTTTTATAGCTCATGAGGAAGTATGTGGTGTTTTATCTTTCAATCTTGTCATTCAGACTTTCACCAATGGACTAGTGGCATATACATCCGCTTATCCAATAATTTTGCAAAAAGAGCTGGCAACGGGGTGCCCAGTCCCAATTAATTACAACTTTCATTAATAATTCTCTTCACATGTTTTGCCCTGATTTATCAGTAAGCAACTTAATTTGCAAATAGACACTCCTCCATGGTATGTGAATGTTGGAAGGCACCCGAGGATTCGGTTAGCCATGGCTTGTGCAAGCAAAGGTTGGGGGGAGTGTCACCCATAATGAAACTAAAATACATGTGTAAACAAAAGAGAAGAGGGATGATCTACCTTGCTGGTAGAAATAACGTCCTTCATGGGAGCCGCTCTTGAAAGTCTGGTTGACAAGGGGGTTAGAGTACCCACTACCATTCGTTGACAACAACAAACACTTCCCAAAACAATTTTGCTTCTGTTTTAAAAATAAAAAGCTCTAGCACATGATAATCCCTGCTTCCCTCTGCGAAGGGCCAATCTTTTATTTTCATGTTGAGTCACCATCCTTTCTTTGAGCACTTTTCGAGAGCATAGTTGTCATTCTTAGTGTAATGTGCTTGTCCCAGAATACGGTTAATTGAGGTATAACTTTGATGCTTTTATCTTTGATATCTTTATTCTAGTCTTCACTTGAACTTCAGAGGTGCCTGGGCATTTATGTTTTGCTACAATTAAGGGCAAGCGAGATACCACTCTATCATGCTTTATTATGGTCATTACAATCTTGTTGATGTTTATAAATTTCATGTTATAAGCTCTTAGTTCGTTGATACTTTTCATTAGGTAACATGATTGCTAAGTTTTATTATCCATACATCATGCAATTGTTAAAGACCTGATCATAGCATTTACAATCAAAAATTATTTTGTTATCATTTACCTACTCGAGGACGAGCAGGAATTAAGCTTGGGGATGTTGATACGTCCAAAACGTATCTATAATTTTTGATTGTTTCATGCCATTTTTATGCTTTTAGCACTTGTTTTATATTAAGTTTATTATTTATTTGGACTAACCTACTAATAGTTGCAAAAGTGCACAATGTTCTTGTTTTACTCTTTGATGTGTAGAAATTATCAAGAATACAAGAGGAAACCTTGTTGGAGTCGAATTGGGACTTTCCTGAAATCTGTCTGAGAACTTTTTACGAAGTTGCCAGTTTGACCCTCGAAGATGACGTATATGGAGACCTGGCTGTTACGAAAGTTGTCACAATTTTCCATACGAAGATTTTAAGCCCGAGATCAGCCCAATCGGAGTTCGGACGCGGCCTGGAGGCCCGTTTTGGTGGAACCCTAAAAGGGGGTGACGGAAATCCGAGAAGATATATAAAGGGAGGAAACCTAACTCGTGGAGGACTCCTCCACCCACGAATTTCCAGCCACCAAAGCCACGTTTTTGCCTCCCCCATGGATCCCATCTCCATGGGGGAGGGCTCCCTTGAAGCCATGAAGGAAGGGCTAAGGGGCGGTGCTCCCCCATGGAACCGGCGGCGCAGGAGGAGCCCCCTGCGCCACCGCCGGTGCCGGCGCCGCCCTGCGCCTCTCGCTGCCCTCTCCGCCGTCTTCACCGCCATCTCCATCACCATCTCCTCCTTGTATTCAGTGGTTCATCCTCCCACAAACCTCTGTACCGTCCTATGTAAACATGGTGTTTGATGCTATAATATTTATCCTATGATCTATGACATGTTTATGTAGTATATTTGTCTTTTGATTGCTTTGTTGAATGTCTATGGTTCATTAGAGTTGTATGTTGATATGGTACTGTCCTTTGGTGTCCATTATACTTGTGCGCGCATGGATCAACACCATAGGGTTAGTAGTATGTGCAAAGGAAGGGGGTAGTCCTGCCGGAGTGACAGAAACCTGAGGGCTCAAACCGGTTAGTTGCATGTATGGGAGTAAGAGGACCATAAACTTAAGGCTATGGTTGGGGAAACCTTAATGCATTGTTAGTATTTACGGATGTTTGCTAACAATCCAATCATATAGTACTTGTAAATCCCAAGTAGTGGAGTGCATGTATATTTAGCCTCTCCCACATTGAAAACTGCATCAAAGACAATGAACTAGATGTCTTCACTAATTAATCTTGGACAAAGCCACCACAATTACCACCACTTTTCCACACTCATGGTACTGTTAGTATATGGTTACTTAGTGTACTTTATTGCTGCAGCACTAACTTTTACTTTCTTGTATTTATTATCTGCAAAACTATCTCTCATACCCGTATTGCTACCGTAGTTTTATTTTCTAGATAATGCAAACGTTTAGTGTGCGTAGAGTTGTATCAGTGGTTGATAGAACTTGAGAGAATACTTATCCTACCTTTAGCTCCTCGTTGGGTTCGACACTCTTACTTATCGAAAAGGCTACACGCGATCCCCTATACTTGTGGGTTATCACCCTACGCGGTGGTCTTGGTGGTCGTTATCCAACAAGAGAATAGTTCCGAGTAGCACCTAAGTTGCATATTGAAGAGGAAGTATTTATATGTGTTCAGTTATATTATTATTGTTGAGAGTGACCACTAGTGAAAGTATGATCCCTAGGCCTTGTTTCCAAGCATCGAAACACCGTTTACTCTCAGTTCTACTGCATGTTTGCTCGCTGCCTGATACGTACAAAACGTATCTACTTTTCCGAACACTTTTGCTATTGTTTTTCCTCTAATTTGTGTGATTTGAATGCAACTAACACGGACTAACGCTGTTTTCAGCAGAATTGCCTTGGTGTCTCGTTTTTGTGCAGAAAGTCAAAGTTTTAGGAAAATTCCAGAAAAATTCCAGAAATTCTATTTTTCCAGAAGACCCACGGAGCCAGAAGACGAAGCGAGGAGGGTGCACAGGGGCACCACACGCACCCAGGGCGCGGGTGGGCCCTTGCCGCGCCCAGGGGTGGTGTGGCCACCCTGTGTGGCCCCCGACGCTCCCCTTTGGACTACTTAAAGCCTCTGACCTAAAAACTTCGGGGGAATCGACGCTTTTTCCAGAAAACTTCCAGAGCTCCGCCGCCATCGAAAACCCTATTTCGGGGATCAGAAACTCCGTTCTGGCACCCTGCCGGGACGGGGAATTGGAGGAGATCATCGCCATCATCATCACCGCCACCTCTCCATCGACCATCCATGACTCCCCCATCCATGTGTGAGTAATTCCCCGCTGTAGGCTGAGGGGATGGTAGGGATTGGATGAGATCATTCATGTAATAGTTGTGAGATTTGTTAGGGCATGGTGCCTAGTATCCATCGGTAGTGCTTATTGTCATTGTTGCAACTTATTATGCTTAATGCTTGTCACTTAGGGCCCGAGTGCCATGATCTCAGATCTGAACATGTTATTGAATCATGATGATAATTATTGTTTTGGATCATATCTATAAGTTGTATACACACGTCACTGTCCGGAACCCGAGGCCCCAAAGTGACAGAAATTGGGATAACCGGAGGGGATGGTTGCGACGTGAGGATCACATGTGTTCACGGAGTGTTAATGCTTTGCTCCGGTGCTTTATTAAAAGGAGCACCTTAATTACCAGTAGTTTCCCTTGAGGCCCCGCTGCAAACGGGCTGGTAGGACAAAAGATGTTGTGCAAGTTTCTCATTGCGAGCACGTACGACTAAATACGGAACACATGCCTATGATTGATTATTACTTGGATACCTTATTATTTATCTGCAATTGCCCTATGTATGACTATTTCATGAATTATCTTATCCATGCAACGCCCGTTCATCCATCCCTATGCCTACAGTATTTTAATCCTGCTGTCTACTGCAATTATTACTGCTGTCTTTATTTTACTGCTGCTATTATTTCACTACTGCTACTGTCATAAAACTGTTGCTACTGATAAACTGTGTCGAGCAAGTCTACTTCCAGGTGCAGCTGAACTGACAAATCATCTGTCAAGGCTTATAAATATTCTTTGGCTCCCCTTGTGTCGAATCAATAAATTTGGGTTTTACTTCCCTCGAAGACTGTTGCGATCCCCTATACTTGTGGGTCATCAAGACTATTTTCTGGCGCCGTTGCCGGGGAGCATAGCTCTATTTATAAGCTCACCAGGGAGTCATACTGCTCGCTGCAATTCATTCACATGGGTAAACCTCGTGATGATAAGGTTCGCATATTGCCATCCACTACAAGGAGAGGTACAACTCTGAACACTTCTGCTGCTCTTGATTCACCGTCTGTTATAAGTCAACTTGTCACACCACCACATGCACATGCTTCACGTGCTGCTAATCTGAGAATGTTTCTGATGAATTTGATGATGCTTCTACTGTGCTTGATGAAAGAGGTTCACTAGGTCCTTTTCTAGATGCTACAATTGCTAAATCTAAACAACTTGAAAATACTGAAACACCTAATGAAACTCCTGTTACACCTGCTTATTCACCTGAAACGAGAGAAACTACTAGTGATGATCTTGAGGAAACTTATGTTGAACTTGATGATGACTTTATTGATGAATGCATGAATTGTGATACCTCTAAAGATGTTAATGCTATTAAAAATCTTCTTCAAAGACGTGCTGTCAACTATAAACTTTCTCCTGATGCTAAATTCGCTACATCTCCCATAAATATAAAAGATAAAGATTATGATTTCTCTGTGGACTTGTCTTTTATAACTATTGCTGAGAAAGAACCTTTTCGAGGAACTGAAAATGAAAGTGCTGTAGAACATATGAACACTCTCTCTACTCTGAGTAGTTTGTTTTCTGATGATATTAAGAAACGCAGTTACTTTGTTACTAAAATTTTCCCTTTCTCATTGAAAGATGAAGCTAAAACTTGGTTTAATGATTTATCTCCTGGATCTATTGAGAGCCCGATGGGTTTAGTCAATGCTTTCTTTCAGAAATATTTTCCTGCTAGTGCTCAACATGCTGCTTTACAGAAAATCTTTAACTTTAAGCAAAATGAGGAGAGAAAATGCCTGAATCTTGGGCAAGGTTTTGTTCTTTACTTAGAGCTCGGCCTGGACATCAACTAGCTAAAAATGAACTTCTTGATATATTTTATAATGGACTAACTGTTGAATCTAGGACATACCTGGATAGTTGTGCTGGTTGTGTTTTCAGGAAAAGAACTCCAGATGAAGCCGAGGAATTATTGGCTAAGATAAGCCAAAATCATGATGATTGGACCCTGCCTGAACCAACTCCGGTACCTACGCCGAGGAAAAGAGGAGTAATTGAATTGAATGATGAAGAAATGAGAGAAGCCAAGAAATCTCTTAAGGAGAAAGGTATTAAATCTGAAGATGTGAAAAATCTTCCACCTATAGAAGAATTGTGTAAGCCAATTCCTCACTCATCTACAGTTGAGGTACACTCTCTCCAACGCTTTGATGATAGAGATATCCCTTATTCTAAACCTCCTGATCAATGCTTAGATGAGTTTGATAATTTCATTGTTAAGCAAAACAATTTCAATTGGAGAATAGAAAATAGCTTCATAAAGAATTCTCATGTCATTAATCATTTGCATGATGTTTTGGAAAGAACTTCTAATGATGTTAAAATACTCATTAAACATTTTCGTATGGTTCAAACTCAAATTGAGCAATTGACTAAAGTGCAAAAAGATTTGCTAGGTAATGCTTCTAGAGAAAATGATAAACATGCTTTTGGTATAGCAACTAGAGGTGGTGCTTCCACTCAGGATCCTTTATATCCTGAGGGACATCCTAAAAGAATTGAGCAAGATTCTCAACTAGTTAATGAAACTACTACTCCTTCTAAGAAAAAGAAGAAGAAGAAACATAAACATGTTGAGGAATCTCCTGAACCTATTAAAGACAATGAGCATGTTAATAATCCAAATAGTATATCTATCTCTGATGCTGAAACTGAGAGTGGTAATGAACATGCTAATGATAAAGATAAGAATGATGCTTCTGATAAAGAGGAAAGTGAAGAGGAACCTGAAAAGCATTCTAAAAACAAAAAGTACACTAAAGAAGATTTTCTTGCTAAGAAACATGGTAATGAAAGAGAACCTTGGGTGCAAAAACAAATGCCTTTTCCTACTAAGAAACTCAAATCTAAGGAAGAAGAACATTATAACAAATTTTGTGAATGGATGAAACCTTTGTTTTTGCAAATTCCTTTGACTGATGCTATTAAGTTACCTCCCTATTCAAAGTACATGAAAGATATTGTCTCTAACAAGAGAAAGATTCCTAATGAAGAGATTTCTACCATGCTTGCTAATTATTCTTTCAATGGTAAGGTTCCAAAGAAGCTTGGAGATCCAGGTATACCAACTATTCCTTGCTCAATCAAAAATAACTATGTTAGAACTGCCTTATGTGATTTAGGTGCAGGGGTGAGTGTTATGCCTTTTTCTCTTTACAAGAGACTTTACTTGGAAAAATTGATACCAACTGATATATCTTTGCAAATGGCTGATAAATCTACTGCTGTTCCTGTTGGTATATGTGAAGATGTTCCTGTTCAAGTGGCTAATAATTGCTTGATATTAACTGATTTTGTTGTGCTTGAAATGCCTGAAGATGATAATATGTCTATTATTCTTGGAAGACCTTTTCTTAACACTGCAGGGGCTGTTATTGATTGCAACAAAGGAAAAGTAACTTTCCATGTTAATGACAAAGAGCATACTGTTTATTTTCCCAAGAAGCTGGACAAGATATTTGGAGTTAATACAATTACCAATATTAAAAGTATCAAAGTGGGAAGTATTGATTGCCCTATATATGAACCTCATGAAGAACTTCAATATCTTATGATTGGATCTATAGCTATACCATTTAAGGTAACATAATTGTTCAATGTGGTTTAATTCTTTTATGTCATATAAAATGTATTTGGTGGCAAGACTTGATCAACCTTGTTAACAAATATGTTTTACATGCATAAAATTGCTAAACAACATTTTTCTTTCTCACCTTTGTTTTTACCTACTGTTTTGCTACTGTAATTTGCAAAGTTAAGTAATGCTTGGTCTTTACATAAATTCATTTTGTCTAGTTTTCATTGTTTAAAGCACCCAGAAAATGTCAGAAATAAAAGTTTTCAAAAAATTCTGAAAAAATTCTACAAGTCCTAGTTTTTAAAGAACGTGGGAGTACCAGAGGATGACCAGGGGGACCCACCAGGCCACCACACGCCCCACGGCGCGGTGGAGGGCAGGCCGCGCCCTGCCCTGGTGTGGGGTCCACCTGGCCCTCCACTCTCATCTCTCTCCCACTCCTTTCTCTCTCCCGACCAAACACACCACCATTGCTCAAACTCGTGTTCTTGCTGCTCTTGCTCGAGATTTTTCGATCTACTTGCTCAGCCCATCTTTGCTGCTGAAATTTGGATCAATTGCTCTCCGGTATGTGACTCCTCCGATTATCCAAATAGAATTTTGTTTAGTTGCTTATATCTTTGGCATTTTGGTACTGTAGGTGACATGTTATTAGAGCTTGCATGCTTGTTCTTGTTTAGATTAACTAGTTTTGATGCATGTTTAGTCCTCTAGCAAGTCTCCCTAGTGTTTCCCTTGAATTAATCACTCTAAAATCATTTTTATGAGGTTTGTTTAAAATTTCAGAAAAGGAAGATGGATGGAAACCAACTTAATTATGAAGAATTGGAAGTATCAGAGGTCATGGGAGTCAACCGTGAAGACTCTGTGTTTCCCTCTATTTATCCATGCCATGAGTTTATGAATGCTGCAGAGATCTTGCAAGATTTCAACACTCTAATCTCTAATGCAGGGTTGGAATACTTTGTTGCTGATGAACCACATCAATATGTAAAGCTGACTATGTCGGTGGTTCAAAGTTTTAGTTTAGTTGGAATTTGCCTACTCCCATGGTTCATTATAATATCTACAATAAAGCTGTAGATTTGTCTCTTCATGATTTTTGTGCAGCTATTAAGGTACCACATTGGGGTCTCATGAGAGGATTAGAGGTCAACCAAAGTATTTACAAGACCTCTACTCAGAGATTTGCCAAGGGAGAGATTTTACAGCCGAGGATGGTAAAATTCGAAACATCCAACTCCCATCTATTCGATATTTTGCCTACTACATTAGCAAATGTGTTCTAGCTAGGAAGAATGCAAGTAAATTATCTGTTTATGATTTGGCATTTCTTTCTGCTGCCTTAAGATGTGATAGAACTTATAACTTGGGAGCTATGATTGCATTTCGTCTCTCCACTAACCGTGAAAAAGGAGGGGTTTGTGGTGGTCTCATTGCTTCTCGTTTATTAGCCATGCATGGTGTAGGACCACATCATTTTGATATTCAGCTTCCCATTGAAAGACTTGATCTTAACTCTATGATTAGCCACCAATTTGTTTCTCGCTGGTCCACCATTGATAATCTATCCTATGAATTGGTTTTTGTTAAGAAGATAGGTGGAGAACTAAAATCTATGAACGCATAGTCTGTTTGCCTGCGCCTCTTTTGTTTAACCTTGATGTCAGGCAAGGATGGTCATTCTCGGAGGGAGACCTTGATGCATATATGGAGGAGCATGGCCTTCATGCGGATAGTGAGGGAAGAGGTCCTGAGGAGGACTTCATTCAGCCCTTCGACACTACGAGCTCTTCATACCAGTATCCTGATTATGGAGCTGCAGGCCCTTCTTCTTCACAGGATCCTGATTATGATCACGCTAGGTATGATCCACCTGGATGGAGTTCTGGGCCATGGGATGATTGTCTCCCACTTAGGCCAAAAGCCTAAGCTTGGGGGGAGGTATGCCGACAAGTTCACTCATTTTATCATATTCATATCATGTCGGTACTTTGTATATCCATGTTTTAGTTTGTTTCTTTTCTTTTGTTTCTTGTATCCATTTCATTTTCGCAAAACACCAAAAGACCAAAAATATTTCCTTTATTTCTCTTGCTTTTGAATTTGTAGTGCTAGTTTACTTTATTTTTCATTTCGGTTTGTTATTCAAAAATCCAAAAAGATTTTGCTTTGTTTGCTTGTTTCTTTCTATGCTTGCTTTAATTCGAAAACCCAAAAATATTTGTTGTTCTTCTGCGTTTTGTATAGTTGTTTCAGGAGTTCAAAAATTTCGTGGTTCCACTTGGGCTTGGTTATCATTTCACATCATTCAAGCCACACAAGTGAAAAGCAATAATGACGATCTACGACAATTCGGATGTGGTAAAAGGCTGGTATGAACTCTATTTGTTTTTCATTTTTGTAAATATACCTACTCATGTGAACATGCTTAGCTATCATGGTAGTGGTTATGTTATTTAATGATTACTTAGTAGTTCATGTCTTCTTATGACAGTACCAAATTGCTAATAGCGAATAACATGTCATATAGATATTTACATGCATTGTTCTATTCGTAAAACGGTATGGCAGGATGGTATCCTCCTCTGAATAATTCACTTGATTCGACTTGGCACATGCTCACACATGTTATGACTGAAAAATAAAAGTCAATTAAGCCTTGATGATCTATTTTGCCTCAGAGTTTTAGTATCATCTTTATGCCTCCGTTAATTTTATTTTGTCGCAAGCATGATTATGACCGTTATCGCTCTCGTGGTTGTCGCTTCCCAGTCTATTGCTAGCCTTCACTTGTACTGAGCGGGAATGCTGCTCGTGCATCCAAATCCTTTAAACCAAGTTATCCCAAAGAGTCCACCAAAAATTCCTATGCATGGTATTTCAGCCATTCCAAGTAAATTTGCATGTGCTACCTTTAAAACTTCAAAATATTTCCCTTTTTGTGTCAATGTTTACTAGCTCATGAGGAATTAGTGTGGTTATTCTTTATTCTATTTGTCAAATGGACTTTTACACCTGGACTAGCGGCATATACATCCGCTTATCCAATAATTTTGCAAAAAGAGCTGGCAACGGGGTGCCCAGTCCCAATTAATTACAACTTTAACCAATTAATTCTCTTCACACTTTTGCCCTGATTCATCAGTAAGCAATGACAAACAGTGAAATACCTGAATGTGTGTAAACCAAAGAGAAAGAGGGATGATCTGCCTTGCTGGTAGAAATAACGTCCTTCATGGGAGCCGCTCTTAAAAGTCCGTTTGACAGGTAGAATACTGTTCTCACCCGCTACCATTCGTTGACAATTAACAAACACCTCTCAAAACATTTTTACCTCTGTTTTTAAAATAAAAAGCTCTAGCACGTGTTAATCCCTGCTTCCCTCTGCGAAGGGCCAATCTTTTATTTTTATGTTGAGTCACCATCCTTTCTTTGAGCACTTCTTCGAGAGCATAACTGTCGTTCTTAGTGTAATGTGCTTGTCCCAGGATACGATTAATTGAGGCATAACTATGATACTCTTATCTTTGATATTTTATATCTAGTCTTCACTTGAACTTCAGAGGTGCCTTGGCATTTATGTTTTGCCCTTCAAACAAAGGCAAGCGAGATACCACTTTGTCATATCTTTTTACGAACATTGCAATTCTTGTGGATAGATGTATGCTATGTTATTCATTCTTAGTACTTTGGTATCTTTTCATGATTTGCATAACTACTAGGTGTCATTATTTGCATGGTTCCTATTATGAATTGCTAAGTAATTGATCATATAGTAGGTATGTATACATCATATGAAGCAAATGTGTTCGTAAAAGTTTCTTTTATCGCACTCAGTTGTTAACTGAATTGCTTGAGGACAAGCAATAAGCTAAGCTTGGGGGGAGTTGATACGTCCAAAACGTATCTACTTTTCCGAACACTTTTGCTATTGTTTTTCCTCTAATTTGTGTGATTTGAATGCAACTAACACGGACTAACGCTGTTTTCAGCAGAATTGCCTTGGTGTCTCGTTTTTGTGCAGAAAGTCAAAGTTTTAGGAAAATTCCAGAAAAATTCCAGAAATTCTATTTTTCCAGAAGACCCACGGAGCCAGAAGACGAAGCGAGAGGGTGCACAGGGGCACCACACGCACCCAGGGCGCGGTGGGCCCTTGCCGCGCCCAGGGGTGGTGTGGCCACCCTGTGTGGCCCCCGACGCTCCCCTTTGGACTACTTAAAGCCTCTGACCTAAAAACTTCGGGGGATCGACGCTTTTTCCAGAAAACTTCCAGAGCTCCGCCGCCATCGAAAACCCTATTTCGGGGATCAGAAACTCCGTTCTGGCACCCTGCCGGGACGGGGAATTGGAGGAGATCATCGCCATCATCATCACCGCCACCTCTCCATCGACCATCCATGACTCCCCCATCCATGTGTGAGTAATTCCCCGCTGTAGGCTGAGGGGATGGTAGGGATTGGATGAGATCATTCATGTAATAGTTGTGAGATTTGTTAGGGCATGGTGCCTAGTATCCATCGGTAGTGCTTATTGTCATTGTTGCAACTTATTATGCTTAATGCTTGTCACTTAGGGCCCGAGTGCCATGATCTCAGATCTGAACATGTTATTGAATCATGATGATAATTATTGTTTTGGATCATATCTATAAGTTGTATACACACGTCACTGTCCGGAACCCGAGGCCCCAAAGTGACAGAAATTGGGATAACCGGAGGGGATGGTTGCGACGTGAGGATCACATGTGTTCACGGAGTGTTAATGCTTTGCTCCGGTGCTTTATTAAAAGGAGCACCTTAATTACCAGTAGTTTCCCTTGAGGCCCCGCTGCAAACGGGCTGGTAGGACAAAAGATGTTGTGCAAGTTTCTCATTGCGAGCACGTACGACTAAATACGGAACACATGCAGTATTTTAATCCTGCTATCTACTGCAATTATTACTGCTGTCTTTATTTTACTGCTGCTATTATTTTATTTCTGCTACTGTCATAAAACTGTTGCTACTGATAAACTGTGTCGAGCAAGTCTACTTCCAGGTGCAGCTGAACTGACAAATCTTCTGTCAAGGCTTATAAATATTCTTTGGCTCCCCTTGTGTCGAATCAATAAATTTGGGTTTTACTTCCCTCGAAGACTGTTGCGATCCCTATACTTGTGGGTCATCAAGACTATTTTCTGGCGCCGTTGCCGGGGAGCATAGCTCTATTTATAAGCTCACCAGGGAGTCATACTGCTCGCTGCAATTCATTCACCATGGGTAAACCTCGTGATGATAAGGTTCGCATATTGCCATCCACTACAAGGAGAGGTACAACTCTGAACACTTCTGCTGCTCTTTTTTTTTTTTTTGAAAGGCCACCGGGGGGGAAAGGCTCCCCACCTGAATATATTTCAAAGTTGCCTTGAGACTTTGAAGCCTCTACAAGATGGGTTCAAGTGAACCAGAGAGTACGGGGGTTACAAAGGGGAGAGATAAACGAAAAAACACACACGCACAAACACAACACATGAAAGGGGGAAGTAGCCACACAACGACCATTACCAAAGGAACAATCACCAGCGCGACATAGAGGAGTGTCAATGGCACCATCGAAGGGTATCACAATACCGAGATTTTGCAAATTGCCACAACAACACCCGCACACTCGAGGCTGTCTTCACGGCGTGATACTGGAGCAGGGAAGTCAACGTGTGTCGCCGGCAAACCGCGAACTCCGCCACAAGGGGCATGATACTGGAGCATATGCAAGTCATGAGACAACCGACAAACACAAACCTTGACTTCAACTCCGCCATAGAGACAACCGAGCAACCTGCAAGGTGAGGTGGGCATGCTGCTCCATCAAAGAGCAAAGATCAACCGAGACCGCTCCTTTGACACGTGCTCACAGCAACACAGCGACCACCACCATGGAAGGACTTGAGCTTGCACAGAAACACAATGAAGACTTCAGAGGCACCAGACGAAGGACTGATGAGAAGATGGTGCGGGAGCTTTCACAGCAGAACAAGAACTGGAGTGAGTGCATGGCAGCACTGCGAGACGAAGCGCCTCGCCGTCGGATATAGACCAGCAGCCTCTATTGCCAGAGCAGGAGATGAAGAGCAGCTTGGGGTTCCAACGCGACTCCTTCAAGAAGGAAGAAACGATGCCTCCGACGCCATTGTCGTTGAGCATTTGCCCGGAACCACCGAAGTCGCCGGACCCGAGGCAGGGGTTGAAGGCACAGGAGCAGCTCAAGACTCACGCCTCCAGAGAGGTTAACGACACCGGATGTGCCGCCGTGGTCTGCAAGTGCACAGCACGAGCACGGGTCTCCCCATGAGCAAGCAGCTAGCCGACGAAACGCACCTGACGAGTTGTGCTTCCACTCCAGGCTTCTGCTGCTCTTGATTCACCGTCTGTTATAAGTCAACTTGTCACACCACCACATGCACATGCTTCACGTGCTGCTACTTCTGCTGAATCTGATAATGTTTCTGATGAATTTGATGATGCTTCTACTGTGCTTGATGAAAGAGGTTCACTAGGTCCTTTTCTAGATGCTACAATTGCTAAATCTAAACAACTTGAAAATACTGAAACACCTAATGAAACTCCTGTTACACCTGCTTATTCACCTGAAACGAGAGAAACTACTAGTGATGATCTTGAGGAAACTTATGTTGAACTTGATGATGACTTTATTGATGAATGCATGAATTGTGATACCTCTAAAGATGTCAATGCTATTAAAAATCTTCTTCAAAGACGTGCTGTCAACTATAAACTTTCTCCTGATGCTAAATTCGCTACATCTCCCATAAATATAAAAGATAAAGACTATGATTTCTCTGTGGACTTGTCTTTTATAACTATTGCTGAGAAAGAACCTTTTCGAGGAACTGAAAATGAAAGTGATGTAGAACATATGAACACTCTCTCTACTCTGAGTAGTTTGTTTTCTGATGATATTAAGAAACGCAGTTACTTTGTTACTAAAATTTTCCCTTTCTCATTGAAAGATGAAGCTAAAACTTGGTTTAATGATTTATCTCCTAGATCTACTGAGAGCCCGATGGGTTTAGTCAATGCTTTCTTTCAGAAATATTTTCCTGCTAGTGCTCAACATGCTGCTTTACAGAAAATCTTTAACTTTAAGCAAAATGAGAGAGAGAAAATGCCTGAATCTTGGGCAAGGTTTTGTTCTTTACTTAGAGCTCGGCCTGACATCAATTAGCCATACGAGGGGAGGGGGTCCTCGTTGCTGGTCTCGCCGTCATACCGAGACGCGTGGCGTGGCGGAGGCGGAGCAGTCGGAAGCGAGAGAGAGACAAAGAGTGCGAGGGAGAAAGTGACCGCGGGAGCGAGGCAACTGTCAGACTTTGAATCAGTCAATCGTGGCGCCATTAATGGCCATCAACCGTTTCTCTCCGCCACGTCAGCCTGACAACGGCCCAACCTATCAGAAACTCACTTAGGATACGTTGACTGAATAATTAGTGTGTTTTTCTCACACGGTTACTGAACAGTGGATGATTTTGCCAAAAAACTGTAAAGTAGTGGCTGGTGAAGCCTAGTCCCAATTGTGGTGGTTATTTTCAATTTTTTTGGAATTCGAGTTAATGCGGAAAAAATTGTAGTAAAAAATATTTTCCTAGACAGACTTCTCACCCGTTTTCCGTGTGCAGAAAAGTAACTGCCGCTATACGTATCGTAGCAGATGGCAATTAGACGGAGAAGCATATTTTTCGTGTGCATAGCTTGGCAGTTGAGATGCGCGCCGGTGTGTGCCATTACGAATGCAATAGTACGTTGTACGGTACCTATCACCATTGTTTTGTCCAAATGAACCGGCCGGCGCTGAAGCAGTAGTAGTAGTTAACCTCGCGAGTCCGGCCTTTGATTTTGCAGCTACATACGTCCACCGCCAGCAGCAAGACGGCCGACGGACTCTCGCCAGGAGATGGCGTCAGACTGGTTCTTCTTCTCGCTGGCCTCTCTCGGCGCCCTCCACGTCTCCGCCCTCACCATCTGCCTCCTCGCCTACCTCGCGCTCTGCCTGCGCCGCCCCAAGGACCTCCGACGCCGCTACGGAGCGTGGGCCGTGGTCACCGGCCCGACGTCCGGCATCGGCCGGTCCGTCGCCCTGGAGCTCGCCCGGCGTGGCCTCAACCTCGTCCTCGTCGACCTCGACGCCGCCAATCTCCGGGCGATCTCCGAGACCGTCAGATGTCGCCACGCCACCGTGCAGACCAGGACTGTGGTGTTCGACCTCTCCCTCGTCGCCACACCTCAAGGTAAGTAACCAATCAAACTTGTGCAAACACGTAGCAGACTCTCACGTATGGTCGCCATTGGCTTGGTAGGTGAGGAGGCGATGGAGCGGTTCCGGGAGGCGGTGGCGGGGCTGGACGTGGGGGTGCTGGTGAACAACGCCGGCGTGGCGACGCCGGGCGCGCGGTACCTGCACGAGGCGGACGTGGAGGCGTGGGTGAGGATGATACGCGTGAACCTGTGGGCGGTGACGGAGCTGACCGCCGCGGTGCTGCCGGGGATGGTGGAGCGGGGCAGGGGCGCCGTCGTCAACATCGGGTCGGCGTCGTCGGAGGCCATCCCGTCTTTCCCGCTCTACACCATGTACGCCGCCACCAAGCGGTACGTCGCCGTGTTCTCCCGGGGCCTCAGCGTGGAGTACAGGAGCAAAGGGATCGACGTGCAGTGCCAGGCTCCGTTCTACGTGGCGACCAGGATGGTGTCGAAGCTCCAGCTGACCAGTCGCCTCCTCTGCCCGACGCCCGACGAGTACGCGCGCGCGGCGGTGCGCTGGGTCGGGCATGACGCGCCGCTCTGCTCGCCGGTCGTTGGCCACCAGCTCCTGTGGTGCCTTGCCGCCAGCGTGCCGGACTTCGTCCACGACTGGCTCCGCCTGCGCGACCACCTGCGCCACCGTGAGCTGTTTCACACAAGGTCGTCGTCAAGTCGTCAACATGCCGCGCCGGGTAAACATGTAGGCGTGCCAACAATCAAGCTAGTGTACTAGAAACAGAGAGTGTCATTGCCTTCCGAGTTCCGAGCTCCCGTTATTAAAAAAATATCGAAATTTGTACTATTTACGAGTTTAAAAAAAATCTGGAGGTAGCCAGTGGTGTATTCCACCAACGTGTAAAATATGAATTTTAAATAGTTTATACTGTGAGCTAAATAAAAATAACAAAATCTGATTAATTTTATATATTTGAAAATATGAATACTCAGATCCACACTTTTGTCATTTTTGTGTCACTCAGTATTTGAAGTTGATTTAATCACTTGTGGGATATACCATTGGATATATATGGATTTTTTTTTAGAATTTTTGAAATTGAATAATGTTATAAACATGATTTGCAGCCCAAATACAACTTTTTGTCCACTATCTGATCGTTTGTCAGGCAGTTGCACTACTTGTTGCGTTTATGCAGCAAAGTCTTTGCTTTTTTTGTTGCTCTAGTGATACCTAAGGCTAGCCACAATGGGGAGTAGCTTAGACTAGTAACATGCACATGTTATTAGTCTATGTTATTACCTCTACAGTGAGGAGTAACTTATGTATGGTGTCATGCAATAATTTATTTATTACTCACATAAGCAAATTTGTGTTGACGTGTGTGATGTTACTACCTCTAAGTTACTCTCATTGTGGCCAGCCTAAGAGTGTAGTACTAGTATTTCATCATCATCACGCGCACACACAAAACTGAACATGCATGTGGTCTCGAGTTACACATACACGGACATGGGTGCCGTTTCCACCCTTCAAACTTGCCATTTTATTAATTAAGGATAACAAATTTAGCAAGTTTATTAGTGAGAAACCATGCAGTCAGAAACCGAACCAGTACAAACACCTTCACCGACACACAACCACCGTGAAAGAAAGGGCCGTCGATACTGCCCACCAGTGTCGTCGCCATCACTTTTCAACCAACTTTGATTTCACTGAGTATTAGCCACCTAGGAAGACCTCATCGTAGCGGTTTCGGGAAACCCATGCGGCTTATGCCAAACAGATCCTTCGTGCTTCAAACAGGAGATGGACGAGACACGCGCCAAAAAAGATCTTCACGAACTCTTGCCAGGTCACCATCCCGGCTCGAGTATCAGCTCCGACTTCATAACAGTATAAGCCCCGCAGAAGACCAGTCGGCCACGTCAGAGAAGAGGCCAACTAACAAGGTCTTGCCACGATCAAACCATCATTCGCCCTGGTCATCGTCGACGCGCAAGTCACCACACGAAACCTACACATCGCAATTATAATCATAAAAGTAAAGATAAGATAAATACAATTTACGCTACCCAATTGTAATGTGTTCACCAACAATGTTATGTTTATGTGGAGAGATGTAACGGTCTATATCATAAAGAAATGAATTGATAAATAAAATGAATGATGAATGGATGAATGATAGCATCATGTGCTATATATATATAGAGAGAAATGTGTGATATCCACTGTGACCCTCGGGTGCATATGCACAAGGTATCCACTTTGTGGTTTGTGTTAAAAGACAAAAAAAATGTCTCGCGAGAATCTTTATTTTAACACATTTTTTTTTTGTCTTTTTACACATGCCACAAAAAAAATATCGATTTTTTGTGAAACGACTTTGTGAACACATAGTATGTCCAGATCAATGCATGAACATTTTTTTGCAGTTGTTTTAACTATTCCAAACACATTTAAAATAAAGGGTGCATATGCACCCGGTAACCGAAATGCTTATCTCTAAAAATGTTTGCAGCTGGTGTCATTTTGAAGATATTTCATGGTTACAAGAACCGCAAATGCCAATTAGGCAAAACCGTTGTTAGATCATGTTTTGTTTACTCTTGATACCATCTTTCATACCCATTTTATAATAATAAATATGCTACTTTACATGGTGCCGACAATGTTTTTGAAATGTCAACTCTCACGTGCTCATGATGATATACTGTGGTGGATTACCTTGGTAATTGATAGTATTTGTCTAGCGAGAATACATTGCCCCGTGTTGTTCCATTATTTAAAGTTATCTGGAGAGTACAGCTGTTTGTGCAGTTTATTATG
Organism: Poa pratensis; assembly: GCA_947311845.1. Lineage (NCBI taxonomy): Eukaryota > Viridiplantae > Streptophyta > Magnoliopsida > Poales > Poaceae > Poa > Poa pratensis. The sequence goes on from CAMZMU010000082.1 coordinate 42,786,239, forward strand.
TACTCCCTCCGTTCTTAAAAGGATGACTTTCATTTATACAAAAGTAGATGTATCTAGACACAAAACATGTTTAGATACATCCACTTTTGTAAAAATGGAAGTCATCCTTTTTAGAACGGAGGGAGCATTATGCTATCGTGTGTTTTCCACCATGATCTAGCAAAAAAATTAGACACGTCGTAAGTCAGCCTTCTCCTTTAGTCATTAGACCAGCCACTATGTGGCGCCGATTCAATTGAAAAGCTTGTCTTTACTATTAAATGGGAGTTCGTACGTACGTAACTGGCAGAAAATTTCGTCCAACATCCTTCGTCCGCCCGCTCTCCGCGATCACGCGCATGGGCCAGGCCCAGACAAATATGCCGAAACGTTTTGTTTCGCTGCCTCCGCACGCCCAAGGCGCACCCAAAACTCACGAACCCTACCCAGGCACCCAACCCGATCCCCTCCGACGGGAACGTAGCGGCCGCCGGCGGAATCCCCGACGGAACAACGCCACCTGCACACCGCGTTGGAAGCCATCTTGGCCGCCGGGGAGCCGGGATGCGTCCTCCACCTCGTCGACCTCTGTGATCCCGATGAGATCCCACGTCTAGGGTTCGATCATCCCCGCCGCCACCCCCGGCCTCCGATTCCTGTCCCCAAGCTGCGGCCTTGCCGTTCGTCACCTCCCTGACGCTGCCTATAGCCCCCGTCTTCGACGCCTCGGCACGTGTCTACTCGCCGGAACCCTGCCGTCATCGACGCCACGACGACCTCCACCGCCTCTGCCGACGACCCTATCTACCGGCGCCGCCGAACAGCGCCCAAATCAATCACCTCTTCTTTTTTTAGTCCACGACTGATTTTTGCTGATAAAATCGGCGGCAAGGTGTCGACCAGCACCGACGTGGTCTCGCTCATGTAGCTCCGGACGAGACCATCTTTGTGAAGATGTTGTTTGCTGCCTAGCAGCGGGACGGGTTGCAGCCAGCCATGGGCGAGACGACTGCAGTTCTGATCACATCACGGGAGGTAATCTCCCCTACAGCTTAGCTTCATTTGATATGTTTACATTCCTAAATTTACCGGCCTCTTCCACTTATATTGTTCACTGTTTGGTCTTCAACGAACCATGTCTGCCTGTGCCAGGAATGAGTCTGATTATTTGGTCTTCAAGTTGACACACGTTTTGCTATGTGGAGGATCCTATTGCATATTTTCCCATACTTCTAGCAGTATTTGATTAACCGAGCTCATATGCTGATTATCTGAAAGCCTTGAAAATGCAGTATACTTGTAACAGCCATGGAGTCATTTTTCAGCTACTTGGATATATAGATGTACGTTTCAGACTTTCGGTTTAAGCATCTTTGTTCAGTATCTGAATGTTCAGTACAATACAGAGCCGAGAGCCGAGAGCGTACGTCCGTTTCATAGAGTGTTGCCGCTAAACCATCGCCATTCTTAGCGGGCGACGGGGCACGGCGGCGCGGGCATGGGAGAGAGAGAGCTACGGCAAGTACCTGCATGAGAGGATGCGGATCTAAGGTCGTGCAAAGGGAGCAGCGACATCGTCGAGGTCTGTAAGGACCCGAAGAACTACGAGGAGCCAGAATAAAAAGGTATAAATCTGATGTTTCTTGCTTAATGCCTTTCTTCTTGTCAAATTCGCTCTCTAAAGGTCATTTTTCTCTGGACATCTCTAAAAACGAGGAGCACCCATCACTGAGTTACCTATTATTGATTCCCAAAGTAAAGGAGTATGTGATTGCTTTGTGCTCATAGATGATGGATGGTGCAATTTTCTTTGGTTGAATTGTTTGAAGCCCATCGGTGGGGTTCTCAGGACATTGGTTTTTGCAAATTGGGTAGGGTTGTGTTTAAATTGGGCAGGAATATGTTGTTCATACGGTACAGAAAGGTTATGAGAGATTTGGGGATCATGATTCATGAGGCAGGAATTATCAGATACTTTGCATGGGAACCCTGACAATTTCGATAATTAGCTAACGTGATTAGTTTGTTGAAATGGTGTTTAGGGATCTTGTTGTAGCACTGCTATTTTGGCTGATTGATCATAGTGTATTTCTGTAGTCTTATTGGTTACATATATCCATATCCATATTGTAGATTCAATAAATTGATTGTTGCTTTTCTATCTTTTTTTTTTGCAGGCATGGACCTGAGCAACTCGCTGCAGCGGCACAACCGCAAACAGCCCTGGACATCTCCACTTCTATCTTGTTCCTGTAATTCTTCCATCACCATAGTATAGAAACACTATCGAGCTTCTGGTTATTTAGCGAGTATCACATGCACCACGTCTCTATGTTGGTCACAATATGTATAATTGTATATCCTTTAGATTCCTAGCTAATTTGCAAGTTTTTTACTTCTTTGTATCTTAGAAAAGGATGTGCCCCGTCCTCATCTCGCTGCTGGCACGCACATCACACCATATCACATTCTATGCCTTATCTGAATATTAGTCCGCTGCGGTAAGCTGTTTTCAGCTAGACGATGTATGAATTATTCATACTTGGCAGTTCCTGGCAATTTCTAAATACTTTGCCAATTGAACCAGTCTGTTTTGCGCTCAGCCTTGATTCTGAAGATTGTGCATACTCAATGTCCCTGTTTCTCACATAGACTTTATATGGAGATTTCACTGAAAACATCACTGGTTACACCGAGCATATGAGCTATCAAGATAATCACCGGGATTGTATTGAAAAAGTTATGCCTCCATCGCCATTATTTTGTGAACTCATCCCAGTCTCGGGATTATATTTACTGTAGATTATTTCCAACTTTCCAATTAAGGATAACCTTAATTGTTTCATGTGACATGTAGGTTGAAACCGGCAAAGTTTTCCCGTTGTTACATTCTTAGACATACTTTATTTTTTCGGTACATATAATTTAGCTCATATTTTTTATATGGAACCAACCTACAGATTCATGGTTACTAATCAAGAGATTATTTCTAGCCTATGACTACGAATGAGGAACGCATACAACAAAAATGAGATTCTCGTATTAGAAGGTACACTAGCAGTGCAGCTACCATTTTGTTTCTTACTATCTTGTTGTGTTAGCTTGTGATTTACTCCTTTGCGTTAAGTTGTACAGATTCATGGTAGTTAATCAAAGAATTTCTCACCACCTCATTGATCCCACTGCTGTTGGGGAGATCAACTTCCGAATTTTATCACATTTGGTGTTATTTCGGTTGGCCGGATCCAAGGGAAAATTTATTGTTAGGATGAACTGGGCTCCAGGTTGTCAAAGCAGAATTTGAGCTAGACGTCATTGGATTGTAAGATCGATCCTTTTGTGTTGTTTACCTCAAATGTGTGTTTCTGGTTCCTTATGTATATCACACATAGCAGATTTGCATTGCTTAGGCTGGAGCATTAGTAACGATCGTGTAAAGTAATAACCAGCCTTGTTACTAGATTTCAAAAACGAAAACCAATTTTTTTATGTACGTGCAAAAAGAATAAAATATGGATATTTGTACCTCCACAATGTGTGCTGCTAATTATCGACATCTACAAAACCGTTGTTTGCTTTATAGAAGCAATATCTTGCAATTTTTTATTTATGTGCAAAGAAATGCACACTTTTAATATTTCTGTTCAGAATGACATGGCTTTTCAGTTCAATATTCCTGCAAGCAATTTATTTAATATCTCACTATACATATTGGAGGAAGTATTATAGCCATTTTGAATCGGCATTCCACATTAGGTGAGGGATAATGGGTCGTTATTCCGCAACTGAATAGGGGGTCTCTTCCTTGCTTCAAGGGAGAGAGAAACAGACGAAGCAGCTCAAGGACAACTGGGAAGATCACCATGGTGTCAATATTTGTTGTTGAACTTTTCACAAGTGTAGTTATGTATATTTGAGCCTGGCGGGGTGAATGTCTCGCTGGATGTGACGGTGGTGCTGATGCATAGCTGGACGGAAGCAAAGAAGGAAAAATGAATCAGGAAGAGTTTCGTCTTCCATACTTGGAACAACGAGCCAAGCTCCTAGAGAAGGGAGTCGAGAGATACACAATGACAGTTGTAGCCGGGAGAGAAGCGCTTGAAAGATGTAACCACATACCATTTATTATACTGGGCAAAATATTAAATCTCATGATGTGTACCCACAAAACAAAATGATTATTTGATCAATATATGTTCTTACTGCATAGCAATGCATGAATATTTAGCTATGGTATTAAATGGAACAAGCACAATTTTTTGGCACATCGGCGCACAATGACGAGTAATGTTGTTGGAGTTGGTATAATGACGATGTTGTTGAATGAGGTGACTAAGCACGATAGTGGTGAACAAAGTAATTTGAACGCCGTAGCAACGCACGGGTGTCAGAACTGAATCGCTAGTTTCTGGCTGCACTGTATAGAACCGCACCAAATTGCACATGTGGAGCCCACCCAGCAATAAAGGTCTCCCCTCTCTCCACCCGATTTCTTCGCGCTAAAGAGGCCATGTTTGTTTAGTAGAATGAACGAAACAAACAAGCGAAATCACTTTCATTGTCAGAGAACATGATGCGATGCCGTGCACTCTGTTGAATCGGTCAAAAATCCATTGAAACCGCTTTTTTGACACAGTGTAGCCCAGTAACAGGAAGCGAGGGTCCGATTGAAAATGCTCTAATTATTTCTTTTCCTTGATGCAATAGTAAACCGGGTGCCCGGGCGATCTGCAATTTACAATCGACCATTGGATATGTACGAATCTGGAAACCTAGAAAGAGAATGTCAACATCGAGCGAAATTTAAGCATCCAAATGAGCCGACGACGCCGCCTCCCTCGTTGAAACCCAATTGAAACGAGGAGCACAAGGTGAGTCGACAGCTAGACGGCGAAATCCACCTTCGCCGCCGTCCGTACAGCCAGCCGGCGAATCAGCAGATCGGCCCTGCCGGATGGAGCTGGCGTCGCTGTACCGGCGGGTGCTGCCGTCGCCGCCGGCGGTGGAGTTCGCGTCGACGGAGGGGAAGCGGCTCTTCGCGGAGGCGATGCAGGGCGGGACCATGGAGGGCTTCTTCAACCTCATCTCCTACTTCCAGACGCAGTCGGAGCCGGCCTTCTGCGGCCTCGCCTCCCTCTCCGTCGTCCTCAACGCGCTCGCCATCGACCCCGGCCGCCCCTGGAAGGGGCCCTGGCGCTGGTTCGACGAGTCCATGCTCGACTGCTGCGAGCCCCTCTCCAAGGTCAAGGCCGAGGGCATCACCTTCGGCAAGGTCGTCTGCCTCGCCCACTGCGCCGGCGCCAGGGTCCAGTCCTTCCGCGCCGACCAGACCTCCATCCACGACTTCCGCGCTCACCTCAGGCGGTGCGCCGCCTCCCAGGACTGTCACCTCATCTCATCCTACCACCGCAGGCCCTTCCAGCAGGTCCCCTACTATCACATGCTTTCTCTGTTCCGCAATTCCCCAAATCCAGCAGGCCCTAACAAATAAGGTTGGATCCACATGTGTTCATTGGTGGATGCAGACTGGGACTGGCCATTTCTCGCCGATTGGGGGCTACCACGCCGGGAAGGACATGGCGCTCATCCTGGACGTCGCGCGCTTCAAGTACCCTCCCCACTGGGTCCCGCTGCCGCTCCTCTGGGAAGCCATGAACACCACCGATGAAGCAACCGGACTTCTCAGGGGGTACTACCTTCACTTTCTGTCTCTTAGCACATTTTCCTTAGCAACATGTTTTCTGTATATGCTGCTGCTGCTGAATGTAGTTTAGATTGCTATCTTGTACTAGCTCTTAGGTTAACTACCTGCATTTTGGCTGCACTAGTACTCTTAGTCGATCATTCGGATATACAATTTACTACTTTGATTCTGTGTTGACGCAGCAAAGAACATGCCTTCCGGTGACTAGTGTAGCTCCGAAACTCATGTCTTATTCAAGAAGGCCGTTTTCGTGTGGTTTATATTTTGATGTGGATTTTCCATTATTAAGCCCTATTGCAGGGAGCATAATGATTTTGTCAGTTGTAATTGTCTAGCCTTTTCCTTTTTATTATTGATTTGACACGTTCACTGGGAAAAAGCTCCGTGTATTCCTTAACTCTCTGCTACTTGAGGTGCCAGCTTGTTTTGGTTGTGATGTACTATTAGATTGGATAAATATCATGACAGACGTAGTTATTTAATTCTTGTGTCTGTAGAGTCGTTGACCTTGACATTTTCTTTAGAAAATCGAGGAAAACCGCCTGTTGTTCACCTAGAGAAGAAAATAGATTTGCTCCAGTTTTTCTCTATCCCAAAATGGATTACAAACTATGCAGTGTTGCAAGTTTATTCTTTATTCGTGCTACTTTCAAGATGATTATTGATTTGACATGTTCATTGGAAAGGCTCAGTGTGTTCTCTAACTCTGCTACGTGAGGTGCCTGCTTGTTCTGGTTGTAATGTACTATTAGAGTGAATAAATATTATGACAGCTGTTGTTATTTAATGTTTTTTTAAATAGTTCACATCATACTTGTGTCTGTAGAGTCGCTGACCTTCACATTTTCTTCAGAAAATCGACAGGAGCACTACCTGTTCACCCAAATAGATTGCATTGTTGCTCCAGTTTTTCTCTATCCCAAATAGATTACAGTATTTTGATGTGAATTTTCCCAAATAGTCCTTGAGGTTATTGCAGGGAGCATCATGATTTCGTCAGGTGTAATTGTTTAGCCTTTTCCTTTTTATTTATTTAACACATTCATTGGAAAAGGCTCGGTGTATTCTTTAACTCTGCTACTTGAGGTGCCTGCTTGTTTTGGTTGTGATGTACTATTAGATTGGATAAATATTATGACAGTTGTAGTTATGTATTTTAAAAGAAAAAACTAGTGGCATCATAATTGTGTCTGTAGAGTCGTTGACCTTGACAGATCACAAAATTGCATTGTTGCTCCGTTTTTATCTATCCCAAAATGGATTCCAAAATATGCAGTGTTGCAAGTTTATTCTTTATTCATGCCACTTTTAAGATGGCGGCATCTTCGTATTTTGCAGGTTCATGCTTGTCTCAAGGCACACCTCAGCTCCTTCATTGCTCTACACAGTGGTAAACATGCTAATGCTTACATATATCAAATGCAGATGGAAATTTTCGCTATTCTCCCTTTTCTCATTAGTTTCAGTTTTCTGCAGAGTTGTGGGGATGAAAGTTGGAAAAACATGGCGAAGTACTGTGTGGAGGATGTACCCAATCTTTTGAAGGATGAGAGTCTAGACAATGTTGCAAAACTTCTGTCCCACTTAGTGGAATCTCTTCCAGCTAATGCTGGAGATTTGATCAAATGGGTTATTGAAGTTAGGAGAAAAGAGGAAGGAATATCGAGTTTGAGCGAAGAGGAGAAAGAGAGGCTCAATTTAAAGGTTAGTTTCCTTTTGCTTTTTGTACGATGGTTCATACTCTCCTTCCGTAGCAGAGCTTGTAGGCTGATACTATGTGCTCACTGGCAGGAAAAGGTGTTGCAGGAAGTCCGTGATACTAGGCTTTTTAGAATAGTCCATGAATTGCAATATCCCAAGCAGCCATGTTGTACTTGCTCATCTTCAAGTGATGAAGAATCCCTTGCCCGGATCGCCGCCACTATGTGCTGTCAAGGAGCTGCATTCCTAGCTGGGAGCCTTGTATCAAGAGATGAATTCTCCTGCAGAGAAACATGCATCAGATGTGTACAAGCAAACGGTGATGGGCTAAATACTGTTATATCAGGCACTGTGGTATCTGAAGGCAATGAACAGGGTGTTGATCTACTTTTACCAACATCCCCGTCCAGAACAAGCCCATGCAATTCAGACTTGAGGAATGGGGTTGCCAAATATCCATCAAATGCAGATATTCTAACTGTCCTACTGCTGATATTACATCCGAACACTTGGTTTGGCATAAAAGATGAGAGACTGAAAACTGAATTTCAGAGTCTTGTTTCAACAGAGAACCTTCCTGTTCTTCTTAAACGTGAGGTGTGTTGATTCGATCCGAGTATATTGCAAATCTACTTACCTTTGCTCCTTAGCAACATGTTAGGTAAAGAAGGCGCTTAATTTGTTTTCTCTTATGGAGTTCATAGCAATCTTTGTTTTAAATGGCTCGGTATCCTATAACACATTTGTTATGAAACCTGAAATAGGTTCTGAAACCATCACTATCAACCAAAAAGAAATAGACAGACACAAAAGAAAACATAAATAAAACAAGAATAAACAATCGTGCTTTACATGAATGTAGATAGTCTTATCTGCTCCTTGCATAGGGCGTGTTAGTCTGGGATATTGCAAATTTGGACTTCATGTTGAATGGGAATGTCTTAGTCACTGATTGTTTCATTGTCTGGTACATGGGCCATATTAATTGCTCACAGCTTGCACACTTCATTCTAAGTTCCTTTGTTTTCTGAAATGGATTTTGTTCGGGTGCATCTTTACTGATGCCTTTTATAAAAAATCATCTTGTCACATTGGCTTTGAGTCTGCTGTTTTGTACAGATGCAGAAATTGATCTGCATAGCCTCATATAAAATTGATATTCTAACTTAGAGCATGTTTACATATAAATGATGTGCATCAAACTGTCATGAAAACATATGAGTTGCACTGTTGCGCAAGAACTTAAGAAAAATAGGCAGGCTATTACGCAATGATAGGAACAGTGTTCGAAAATTGCCACAGCAAGTTAAATAGCTGGTAGCCAGGCCGTCATCTACCGGTTACTGTCTTACTGGTCTCTTATCCAGTTTCTAGTTCTCCTTTGGTTGTACTCAATTTTTTGTTTCTTCGGCTCTTTATGAGGATCATCATTAAGGTTTCATTTATATCAAGGTTCAAAAAGGCGCTGGGCGTTAATTATGCGTTTTGCCAGCGCCTTGCGCTTTTCTGACCAAAGCGCACGCCTATGCGCAATTATGCGGTGATTATGCGTGATTAAGCGCTAGGCGTTTGGCCAACGCCTTGCGCCTATGCGTGCCTAGGGCAAACGCCTTTTTGAACCATGATTTATATTAGTGTGAAAACTCCTGTATCCGGACTGATATCTTTACCATCCCAGCTGGTACCAGCAATTCTCTACAGTAGATTAGTATCTCTCTAAAAAAACACTGTTATATTTTTCGTTCATCTTTCTTCATTTTTTTTTGTCCTGGACAAGCCACCATTCCATGTGGTAGTTCCGTTCATATCCTATGAGAGAAATCATAATGTAGTTTACTATCTATCATGAACTGCTGCTGATTTTTTTCAAGAATGAATTCGAAAAAGTCTTAATTGTATGCCACATGACATAACTAGATTATCTTTCTTGTTGGCAGATATTACATCTAAGAAGGCAGCTCCACTATTTGACGGGTTGTAAAGGAGAGGAAGCATGTCAAGAGCCTCTGCCACCATCCCCTTAGCGATGATGCTACGGAAGACAATCGCTTACTAACGTCTACGAGAGAAGCCTCCGTGGAGACCACGCTAGCATGATATTCCAATCGATGTAAAAAATGGGTCAATAAACAAACTTATTTCTTGAGGCGGTAGAGCATTCTAAGTATCCAAATAATAACTGGAGCCAGACCGACTTCGGGACCCTCCTGGCTATAGGTCTAGTTCGGCTCACTATATATGTATTTTTTTTTTGCTTTTACATAGTATTTTCCGTGGACTGGAGTATGCATTTGTTCGTTTTAAAACTGTTAGCATCAAGTTTTCAATGAAGCTATCTTGGACCGTTACGGAATCCTAGAATAGCTTGCAAGGCAACTCTGTCACTGCTTCAGCGCAACGCTGTTCGATTTGCAAGTACTACCTATGTTCCTTAATATAAGATGTCTTATATTAAAGAACATAGGTATTAGGAAAGTGAAGAAACATAGCTAGAAATGAAATTGCAGGCACTCGTTGGTTCGTGCTGATCGCGTGGATGCGTTGATGCAGTATCTTAGCATTTGACATGTTCCGGCACCATCGAAAGGGACACGCTATTTGGGTCTGCAAGAAACAATAGCCAAGTGCATGACTTGCATAATTTCCAGCCAAATTCTCGGGGCAGTTTGATTCCCTGCATACATCGATTTCTATAAAAAAGAAAAGAGTGACAAGGGTATTGCAACATAGGAATAATGAAGATGATTTTCATTGCCAGCTTGTAGCTCCATTACAGTGACAAGTACATGAGGATCTACCAGTCTACAATGGCAAGTTTCAAGTATGCTCAACTAATTTCCAGAACGTACATTTGCAGAAAATCGATTCCCGACAAAACAGAGTTCTTTCTCGCGGAGTGGGATCTTCAAACTTGTAGTCCAGGAGCGGCGGCCACCAGAGTGTTTTTTCTTGAAGCACGTCTTTAGGAGGAGGACAGCCCGCTCCTCTTCCGCAGCTTCAGGTAGTTTGCGATCCCGCTCAGCAGAACGATGAGGAGCAGGAGGTACACCAGAGAACCGACGACCAGCGCGTAGACATACACCGAGGTCCTCAGCTTGCGGCAGCTTCCCGCAGCGAAGGCCGTCATGAGAGCCAGCAGGTCAAGTACCACGATCAGGTGCAACACCTCGAGCGGCACGTCCTTCTTCCTGACGGTTTTGCTCAGCAGCAGCATGATCACGACGATGGACGCCATGAACGCGAAGGAATTGAAGCAGAAGAATATCTTGTACCGCCGGTGGTTGATGTCGTGAAGGACCGGATTGCCTGCCACGTGGCCTCCACCATCGGACCAGAATCCACCGGGTGGGTTCAGGCCAGCCTGGTACGCAATCGATGCTGCCAAAATTGCAAGAAGCATCAGGTACTTGTGCCTCTTTCTCACTGTTTTTCCGCAACCTGAAATTTCCGGGCTCTTCGAAGTAGCAACAGCTTCTCCAGCATCTGCGTTGAATAGAAGGCTTTGTAGAAATCCTATAAACTGAGCCAGTGGTCTTCCTAGTGTCGAAGATAGTAGGACCTGAACCATAAGGGAGACTAGAACCGACATTGCAATGATGCTCAGATAAATGGCCTGCTTAGTATTTCTGCAACTTCCCGCAACATAGGCAATGAGGAGGCCAAGCAAGCCCACCACCAAACAAACTCGCAGCGCATACGACTTGATTCCATGCTCACAGGATTCCTTGTTCACGAGTAATATCGTGACAACCACAGACGAGACGAAAGAAACTGAATTCGAGTAGTAGAAGACATCGTAGCGCTTTGGATGGGTATCCTGAAGGATAGGATTGCCTGGCGTGCCAGTGACATCTTTGTCATCAGACCATACGCCTCCTGGAGGGTTCATGCCAGCTTGGTATGTGACAGTCACAGCTAAAATAGCAAGGGTCAACAACAGACTGCGCCTTCGCTCTAATTCCTTCTCACTAGTATCATCCCCAGTCTTGTCGTGGCCCGAATGACTCCGCACTGGCCAAAACTGACCAACTGGTGAGTGCTTTAGCTTCTCTGACACCCGACTTCTCCATTCTCCAGGTATTACGTGTATTGCTATCAGGACATGAAGAAGAACATAAGCAAGTACAATCCATATGAACACAAATATGAAAATTGGCTTCTTTGTCTCCCTGCAGCTCCCAATAGCAAAACCTCCAGTCAGGGAAAGTAGGACCACTATCATCATTACTGGCAACACACGCCGTTTCGTAACCATCTTGCTCATCATCGTGTTCAGGATCATCATGATTATGATAATGGATGCCACAAAGGCGACTGCGTTGAGATAGAAGAATGCGATAAAGCGGGGATGGTTATTGTCCTCAAGGATGCGATCAGCAGCTGAATGATGATGTTCACTTCTTGACCAGAAACCACCTGGTGGATTCAGACCCGATTGGTACGCTAGAGATACTGCAAGAATGGCAAGAAGCAACAGATATGTGCGGGTCTTCTTCAGATGCTTCTCAGTTTGAATATCATCAGCATTTTGACTCCGTACTCCTTGATTACAGTCAATATGGCCATTCTCAAAATGTGCAGAAGGCATATTAGCACCACGAATTTCAGTCTGACTCTGAGTATCATCTTTAACCAAAATGCTTTGTTCAGCAGAGCCCACATTACCACTGGCTTCCATAGGAGCAGAATTCCCTTCCTCCTCTATGTCATGTCTAGTGTCTCCATTGATGTGAGTGAGAGCGACTGACATATTTTGCTTAACTGGAATAACAGACATGTTGGGATCATCGGTTGAAGATTGCTGCCTCATATTTGCAACCTGCTGGTTGTCTGCATGCTTGTCTGCATGCTGGTCTTGTGGTTCAGGTGATGGATGCTCTTGCTCTGTGCTAGATTTAGCAACCTTCATATTTGCAACATCCTCAGTATTTTCTGAATGTTGGCAGTTCACTGATGGATTCTGTGAGGTGGACACATCCTCCTTCATATTTGCAAAAAGTGGGTCATCTGTTGACCGAATCTCCAGGTTGGACACAACATCCTCGATGTTTTCTGATAGCTGGCTGTTCCCTGATGGATGCCGTGAGTTGGACACAGCCTCATGGGGCTCACCCTCTTTGCTACTTGGAGCTTGCTGGTTGTCTGCAGGCTGGTCTCGTGGTTCATTGGTATTATCTTCTGTTGGTGCATCTGTTGAACGGACTGAAGATTGATGATGGCTAGCAACAGAATTCTCCTGCTCTGCATTGCTTGAGTTTTTGTTCAATGAGAGTGCTCGGCCCAGTTCACCCAGGCACCAGAGGCTGCGTGATTTGACCTTTTCTAGCAAATTTGCTACAGGTCTGTATCCAAAGATTGCAGCTAAAAGTGAAAAAGATGCCAAAACTATGATGATAATAAACACCACATAGAATGATGTTGCTACCTCTCTGCAGCATCCTGCCGCATACGCAACGACTAGGCACACCAGGTCAGCTACCACACACACAATCACCGCGTTGGTCCTTATTCCATGACCACTCAATTCTGGGCTCAGAAGCAATATGATTATGACCAAAGATGCCACAAAGGAAGTCGAATTGAAACTGACAAATATATTATAACGGTGGAGGTAGTTGTCTCGGAGAACAGAAGTGGCTGGATGATGCTTGTAAGGAGGAAGGGCCAAATGTATAGTAGAACCATGCTCATTTTCAGCCCAAAAGCCGCCCGGTGGATTCAATCCTGCTTGGTATGTGATACTAGCAGCAAAAGTTACAAGCATCAAAATGAACTTGCGAGCGTCCTCAACTTCTTTCTCTAGATGGCCCCTCACTTGCCTGTCACGGACACCCCATCTGGTCAGAGTTCCATGTAGGATCATCAGCAGCTTTCTTGTCAATGCTTCTGGAATAACCTTTGTGGACACAAGGATATGGATCCCAATATATAAGAAAACTGCAATGACTAGAACCCAGATGTAAATGGATGACTTGATTGCTCTGCAGCTTCCAGCAGCATAGGCCCCCAGCAAGCTGAATAGATCAAGTATCATGGTCAATTGCATTGATCGGAGCCACATCTCCTGCCTTGTCACACTCTTACTGAGAAGCAAGATGATTAAGACAAGAGATGCAGCAAAGGCTGTTGCGTTGCAGTAAAAGAACACCTCGTATCGTTCAAAGAAGCCATCATGCAGGATAGGGTCACCAGCTTGATGGGCATCCCTGTTTAGTGTCCAAAAACCCCCTGGTGGTGTTAATCCAGCATTGTACGTCACACCAACTGCTAGAACTCCAAGCAGTACCAGATATTTACGCAGTCCCCACAAGAGCTCAAAATCAACATTGGTGCTGGATCCGTGACTACTGTGTGATGAATTCCTGCTGGACGATCCATTGATGGAATCCTGCCTAGTGCTGCCATTACCCATGCCAAACTCATCCTTGCCACTCAACTCAGTCCCTGGTCCCTGGCTATCCGCGGTGCTGGCCACATCAATGGTGACTTCGGACTGCCTGACATTTGCCATATTTTTGCTCTCAAAGCAAGATTGCAAGTCTCAGGCTATCAGTTGCTCCCCATGATTCCATCTGCAGCAACGGGTAAAAGGTTCAAAGATAATTCAAGGATGGTTCTGAACAAGAAAAAGCAAAGAAAACTGCTAGGAAGAAGAGGGACTTGGTGAAGTCTATGTCCTGAACGAAAACAGCAAAAAGAGAGCGTGTTAAAGGCTACCTTGCCTGCTTGACCCCCACACTGATAACCACAATATGTCTTATTTATTTTTAAACAAAAGCAACCATATGAAACAGTAATTGCGTATATAGACTTCTCGTTAGTTTTGTACTTAGTTGGCCCCCGTCAGCTGTAAAGGCAAGAGCAGATCGCTAGCCTAATGTGAAGGATAAACCCCATTGTTACATACCAAAACTAGATGGATTTCCTGCGCAGTATGCGTGGCTAGATATCATAATGCATATGTTCATATTTGAGAATAGAATTCTCCTCGTTATATCATGGTTGGACATAAGCTATGTTTCTCATGCTACAACAAAAGGCCTAACACTCAAAGACAGGAAGAGAAAATAGAAGACCATACCATTACCTGTCATGGAAAAGCATTGCAATGCTCACATAGACATGTAAGGTAAGGCGGGCTGCTCCATTAGCCGTGCACCAGTTCCCCAGCTGAGGTTGCAAGTTTGAGCTGCTTGATAATCAAAATAAGCAGCCGAAGATATGTCCCATTCATTCCTCTGGATGCCTAGATCCGATTGCTATCACCAGAAAACACACAAGTAAGCATTCCACGGGGGTAACAAACTAGTAGAAGGAACTCCGAGCGGAGAAGCGGCGACAGAGCATTGGGAATCTTGGCCTGACAACGTGTGAACCGAGGACAGGAACAGAAAGCAAGAACCATACCTGTCATGGGAAGGCGTTTGCCTAGGCTGCAGATTTGAGCTTGTGTCCAGAGCGATGGACTGCAAATGTGCTCCTCAGGCCAGTGAGGAGAAGCTCGGTACGCTGCGTAGTGTCGTAGCCGAATTGTTCTCCGTTCTAGCGTCAATCATGGTGTGAAGTGTGAACAGTGGACAAGGGGGGAGACGACCTGTGAAGTCAACCAAAAAAATGGCACAAACGGAGCAGAGACCCCACAGCGATACACGCGGGATGGACCCGGTCAACAGTCGCAGTCCAGGTTGACGCCTCCGGTCGCTAGATCGAGTTGGAGCTGCGGTAGCCAGCTCCGGCGCCCGCCCAGTCAGCCATTGGCGCGAGCACCTGACGGGCGGAGTGCTGGTGGGGGGAGGAGCCGGGCAGGCGTGTCGTCGAGCGCCCGGTAGGCACGCGCTGCTCTGCTCTTCCCTCCTTCCGCCAACATCGTTCGCCGCGACCCGGGGGTCCGTCGGTCGCGTTCCCCGTCGCGTGGGAAGACCACTCCTCGGCCGGGCGGCCGGCGGACTCGCGTTTTTTTTTTCTGATGAAGAATCAGCTTCACTTCTTATCTATTGCGCTCCGTACACCGCAGATAGGTAAAGAATTGCTTTACATTTTGGAACGAAGGAACTGCCATTTCGTCCGACAACTCATTTTTGAACATTGACGGAATTCTGAATCTTACCTAAAATGTAAACCAGACTTTTTAGTTGTATACGTGCGTCAAAATTTCACCAATAAACTATTTGCTACTCCCTCCGTTCACAAAAGATGTCTCAACCTAACTCAAATTTGTATGTATCTACACACTAAAGATACATGCAAATTTGAGCTAGCTTGAGACATTCTTTTATGAACGGAGGGAGTATTATTTCGTAAAACACTATAGCATCAAATTCGTACTCGTATAATTTCCTGGTATAGGAGGGGCTTAAACTGTAAAACAGATGACCGAACTAGAAAAGATAAAGGATATAGATACGAGGCCGAAACTAAAAACGTTGACTTTTACTACTCTTCAACACTCTCCGAAACCAGAAACAGAGGCGACGCTCTAGGATTTTATCCTCTGCTTGCCGCTCTGCGGCGGGAGGGGGTGGGGGTCTTGGACCTGCACGCTGTTGCAAGGTACCTAATATTAAATTTTGGTATGTGTCTCCCTAGCGGCATCGGCGATGTGGTGGCGACGATGGCGCATTGGAATAAGGTCTCTTCGGTCTCTCCCACCTCATCAATGTTTTTGGCGTTGGCGAAAGGCCAGTGAGAGTAGGTGTTGTTCGTCTCCATTGGATCTTGGCAGTTGGTGTGTCGTTCTGTTCGCTGGTCTATGGTGTGACATTTTCGATCTCTTCGTTCGTTTGGATCTATGGTAAGGTCCGGTTTCTCCAACCCTTGGTTTGGTGGTAGAGGATTGCAAGCCTGTGTTGCTTTTTGGGGTGTGCCCTCAGCGGATGTTCCATGTATGTTTATTCGATCTCATTGTTCACGGTGAGTGGCTATTGCGGTATTCAAAGCCATGGTTGGCGAGGGGTTTTGCAGGTGACCAGTCTTTTACTGATTGTTCAGTGCATATTTCAATCTCCGCCAGCCGTCGAACAATCGGAAGAAGAAGACGACCAATATTAGTTTCAGTGTATTTTTATTTTGTACTGGCCGTGTAGCGTCGATTTGTATCTCCTTTCTATCAGCTTTTCTTGATAAATATCAGATATAAGATACCCTCGGGTGTCTTTTCTCAAAAAAAAAAAAAAGTGGACTTTTCCCTAAGAAAAACGTTAACCTGTGATTGAGAGGAATGTGGCGCTTGTTTTCTCAAGATCAATTACAGTTACAGCACCTTTCGCTGGTCCGACACCGGCCGTGCACCAGGGCCTTGCCGAGCGCTTGTGCTGATTCGGCTCTACGCAACACACAACCTTCTTCAGAGTTGAGAACAAACTTACGTAGCCAGTAATTTCTGCTCCCCTAACCCTGTGAGTGTCAGTGTTTGTAAAATGGTACTCATTGAAATTGTGGCCTTGTCTCCTGGTCTACTTGCAGCGCAAGCACCCGTTGATCCGTGCTTATCTTTGTAGAGGCAGCATCTCTGCATTTGATATGTTTGCGTCGCTATAGGCTACATATAGCTGACTGATCTCGTCTGGCAAAATGGACTTGTTGACCAAGGCAAAGAAATCGTCAGCGGTATCTTGCGGAAGAGGCGTCAAGATGTGGTGTATGTTCGTATTCCTACTAACTTCCTTTGATGATCTCATAGAAATGGTATATGCCATCATATTACTCGAGATATTATTGTGAGATTTACTACAACAAGACAACTCATCTGTGAAAAGTACGCAAATATTGCCTCTGAAACACCTTGGGTCATGAATACTCTAACCTGGTGGACCGAGGCATAGCCCGGTGGTAGGGATCGTGCTGATACATCCCACCCGCCCGAGTTCGAGCCCCCGCGCTCAGTGGCGGAGCTAGAGAAGTGGGGATCGGGGTGCACGTTGGTGCCAAAACTAACAAAATTCATTTTTTAGGGGTGGCACATAAGGTGAAAATTTGCTATTTTACACAGAAAACAAGATTTACCGGTGTCCTGTGCACCCCCTTGGTTGCACTTGGATCCGCCAGTGCCCGCGCTCGCATTTTCGGTGCGTACGCACAGTTACCTCTATCGCAAAGACAGCCCTGCTGGTTTCTTCCCAGCACGGCCACCTTTTTTTTATGAATACTGTAATCTTAGACCACTGCTTTGTTTCTAGTAAGGACATGCGTATTAAATTACCATGGTAGGCGATTGTTCGCCATTTTGTTTATCTACTTTTTTTTGTACACTTGATGATCAAATTTTATTATTTATAATTAGGATGCAATTTTTTCTTTCTACTTTTCAATACATAATTCTGGCCTAAAATCCTTAATTCTGAAATTTCAGTTTTTCAATTTCGAAATGTCGTGTGCCAAAATGTTACTCAATTTCTTTCCTCACGAAACTTAGAATCTTAAGAAATGTAAAATAAAAAAATACATTCCTCATCTTAAAATTTGTTTATGAAATATTTGTATTCAAACATTGAAACTACAAGGCGTTTTTGTGGAGCCCCTTCACCTCCCAGATCTTTTCAGCCTCGGGTTCTCCGGGTGAAAGCTGAAGCTTCGGTTATGTCTGGAGCGGAAATCGGCGGCGGTGTCCTGTCGCTTCCTCCTTAGAGGCGATGTCTTGGAGATCTGGCCTTTAGTTCGTTGGCAGTGGCTTGTGTGGCCTTGTTCGTTTCACCGTTGGCTAGGTGGGGGCGCGACCTCGGGTCGGTGTGGAAGCCGGAGCGGCGGCTCCGAAATTCAACTGCGTTTGAGGTGATGGTCCTGGCTGCTTGGGCGGTAGAGGCGTCAACACGACTGGTGCGTGGCCTTGGGGCTGGGCGTGGAGGCTGGAGCGGCGGCTCCGGAGATCGCTTGCGACGTGGGGTGTTCGCCCTGGTCACTTGGGTGGCAGAGTTGACGACTCGGTTGTTGCGCGACATTGGGGTCGGTGAGGTGTGTTGTGTTGAGGGGGTGTCGTCTCTGGTCGCTTGGGTGGCAGAGTCGTCGGCTCGTTTGGTTTCGCAGCCCCGGGGCTGGAGTGTGTGAGTCGCTGTTGTATCGGTTTTTGGTCAGCTTTGCTCATAAACTGTTCTTTTCTCTTCTTCTTAATGAAAAGGCAGAGCTCCTACCGGTTGCTCCAAAAAAAAATACCTTCACTCATATGTGCTTGGACAGTTCTTAAAAAAGAAGAAGAATATTTGCTTGGACGGCGGTGGGAGGATTAGTGACACGAGAAAATATCCAGAGGAAAACCAAGCTACAATGGAAACCAGCGTGAAATCTACGTTCCAAAGTTTACACAAATTCTAAATGATTACAACATATCGATGAGGTGATGTTCTATAAGCACGTAGAATTTCAAGTTATTCATTTGAGAGGAATGTGAGAACTAAATTCAGCGGTGAATCGCGACAAAACAACGCAACATCACGATTCGTGCAGAATTAGTTTTTTGTAAATGACTTTGAATTTCAAATTTCACATGTTTGTACAATATCACCTTCCTAGAGTACCTGTTTTTTGGAACTTTTTGAAAGCTTTGAAACGTGATTTAGACAATCATTTATTTACTCAGTGATTTTTTGAAAGCTTTGAAACGTGACTTTGAAAATGGTTTGTAGCCACGCTGCCCTCCACGTCACCCCTTACGCACGGCCGCGCGTACGAAAAGAGCTCGCCGCTTCCGAACTCGCTGCTGCACACAACCTGCTCGGCTAAATTGCTCCGCGCTCGAACGACGCCGGCACCGGCACCGGCACCGCCACCGCCGATGAGCTTCCTCGCGGGTCGCCTCGCCGCCCAGGAGGGCGCCTACTTCCTCCAGGAGTCCAAGATCGCGGCCGGCCGCCTCGCGAAGAAGCTCCCCGCCTCCGCGCCTGGTCCCGGCCCCGGCCGGCGTCCCCGCCGCCGTCGCCCGACGTGCTCCCGGAGATCCTCCGCCACTCGATTCCCATCAGGCCGACGCCGCCTCCCTCCGACCCCTCCCTTCACGGGTCCACCCGCTGGGCCCTCCCGCCGGGCGGCGCCGAGGCAGCCGGCGTGTCCCCTGACGTGCTCAACCCGCTCCGCTCGTACGTCTCGCTGCCGCAGGCCACCTTCGGCCCCAAAAGGTGCGGCTCCGCTCTGGTCTGGCGTCTTCATATTTGCTTCAATTTTGCTGTCACAGTAGTTATATGTAGTATGTGCATGTGCTGAATTGGGGAAACATTCACCTGATCGTTCGTGCTTGGGTAATCAGCAAAGAATTGCCTATTTGTGCATATGCGATCAGCTTGTTAGAGCGGTAGGAATGCGATTAAGTCAATGATAGTGAAAAATCAATGGGAAGTTTAATTTGTCCGCACATTTGATCTATCACTAGATAGTTGTGGGCGTTCAAGCAAGAAGCCAATCACATGCCTGTACTCCAATATGATGGCTATATCCATGCATATGAGATATTTTTCTTTTATTGGCAGCCTGCTTTCTGTAATATGTACAGAAGCACTCGTTATGGGTCCTCTGGGAATGCAATTGTGTACTACTTGTGCATACAAGCAAAGCAGCAATGGAACTGTAATTTTCTGCACTAGCTTGTTAAAGAACTCAACTTGATTAGAGCATGAGGATATGTGTTAATTCCTTGATTTATGTTTTATAAGACGACCACACATTTTATGATTAAACTTTTTATGACCTGACAAATGGTGCCATTAGATATACCGAAGGAGTATAGCTTCCAAAATTGTGAAAGAAATACTCTTTATTGTCTGTGTAGCATCTAATAGTTCCACATGACTGAGAGCTGCTAGATAGTGCTATACTTTCTCCAGCTCCACCAGCTCCCATTCGCCGCCATCGCTGCCTTGTTTTGCCTCTACAATTGCACGCTTGAGGGATGATCTGGCGGCAGCAGCGGAGCTCTCCTTGTTCACCCGAACATTTTTTTTGAGAATGCTCGTGACTGGAGGTTGAAGATGATATCCTACTCCGAATAGATAGTGGACACTTGAAACCCATCCTTCAGAAGAGTGGTGGAGGGTTGTGTCAGGAACCTCTCCTCTGTTTCTTCAGTAACAAGATCTTCAGTTAACACTCGTACCGCTTTGTGCCAGAAGGTTTCTCTCCCAGCCGTTCATCTCGCATCCCACGGCTCAGATGGACTCAAGCGTCACTATTTCAAATCCGACAATGACGCTTTACACCTCAACGCAATGTCTCCTACCTGTTCACTCGCTTGTCGTGATACTAGCTCTATATGTACCTCCGATCTGGAGAGATTTGTGCATCTTCTTGTATTAGGGTTTATAACCCTTTCTATCGCCGCCTCTGTTTGGGGTTGGCTAGAACTTCCTCTGTAATCGGAACCTCTTTAAGTAATAGACTCTGATTCGTAGCTAAATTGAGTTCTTGCTTTACTTTGTTCTCTGATTCGATCAATTAGCTAGTCTGAGCATAGCAGGTCGTGTAGTATTTCTATTTAAAGTTGCTAGTAGAGCATTACCTATGGTCTTAGTCTCTCAGCTATTCCGTGAGGCAATTAGTTAATACCGTAAAATATAAGTTGGTGATGCATTTTCATTTTTTTCTGTATATGTTTACAGATGGCAACTTCCAAATGAACAGCCTTACTACTCATCATCAACCGCCAATGAGCGCCGGCGTGATATGCATCCTCCTCCCATGGACCCTGAGAAGTTGAAGGCTGTAATTGCTGGATACTCACAGGGTATGTATCTTTCCAACATTTTTGTGTTGTTGTGTTGGTAAAGATCTGTTGTTCTGACCTTTTTATTGATACAGTTGGAAAAGCATTTGTTGCTGGGACTATATTGGTGTTTGGAGGAGCAACAGCAGTGCTGTTGTACATGGCGAATAAACTACAGTTGCATTCAGTAAGTCATGCAACTGGCTCTAGACTGAAAACATAAAAAGTATATATATCTCCTACCTTCAAGAAAAGGAAAATACGCTGTGCCAGATTTGCACATAATAAAAATATAGGTTGTTGGCTACAGCATGCTTTTCCCCTATCTTGTTTGATAAAAACAATGGCCAAGACAATGGATGAAATTCGAGACATCAGACTGGCAAATATGCTCTCTGAAACAACATTGATATCTCCATTCAGGTAGACGACGTCAGAGATAAAGGAAAAGAAGCAGTGCAACCACATGCGGATATGATCAAAGAACGAATAGGTCCACTGAGAAAATGGGTAAGAGAAGTTCAGAACCTATTTTGTATTCATGGCTGTTGTACTTATCCTCTTGACTTTAAGTTGATTGTATTTCAGTGTTGGTCGAACTCTGGTTTCTTCTGATTGGTGTAACATAATTGACCTGTCTCCACATTCTGAAACTGTAGGCTGAAGACACATCCCGAAAATGGCATTTTGAAGGCGACAAAGAGTCCAAGGAGAAGTCTGTCCTTGTTAGAGAGCTTTCAAGAGCACTCGGTGCTAAGACAAGGCCGAATTGATCAATACCGACTGCTGGTTGTTGTTGTTGTTATTGTAACCTGTAAGTTCACCATTAGCAAGCTCTTCACTTGTTTTGTCTATATGTGTAAGACTACAATGAATCAAATCAGTGTACATATGTTACCCCTATAGTAAATAAAGCAGAGTCCATTTTGATCTGAGAAGCTTATAGCTGTATGCCTGAATCTGTGTTTGTCATATCTGGATCCCCCTAATTTCAGTGCTAACAGCCAATTTTTCCACACCAGTGAAGAGAATCTGTACAAGACATCTATCTCCACGTGCTAAATCGGAGCTGGTGAGCACTGCAGCAGGTTTTGCTGCCGCCGCGCAATGATTGTTGTGGGGTAGCCGGGCGTTGGAATATAGGATTATGGAATATTATCTATATAGGCAGGAGAGTAAGATTAGAGTTATAGATTAGTTCCGTATCGTTTGGATTATTACTTAGGGGTCATGTTAGTCGTCCTTTATTTGTCCTGACCTAACCAATCTTCTACTCCCTAATCCCCTATAACGTCTGTCCGGCCATCTTCATGCGGGTAGTTACTCAAGTTTGTTCCACGGGCTGAGTGGGTTCGAGATCACAGATCTGGCGCTGCCATCGTAAATGGCTGGACATATAGTTTACCGGTGTCTTGTAAACGATGCGGCTCCGGTTTCCACGGCTGGCGTTAGCTGGTCTCAGCAGCGCGCGACCACGCCTACTTGATACTGTCAGACTGTCAGTGTTGTGTTTTTTCAAGTATGAGTCTGGTAGCGGTAGGTGAAAAATGTCTGCAGGATTTTTGTTTACTTCAGGAAAATGGAAATTACAAATATCGACTTTAGAACAGCACAATGGACGCACAGGCTCCCAGAACCCTCTTGAGTTTACTCTGGAAGATTGGACATCCTTTGATCCTCAACAATTCTTCTTCTGAGTGGTGACGCAGATAAAGTCTCAGCTTACAGAGCACACCCATGGATCTCTGCTATGTTTTCTTCAATGATAGGACGAGGACGGTAAACTTGGTCTTCTCCTTCTCGAGGTGCTCTGCGACGCGTCGTGTATACTCCTTGAATAGCGCGTCGAGTATGGTTGCTCCGAGATGGCTTGTAATCAGGGACTCCATCACTGATCTGATGCACTTAGCGGTATTGACGCTGCTGCAGGCGCTGTCAAGAACGCCATCACCTTCTGAATCATCGTAAGGGTCCCAGTTTTGCTCAAATAGTTTGACATGAGCCATGTCAAACATGCCGCCTTCCTCGACTAATGCCGTCACTTCAGCAACCGACGGCCCGTAGGCTGGTAAATTTAAGGAGCTCAGTTTTTCCTTCTCCACAAGTTCCCATTTATCATGAGCGAAATTATTTAAATTCATGACAATTGTTTTTCTCAAACAAACAAAAAACTGAAATGTTAATTTTGTCAAGTAGGTTAGTATAATTTGATATACTTTACTCTAATCTACCTTGACAACAAGAGATTGTAGCGACTGTGAAAGCAAGCCAAAGAGATGGTTGAGATCTCCATTATATACATCCTCATTCTTCCTCCCAAGAAGTGTTAACACCATTTGCCCTCCAAACACAAGCTCTTTTTTTTTGAGAAGTCCAAACACAAAGTTCTTCATGACGAAGCCTCAGGAACAGGGAGAAGTCATTTCGAAACTGCTCTTGGAATAGCTTCACCACCAAGGGTTGTGTATTTTTGGTGATGTACATGTTTTCTTCATTGAGGTACACTTCTCTTTTGCCCTCAAGACCCTCCGGCACCTATGTATATGCATGATATAACAGTATAACACTAGTTTCACAATTATGCTCTGAAAATAGCTACGAATAATCTAGAATTCCACATATATTATCCTACTGAAAATTTGCATGGTTCCAGATATATCACAACAAAATTGTGCTCGCTTTCTGACGGACATAAATAACACAACGTCATAATATACAATAATCATTTTTCTTTTTTCGTAATAATCAATACACATTAGCACATACGTAGAATTCCACGATCTTTTCTTGTAAGTATATCATTACTTAGGACGTGTTTGGTAGACCGGTCCAAGACAGATATTCTCACCTCACCCCATTTTTGGTTGTTTGGTAGCCCGGGTGAGCTACTTAGGCCATTCCCATCTCATACCGAAAAAGCCTCTCAGCCATGCCCGGATGAGAAGCTCAGATCGAGCTTCGCACCTCAGCCC
Organism: Poa pratensis; assembly: GCA_947311845.1. NCBI lineage: Eukaryota > Viridiplantae > Streptophyta > Magnoliopsida > Poales > Poaceae > Poa > Poa pratensis. The sequence goes on from CAMZMU010000082.1 coordinate 42,810,276, forward strand.
TGCCCAACTCATACAGACAAAATTCCCACGCGTGGAACCCACGCGAGCGTTGCACCGCCCGCCCCTCAAGAAACGCCTCCTCTTCCCCCCCCCCCCCCCGCCTCCCTATCTCTCTTCCTTCGCTCCTTCCTTCCGCGACCTCACCCCGCCGTCATGCGCCGCCTCGACCTCGCCCCGCCGCCCTGCGCCGCGGCCCACGCTCGACCTCATCTTCAGGCCCGCCGCCCTGCGCCGTGGCCCACGCTCGACCTCATCTTCAGGCCCGCCGCCTGGAGCCGCGACGAGCACGCGTGGCCGCCTCCTCGCGCCGCCACAAACCGCCGGCCGCCTCCTCGCGCCCCCAAGCTCGGGGACGAGCACTTCCCGACGTTCCCGTCGCCGGAGACGACCACTTCCCGGCGTTCCGTGCGCAAACCACGATTTGGGAATTGCTGAGTACCCAATTGCTTTTTTATTTTTTTTGTTCAAGGTTCTTTGTGTAAGAATTAGGACCTATTTATAATTTCAATTACTGGACCCTACTCTCAGCCTGGCCCAATACATACAGGCCACCAAACAGCTTCCCATCCCAGCATGTTTTAACACATACAGCCCACCAAACACGGAACAATATCTCAACCCAACCCGGCCCAGCTCAACATGTCTCTACTGGGAAGGCTATGCCCAGGTGATACAACCTACCAAACACACCCTTACTGTATTTCTACATACCTGAGAGCGCCAATGGAGGCAGTAGGAGGAGTGGAAGAGATGAACACTTTGACGAGGAAAAAGCCTGATGTAGTAGGAGCTTGGTAGCCCGGAAACATAATATGGAGGTAATGTATTTCCCTTCCGATCCATTGCAGCTGATCTGTTAAACTGTTCGAGTGACCAGAAGAGCTGGTTGAAGTCGTTTCCTGGTAGGTCATTCAGGAAGAACTGAATCTCCATGTAATCACCCTGACCAAGCTTAGTGCAATGGTCGGCTATGGCGTTGATTACATTGGAGACGAAGATCAATGTGTTTGGTCCGGAAGAACACTAGAACAGCCTAGATCGGCAACAACCATAGTTTGAGGCAGAACAGCGGCGTGCACTTCTCTTATAGCCTTTTCAATGACCGGCCTAGTCTCTGAAATAACTATTACCTGCCACCATGCACAAATATTTTCTGTTCTTAGGAGCACAATGTAGAATAGGGTGTAGTTACACATTGGCAAAATTTGATTGACCATAGGCACACTACACGTGGTAGTTGGTGCAAACCAATGGAATTGACAATTTAAAATACTATAATTCCAGTTATTTTTTTAGAGAGGAGGGGCAAAGCCCCCAATTTCATTCGTGAATGAAACTGATAATACAACGTTTAAGTTCCAACTCCACGCCTTCAGGGTACACACACCCCTGTAAAGCATCCTCAACCTGGCTCAACCACGGAACCACGCCCAACTAGCAGCAGCTACAAAGAAAGGAAACAACCAAAACACACCACACCCCGCCGCAAAAGCTCCTCCTACACTTCTGGACACACATGACCTAGCTACTAACAGCTAAAACAAACTTCTTCTACATGAATGCAACTACAAGTAGGAGTTTTCCAAGTTAACTCCAACTACTCTACATCAGGCTTCGGTTTAGCCGCAGCACCAACGGTCCCCAGCCTTGCCGTCGATGAAACACTTCAGTAGCCACTAGCACCAGCCGCCTAGCCCCTCTGCGCTGCGGTTCTTGCAGTTTTGTTCTCTGCAGGCCAACAGGTAAATTATTTTACAAGAGAACTACACATGATTTAAAAAACGTATCACAGAAACTATTGAGATTTGTATCTCACAGAACTACATTTACTTTGCTATAATGGTCCAATACACCTCACATCCGTGAGACTGAATCTTAGAATGTAACTGACAGCAGAATTTGCGTGCTTTGCGAAATACCTACTTTTCTTATTTTTTTACAGGAAGCGTGTAATTATTCATGATCGATTAAAAGAACAATAAAAACAGATACCAATCACTGAAATGTAACCAGCACATATACGGAATTTGTGTGAACATTTGGGCCATGCATGTTTAAGTAGGTCCCACGTGTCAGGTTTGTTGCCTTGGACCCAGTTTATGACAGTATGTGTAATTTTATTAAGATGTTATATTGAAGTAAGTGCAGTTTTGTAAATCTTTAAGATAAAATGAGCAATTTTTTTGATTGTTATGTCAAAACTGTGTAGCTAATAGTACTACTCCCTCCGTTCCAAATTACTTGACTTGGTTTTGTCCAAATACAGATGTATCTATACTTGTTTAGTGTCTAGATACATCAGTATTTAGACAAACCCAAGCCAAGTAATTTGGAACGGAGGGAGTACGTGCTTTACTTGAATTATTTTCCATGTAAGAGATTAATGGATAAAAAAATGTACTTAACCTTGGAAGTAACCTAGACTGACTGGTTATTGGTTTTACCTCTGTTCTCTTTTCGTCTTGACTCCACAAGGGAAATCAGAATTTCCACACTCCACATGTTTGGAATAATATTAACTGTTAATTTGGTCCATTGTGTTCCATCAAATGAACGTGATTTAAAGTGTCCATAAGCAGAATATGGATTTTTCGGTGTGCTTCAACAAATGTGTGTGTGTGTGTCCAGGAGCAATTTTTGGGATTTTGCAACTTGTAACTACAAAAATAACTGGCTGCTAAGAATAGCACCAGTTTCATTTCAGAATATAAGGCATATCCCTAGGAGTCATCATAATCAAGAAGGTTATAGATCAAGAGAAAGGACAAGGAAGAAATAGCCTATGCTATCCCTGCATAAATATGATAATAATAGAAGACAAAATGCAAGATTTGTGATATATAAATACAATTTTTTGTGTGGCAGGTATTGTAAGAGTTTCAGTTTGTTGCAAGGCAAGTTCAATTATACCATGCTCTCATTTCTTAATTATAACCTTGTCTTCAACTGGAACAATGCATTGCATGAAACATATTTTTGCATGATAGAAAATAAGATAGAATATTACCGGCCGCCTAGAATTCTTGGCGTAGCTACTTTCTCCTTCCCCTTTGGACATGTAAAAATCATGTTCAATATTCATCATCTAGTTTCTGATGTTGCCAATGGAAACGTTCAGTGACCTCTTTCGTGAGGTGCCTTTAATTTATAGAGAACAGGCAAAAGAACTGTGCTAGATTTTTTTCCCTCTCTCCTACCAGGATGCAATATGTTGTCCACACAATGCGTGATTCTTTTCTGGAGCGACAAGTCAAGAAGATTCGAAGGAGCACATGATTGGGGAGCTGTCATCTCATCCTCTCATCTAAGATAGACTTTTCCAAACTCCCATGTTTTGAGTCCGAGATGGGCCATGCATGTTCCCATCGCATTAATCCTGTGATAGCTAGTACAAAATATGGGTGTTTTATTTTACAAAACCTCTAGCTCTTTTGCCTCCATTAGAATTATTTCCAAACTGTGCCAGGTGGGCGATAGTATCGTCCTCTTGCTGGTTCTCTAGCTAAGGAAATGGATAACAAAAAACTTGACATCCCCATTTCGTACTTCTGGCTATTGTACTTATCTTCTTGACTTTGAGTCGATTGTATTTTGATGTTGGTGGAACTCTAGTTCCTTCCGATTAGGGATGAAAACGGAGCGGATACGGACGGAACTGACTTGTGACACATTTGTTTTCATATTTTTTTACGGAAGCGGAAACAAATACAGAAACCCCGAAAACAAATACGGAAACAAATATTGTCGAAAACAGGAGGTGCTCGATGGCGACTCCCCAACCCCTCCACCCCTCTAACCTAATCGCCGGTGATCTCCAATCTCCGGCGACCAATTCCCCATTCCACTCCGACCAAACCATTCCCCACCCTCCAAAACCCTACTTCCCACCCAACAATCCCCCATGGCCCCTAAGATCCCGCCTGCATGGATCTGGAAAGTGACCTACTCCACCGCCAAGGATCTTGATCGCGGACGTCGGAAGACCTATGATGGCTGGCTTCATCTCTGGGCGGCCAAGGATTGGATTGCTCTCAAGGACGCGAAGGGAATTACCATCGTCGGCCGTCAGCTGTTCAACGGCGAGTGGATCGACACGGGATCCAAGGTAATTTTTCCTGCACACTATGTCACCATCGGCATATGTGAAAAATCCACCCCACAGGATTCTCGGCCTGGATCTGCTGTTTCAGTCACCGATCCTACGGTTCCTGAATCTAGTGTTGCCTCTGAGTTGATCTCTGATCCTGCTATATACCCTGAGGACTCTAGTGCAAGATCGCATGGTTCTACTCTATTGGGTCTTGATTTCACACATGGTATTGACTTTGCCAAAGAGATCAGAAGGAAACTATATTCTGTGGTTCATCCGACCCTAGATTCTGGTCACTTTATCATGGTTGTCTCTTTTGGCCGTGCAAATTTTAAACTTGATGATGATTCAGTGGGCACTGCTTTAGAGGCTGTCATTGGAGGTTTTAGTTCTGATCTGAAGGTCTCTGTTCTTAGTGACCGCACTTTCTCCTTCAATGTTTCATCCAGCCATGTGGGTTTCAAAGTATACAATTTAAAATCTTATGAATGCAAACAGTTCAAATGCTTCTTCCATTTATGGGGCCGTGGCGGTCCTAATTGGAAGAGAGAGTTCCATTTGTGGCAGAAAGAATGCAATGCTGAGTGGACGCTGATCAGTCCCACAAAAAGAAGAGCTCAGCTGGGTGTCCTTGCGCTAAAGAAACCAATGCCCAAGTCCATAATTGGAGCAAAAGATGCCCCACGTAGAAAACTTGGTTTCTCGGAATCTCTCAGTTATGGAGCCTGTAAAGGATATTCAGATCCGAAGATTCAGACAAAGCCTGTCTCTCTGTTCTTCACTGAAACCCTACCTTCGATCACTTTTGGCACTGTTGATCCTTCCCCATTTCAGTTCAAACAGGCAGCTAATAAGGGGGATGTTGTCACCTCTCCTAGCGCGGGATCTTCAGCTTCAATCAAGGTAGCAGAAACTGAGAACCAAGCTGGGCCGGAGGACTCGGGTCTTGATGGGCTCGAACAAGTTGTGACAAACATAGCCCATCGATTCTGGAAATGCCGTCGCTGCTACACCATGGCCCATGAAACTGAAGCCTGTACGAACAGGATTCGATGCCGTGCCTGTTGGAAACTTGGACATATTGAGAAAAACTGTTTTGGAAAGAAAACCCAGATTTGGGTTGTTAAAAAATCTGGTACCGAATCGGCATTGGACCCTCGCGCCAGCTCCTCTATTAACGCTGTCGTTTGGGACTCTACTCCTCCAAATCCACCTGACAGGAATCCACCATCGAACCCTCCCCCACCAAACCCTACCCCGCCGTCGCCACCTCTGGCCTCGCTGCCGAGCATGGCGCTTGATCCTGCTCGTTGGGTTCCTGAGGGTTTTGAGATCATCGATGGAGGCAACACCAGGCTCCCGCGCACCTTCTCCACGCCAATGATAGCTCCGCCTCGCACCCATGATGCTTACTGTGTGGCCATTGTTGAGCCAGTACAGCCGCCGGAGGATGAGCAGTTCTGGAGACAGCAGGTTCGTTTGTTCGTTGAGCAGAATCTGCAGAGAGTAGTTCAAAGTGCTCAACCTTGTCTTTTCGGTGTGGGCCTGTTTGAGATGACTAGTGCTGCGTCTAGATTTACTCTTGTTCAGCATGGCCCATATGAAATTCAGCCAGATGTTTTTGTCAGATTTGTTAACCATGATTTGTTAACCATGATGATCGCACGCAAATTCATAGATCTGCTCAGGGTTACCGCAGGGGATGGCTCATGCTTCTAGGGGTCCCTCTTGATTATCGCAATGATCAGGACATTGCTGGAGCAATATCCACCTTCGGTAGACTTTTACATTGGCATCAGGCTGACAGAGCACTTGATAGGACAATGGTTTTTGCATCTTTCAAATCACCACAGCTTGTACCTAGAGATGTAGTTTTTGGTAACTTCAGTAACTTGGGGGATGTAGAAGAGTCCTGGACTGCACCATGCTACATCCTTACTGCAGAGTTTGCTGCTGTTTTGCCTGCTGATGAAGATCCCATGCCATTCGATGGAAACCCACACCCTCTACCAGGACTTCTGCAGCCAAACCCGGGAAACTTTGTTCTACCTCAATTCCATGAGCTAGGTTGGAATGATCAGCCTTTACATCACAATGCTGTTGGGAAAGAGCCGTTGCAAGATGATCATCAGATGCACGACCAAGAAGATGCGGTAGAGTTGCAAGAGTCGGGACCCATGGTTATCAACCACTCTGAGAACTCTGTTAACGCAATACAGCAGCAGAATATTATTATCAATCATGTTCAGTTTGAGCTACCTGTTGTCTCCCTGGAAAATATTTGCATGTCACAGCAAGCTGTCTTTGGACCTGATTTGCCACCGGCTATGAAGTGGGAAAGAATCCTTGATATTTTGGTGCCTCAGCTCCTGTGATTCTATACTCCTGATGCTCTGAATTCACTCAGTTTTAACCACATCACCTTCTGCCGTATACCAAAGAAGCAATCAAGGGTTCAGTTGTATGTTCTTGATGATGATGATGAGCCGGAACAGGAGCAAGCACACAATGGGACCACCACTGCTCGTCGGCTGTGTTTTGATGCTATGGATGTTGAACCAGCTTGCCCCCAGCCAGAGACTGCTGAAAACTTGGAGATGACACATGCGTCAGAACTTGTTGTCACTAACAAGCCTCCCAGGAAGAGGGGAAGAGCCAAACAGACTGCACCTGATGTCACCTCATCTGTCAGGCGAAGCACACGACAGACTGTCAAAACAAATGGGTTTCGGCTTGAACCCATGAGAGATAGACCAACGCCCAAGAAGAAAGCAAGGTCTGCAAAACCCATGGAAGAACAAGGCACGCCTGCACCCCATACACCCTTACCCACGCTGCAACAGGTTGGTAGGGAGCTGGAGATCCCAGAATTCGAAATGACAGAGGAGAGGCTTAAGGCCCATCCTAAAGAAGACAAAAACCCTGAGGTTAATGATGATTAGTACAACTCAGTGTCTTCTCAGTCCTTGCTGGGCTGTTATTGGGCTCTTTCTGGACCTGCTTTTGTTGAGTCATGTTGTTATCCTGTCAGAAATTTATTTTGTTCAGTTTGGTGTGTCTGTGTCGCAAACTGTCAGAGTCTCCTTCAATGAAATCTGGGTCAGTGTCATGTTGTGGGTCCCTGTCAGAATTGTTATAAGGGATATCATGTCGGTGTGGTCAGACAGTCATGTTATCTATAATGATTATTCCTCCTTCTTCTACACATGGGTGTATTCTCATATTATTTATACTGGCTGGTTATTCTGGTCGGTGATGCTGCTCCTCTTATATAGTTTCTATGGATAATACACCTTCTTGGATTATGGATTGGAATGTGCTCGACTGGAATGTCCGAGGTTTGAATAACAAGGACAAACGACTTCTTGTTTATAACAAGATTGATGAAAGCCAGTGTGCCATTATTTGTTTACAAGAAACTAAATGTGAAGATTTTGATCATTCTTTCATAAGAACTTTCTGCCCTAAAAGATATGATAGATTTGTTTTCTCTCCCTCGGTGGGGGCATCTGGAGGTATCATTGTATTATGGAACAACTCTATTTTTGAGGGGCAGCTTCTAGAGATCACAAGATCAGCCATTCGAATTACTTTCACCTCTAAACACACGCGTGAAATCTGGACTCTAGTGACAGTATATGGCCCTTGCAGAGGACCTGAGAGAGATGCTTTCGTTCAATGGCTGCATGATCTACAAATTCCAGCTCATGAGAACTGGTTACTTGCAGGAGATTTTAATTTCATCAGATCAGTGGAGAACCGAAATAGGCCAGGGGCAGACATGAATGACATTTTCATTTTTAATGAAATTATTAGCTATCTTGGGTTAGTGGAGCTACCCTTGAAAGGCAGATCATTCACCTGGTCAAATATGCAAGATCAACCACTGCTTGAACAACTGGATTGGTTCTTTACAAGCTGTGATTGGACTCTGAAATATCCCAATACTTTGGTTCATCCCTTAGCGAAAAGCACTTCGGATCATACTCCCTGTGTTGTCAGTATTTCCACCACCATCCCCAAAGCACAAATTTTCAGATTTGAGAACCATTGGGTGCATCAGCCTGGGTTCACAGATTTGGTGGCGAAGGTATGGAATATGCCAGTTCATGCCCCCAACATTGCCTGTATTCTCACGGCAAAGCTGAAAAATTTGCGATATGAGCTGAAAAGATGGGGCAGGTCCTTATCACAAATTAAAAATCTCATTGACAAGTGCAATAAAGTGATTCTGATTATTGACCAGCTGGAAGATGAAAGAGATCTGAGTCGACCAGAATTCAATTTCAGAAACATTGTGAAGGCACACCTCAAAAGGCTGCTATATATTCAGTCCGAATACTGGAGGAAAAGGTGCACAATTCGCTGGGTTCAGCTAGGTGGTGAAAACACGATTTTTTTTCACTCAAAAGCAACAGAAAGATATCGGCACAACACAATTACTTTGATAAAGAATGAAGATGGGGTTGAGATGGTTGATCACCAACAGAAAGCAGCTGCATTCCTTAGCAGTTTTAAAAACAGAATGGGGGTTGTTATCCCCACTGTGCCTCTACCTGATCTCAATATTATTCTCTCTGAAGTTGGCAACCTGGATAGTCTGGTTGCACCTTTCTCAGCTGAGGAAATTGAGGGAGTAGTTAAGCATATGAAAGTGGAAAAGCTCCTGGACCGGATGGCTTTAATGGGATGTTTCTCAAGAAATGTTGGCACATAGTTAAAAATGATTTCATCAAGCTCTGCAACGAGTTTCATGCTGGAAGAGCGCCGCTGCAGAGCATCAATGGCTCTTACATCACACTTGTGCCTAAAGTTCAAAGCCCTGAAAGTGTCAATGATTTTCGTCCGATTTCCCTGACCAATACTTGTTTGAAGTTTGTAACGAAGCTTCTTGCAAATAGGTTACAACTAGTAATTGATAAAACAATACATGCCAACCAGTATGGTTTTATTAAAGGACGAAATATCCAGGACTGCTTGGCATGGTCTTTTGAGTTCATTTTCCAATGTCAGCAGTCAAAGAGGAAATGTGTGCTACTCAAAATTGACTTCGAGAAAGCCTTCGATACTCTGGATCATGATGCTATCTCTCGAGTCCTGAAAGCTAAAGGGTTTCCGGAACTCTTCATCCTATGGGTTAAGGAAATTTTGACATCAGGTTCTTCTTTTGTGCTGTTGAATGGTGTCCCCGGTAAACCTTTCGTTTGTAAGCGTGGAGTAAGGCAGGGGGATCCTCTTTCCCCCCTTTTGTTTGTGGAAGGGGCTGATCTGCTGCAGAGCATTGTGAACAAAGCTTATAGAGATGGTCTTTTATCAAGCCCTATTCCCATCAGAAGAGATTATCCCATAGTCCAATATGCTGATGACACCCTTGTGGTGTTACCTGCTTGTAAACAAGACTTGGAGGTCTTCAAAAACATTCTGCAAGTATACTCTGCTTTCACTGGCCTTAAAATAAATTTCCACAAATCATCTATGATCCCTATTAATCTCAGCAACCCGGAGGTGACAGAGCTAGCAGAATTTTTTGAATGCAAGTTGGGCAGTATGCCATTCACTTACCTGGGTTTGCCGATGGGAACTACTAGGCCAACTATCAGAGAATTGTCGCCGCTTACAGATCGTATTGAAAGACGGTTGACAGCCACAGCTTCTTTCTTGTCATATGGCGATAGGCTGGTATTGGTTAACTCTGTCTTATCCTCAATGCCACTACATTTCTTGCTTACTTTGCACCTGCCAGTTGGGCTCTTCGACGTAATTGACAGGGCAAGGAGACATTGTCTGTGGAGGAAAAAAGACAAGGACAAGGTGCAGTCTCTTGCAGCTTGGGAGATGGTCTGTAAACCAAAAGAAAAAGGTGGCCTTGGAATACTGAACCTCAAAGTTCAAAATGCAGCACTCCTCATGAAGCACCTGCATAAGTTTTACAACAATGACTCAACTCCATGGGTACAATTAGTTAAAGATTCTTATTATCATAATGTGGTACCACACACGGTGGTCTCATCAGGCTCATTCTGGTGGAGAGGTGTCATGGCCTTGTCTGATGCATATAGAGCAATCTCCAGATGTCAGGTGAAGAATGGGATATCAGTTCTTTTCTGGTCGGATCTGTGGTGTCAGGAAAAACTGGAAATGAAATTCCCTCGGCTATTTTCCTTTGCACTAGATAAGTTGCAGTCAGTTAAAGAATTCATGACAGCTGAAAATAGACTGCAAGCCTTTTATCTCCCTCTCTCGGTTGAAGCTTATGAGGAATATATGCAATTGCAAAGTATATTGCAAGAGGTTATCCTAGTTGATGCGGAACATGATGTTTGGGTGAGTACTCTAGGCACTTCGTGTATCTTCAGGCCGAGAGCTGCGTATAGACATCACTTCCACCACTTGGAAAATCATGTGCCATCAGGATGGATTTGGAAAAGTAAGTGCCAGTCTAAACACAAATTTTTTGCCTGGCTGTTACTGCATGATAGAATCAACACTAGAGACATGCTTGTCCGAAGACATTGGAATGTCTCTGAAAGCAATGACTGTGAGCTTTGCGTGGGCCATCACTATGAAGATTGGAGACATCTATTCTTTAATTGCACTTTCAGTACTCGTGTCTGGAATTATCTCCAAATATCTTGGCTCCCTGGAAACTCTCCTGCACAGGTTCTTGTTGCTGCTAAAAAAAGTTTTCTGGGACCATGCTTCCCTGAAGTTGTCATTCTCGCCTGCTGGGCCATTTGGAAGCAACGAAATGGGTGGATATTTAAAAACTTACGGCCAACTTTCAGAGGATGGAAGGCCTGCTTTGTATATGAAATTACCTTGCTTAGATACAGGGTAAAACGCTCTGACGTTAACCCTTTGTCATCATGGATAGATAATTTACATTAGTTTTTCTGTAGATATCCAGTACATAGCTTGTTCCTTAATCGGTAAGTTCTTCCTTGTACATTCTGCTTCTATCCTTGTACAGTGTTACTGCTTTTAATAAAAGGTGAAGAGTGAGGCTATGGGGGGCTCCCCTGCAGTAGAAAAGTTAAAAAAAAAACAGATACAAACCAAATACGGTGCGGAGACGGAACAGAAAGCAGATCTTTACCGGAATCGAGAGACACCTAAAATAATTAAGGAAAAGGCAAACAAATCAACAAACTTATCAAGTTTCTAAGATGAAATAAAATTATAAAGAGATATCCTGATTATATAATATAGTGTGTCTAAGTTATCAACTTTGGCAACATTAAAAATATCTATTATCGTCCTTGTTCCTAGTATAACACTGAAGTAACGACCTGAGTAAGAGATGATATGCGAATACATAGGTCCTAAACATGGTAGCTTCCGATTCTTTTTATTTTTATTCAGTTCTTTAGTTGTATCTAAATATTCTCACTAGAATTTCCGTGTCTATTGGATTTAAAATCACAGGGTAACAAAAAAAGGAAAGTTCCGTATTACCGGAAACGGAATTTCCGTTTCCACAGTCGTTCCGCCGGAATACGCTGTTCCGTTTCCGTTTCCGCATAAAAGTTTCCGTTTCCGTTTCCGTTTTGCAGAATTCCGTTTCCGTTTTCATATTTCCATTCTGTTTCCGTTTTTCCACGGAAAAGTCGGAAATATTCCGTACCGTTTTCATCCCTACTTCCGATTCATGTGACGAAATTGACTTTTTTTTTTCACATTCTGAAACCGTAGGCTGAAGACACCTCCAGAAAACAACATTTAAAGCCATAGGCAGGCTAAGGATAAGTCTTATCGTTGTTGGAGAGCTTCAAGAGCACTCTGCGCTAAGACCGCGGCCGAATTGATGATCAACACTGGCCGCTGCTTGTTGTGGTTACTGTAACTTGTGTGTCCACCATTACCGACCCGTCCACTTCTTCCAACGGGACAAGGCGCTGCTCTCACTCTTGTGCATGCTCCCCCTGTCGCCCCCTCTCCGAAGCTCCTTCTTATCTCCATTCTCACCGAGCCGCAGCTGTTCTCTCTCCTTCTCGCAAGCCCCACCAATCCGTCTCGATGGTCATGGTGTTGATGTTGCTTTCACAGACCCTAATAGATCTCGAAACAGGCTTTCGCCCCGCTTTATAAATAAAGCAACATGCAAAGCAAGTCCATACAAAATCATCACCCAGAAAAGGAGGCTAGAAAAGAGGAGCTGGGGCAGCAGCACAAGTAAGCCCAAAAAGTAGAAGTAGCACTAGGGGCAGGGATGACGGAGAACAGGGGGTAGGGGGAGGGAACATAAGGGAGAATAAACCCAGGCCAGTCGGCGCTAGCTACTAGAGGTGGAGGAGATGCGGCGCGCGGTCTCCATAAGTCTGTCAAGCATGTCATCAAGCTGCCCCCTGTCGCGCTGCCTAGCAAGCGGGTGCCACTGCTGCAAGAAAGCTAGAAATTTAAACATGGAGTCAGAGGCACGTCGAAGAAATACTCGCTCAATCACCATATTATTACGAATCGTCCAAAGAGTTCACGCCATCGCGGCGAACACCAACCAGAAAAGGCGTCGCCTGTTCCCGGTACGGTTCGCCTGGGTTTCAAGGAACTCGCCAAGGTCAGAGGCCTGCCAAGCAGGACCAAGCGCCTCGTGGACGAAGTTCCATAGTAATCTGGCCGCAGGACAGCTAAACAGGATGTGGGTTCCCGTTTTGGGGATCCCACAAAGGGGGCAAAGCCTAGTTCCCGGTCCACGTCGCTTTCGGACCTCGACCCCTGACGGGAGGCGGTCCCTAAGGAGTTGCCACACGAAGATTTTGATTTTTAAGGGGAGAGGGGCCTTCCACAACGGGGAGGCCCAGGCTCTAATTGGACCACTGAAAAGACTCCAATAAGACGACTTTGCAGAGAAGGTCCCAGAGGGCGCAAGGTGCCAGGACACCAAGTCCTGGCCCTCTGGCAACGCCTTCGGAAGCGAACCCTGTAACTCCATCCAAGCCGTAGCCTCGGCATGGCCAAATGTTCGTCGGAACGAGATGTTCCAATTCCCATTTTGCACTGCCGAGGCCACCAACTGCATCGGGTCTGAAAAGATAGCAAAAAGGGAAGGGAACCTATGTTGTAACGGACTATCACCAAGCCATGGATCCACAGGCTCTAATAGATACATCTAAAAGAGACTATATATCATTTCCAATCATTTACGTGCAAACAAAAATCAAACAGCAATGTGCATTTGAATACGACAACATATAGTTGAATCAAAACCAAGAAAAAGAAAGAAAAAAACGCTTACATATAAAAACGAAGTAGCTGTCATCAAGTGGCATGTAAACAACCTTACATATTCATCAGATTGCTCAGGTCAACCCAAACCAGCCTGGCCATGATGTTGATGTTGCTGTGCATGCTCTACATACCATCTACGCTGTTTCATCTTGTCTATATGTCCAAATACATTGTTTATATGTCCAGATATATCATTAGAGACACAATAACATAACAAAGGAAACTAGGAGAAGACTTTTTGGGTGTATGATCCTGCCCTGCCAATATAAATGAAGGGACGCTGGGTGGCGACCGGCGACTCACACACAGAGAGGTATCAAATAAGCCAGAGCCATACGCCCAAATAACCATCAATGGCTACTGCTGACAAGGAGCAGGTCATCCCCATCCCCATGGTCGATGCAGACGAAGCGCACACGCTAGTGAGCTCGGGTCATGGCTACATCGATGTGAGGTGAACACCCCCCTCCTCACCCGCTCTATCTATTTCCTTCTCTGGCAAACGGGATTGATGGATGGATGTGTGAAATGATCAGGATGTCTGAGGACTTCGAAAAGGGGCACGCCGACGGCGCTCGCAACATTCCCTACTACGTCCAAGTGGCTCCCGAGGGTCTGTTACAAATTCAAGAAATGTTTTTTACTTTCTAAATTTATGCCATATGATCTTACTTGTTTTATTATCCTAAGGGAGGGAGAAGAATCCACACTTTGAAGAAGAGGTAGCTGCACTCTATGGGAAGGAAGATCACTTTATTGTGGTAATTTGTTGCAACTCTCAGCTCATGGTCCTCCTTTTGAAAATAGATAATGTTCAGATATTCACACGCCATCCAACCTTCATCCATTCCTTGACCGTCATTTTCTATATACACTTATACAAGTTTATCCTATAACATTAACCTTGGCTCAAGTACTCTTTTCTCATTTCGGATCCTTGTTTTCATGTAGGGTTGCTTTACAGGCACACGATCCAAGCTCGCAACCACAGACCTTCTAAACGCGGTAATTTCATCAAGGCCTGCCTATCTCAAACCGTACTCAGATCTACTAGGGTTCTTTGTTGCTGAACCAACATTTGAGTGTGCAGGGTTTCAAAACGTGAGCAATCTCCAAGGCGGTTACCGCGCCTTTCTCCAAAGTGCAACTCAGCAACCCACCAATGATCCGCAGCCGTCTGCCGATTGAGCTATCCAGGAATCCCAGTTTGTGATCATCATCATATATATAATTGAAGTGGGAGAAATAAGTTGCTCGCGGGTTGTATTTCTTGTCCATGTACAGACACCCAAAGTGGTTTGGATTTTACAAGTGTGTGTGTATGTTTCAGGAAGATGGTGTAATAATTCGACCAAACGCTGAAATTTTATTCCCAATTGGATTTTCTGTTTGCAGCTGCGTGTGCCCTGGTACTTGAGTTTTCTCACAGAATCAGATCAAACATAGATGTCCAACCTGGAACCATTTGTTGCCTGCCTGTGGTACACGAGGTCAGAGCAAGAATTTTTCATCCCTAAATAAGATCACTACTGTCAGTTGCATGCAGGTGTTATTGCATGAGATTTTCTGTTATCCATAGCAAAGCAGCGGACAAACTATAAAAACAATGTGATATGCTATTGCAAATTTGCAATACTATATTTTCTTGATCACGATATCATTCCATGGATTGAGCCGCCTACCAGAGTGTAAGGATTTCCACTAGAAAGAATCAAATATTTACCGAGCTTATTTCACATACAAAAATGTTACATTGAGAAGCACATCCCGAGATTGTTGGATGTTTCTCAGAGGAAAATTTCGCCTTTCAAATGGGAACATTTATTCTGAACTGTAAATTTATACCCATATCTAAAATCCCAAGAGCTCATTATGCAAAACAGATAAGGGAAAACCTGTATTATGGCTGTATTTTCAGTTGCAGAGGGAAAATGGGTTTGGCCTATCGAACTCCTAGACAGCAGAAGCATTATTGGCTTCACTGTTGTTCTGCTGTGACCACAGTTCGGCATATCGCCCGCCCTTTGTCAGAAGATGATCATGCGGGCCCTGTTCCACTACCGTTCCATTCTCCAAGACAACGATCTGAAAATCGACATGAAACATGACTTCTTTAGGAATCACAGAAGCGATGACTCCAACAAGTATTCTTCACTATTGAATACACTGGAAAGATTTAATGTTCAGAAATATCAATGAATTCAAAGCATGCTGAGATTTAGCCTGTTTAGCCATTATTCGGATAACTGTCTCAAATTCGCAACAAGCCATGGTTTTCACAAAGTTCTCTGTTAGTACTGTTCATGAATGTGCATACCTGATCGCACTGCATTGCAGTTGTGAGTCGATGAGCGATGAAAATTGAGGTTCGATTAGTGGATAAAGACTTGAGGGAATTCAGAATCGATGCTTCGGTTGTGCTATCAAGAGCACTTGTAGCTTCGTCACATAATCTGGTCCAAGTCAGATAAAGAAAGGAAATAGATTAAGAACAATAAGGTCAGTTGACACTGAAATTCAAATGCGAGAGGGAAGGAGCCAGACAACAAAAGCAAGGGGCACTGACAGAATGGAAGGTTCCTTCAAGAATACACGAGCAATTGATACACGTTGCTTCTCACCGCCACTCAACTGCAAAATGGCCATAATACATTTTTGAGATATGTTGAGCTGCTGGCTATACAATAAGTTACAAAATGTCCCTTTTTTGCACATAACCAAGACAATGGCTCACCTTCAATCCTCGCTCTCCAACAACTGTGTCATACTTGTCAGGAAAGTTCATGATTGTATCATGAATGGAAGCACGCCGAGCAGCATCATAAACCTATATGTAAATGAACATTAGCTTTCCAGAACAAGCATATGACTGCAACTCCAGAATGTATTGGAAGAAGACCATGCCTCATCATCTTTTGCTGATAACCGCCCATACTGTATATTATGCTTAATTGTGTCATTAAAAAGTACCTGCAGTGAAATTAATGGTGTAAGCTCCGTTGTACTAGGAAGAGTGCCTAGTGACATAACGTATATTAACATAATTTTCCTAAAAAGCTATTTGGCGGAGCAACTACAATTTACTCTATCTTACTAAACGGAAGAAAGTTTTAACAGGGCATAGTTCTTTCCATTATCTTTAGGTAATCTTTATATTAAAAAATCCCACATGTAATGCTATTTTGGTATTTTCTCACTAAAATGGATTCATGGTTGGGTACCTAACAAAGAAATATCAGAGGATGTCCAGCTATTATAATAGCAGCAGAAGCTTTAAGTTTGCAAGAAAGGATATCTAGCCAAATTGCTAGCATGTAATAATTCATGTTTGGCTGCCTAATGAGTAATTACTGAGGACAGTAAGAGTAAGAAAATTTGAGCGGTCACAGAGATAAAATATCGGAGGGATAACCGTATCCTGTGGTACGACACCAATACAATCCCGAAGACTCTCTAGTGTGACGCCCGGATGTCTTGCCCATCTATACGTATCTACAGAAAAAAATATGACGAGATACATCACAATAATGGAAATTTGATGTACGTCAAATCGTCAACAGGAAACAGGTTGGAAGATAGATGTTTTTGGGTACTTACCGATCCTGAAGTCGAATCGAAAAGCCTGAATAGAAGTCTAAGTATGGTTGATTTTCCTGCAGAACAAGGTCAAGTTATCGAACAAGCTCATTTACCTGCAAAAACTTGAGAGGTGCTAGTAAATGCTATTGCTGAAAGAAAGTTAGTAAAGCTATTTCATGGCCCACAATAAAACAACATCTCCAAAACGTGCTGTCAATCAAGTACACAAGATATGGACTCAATCGTCTATGGACCCTGCTTTTCCTTTCAAAGCGAGCAAGGAGATTCTGCAGTGTGTTGGCAGTGCATTGGGGCTCGACCGATCAGATGTCTTTGGATGGACCTGCAATTTCTCGCCGATGTCCTGCCTTGCACACTCTGCGAATACCCCATCACTTACCTCAGCTTGCAGCTTTTGCTATGCAGATTGCGCAATTCAGAGCTGCAGCTCCTATGAACATAATATAACTGATAGAAATCTAGTTTCAGGTCTATAGTTCCAAAAAGTGTTTAACATTTTTCACCAAATAAGGAGATTAGTTTTACCGCTGCCACTAGTTCCGACAATTGCCAGACTTTTTCCTGCGGATACAGTGAAAGAGGCGCCGTCAAGAATCTTTCTTTCAGGTATGTACCTAGTAGTCAATAAGAGTATGACAGTAAATCAGATTATTCTACTTTACACCTGATACTACACAGTGGATCTACTTAACGCCTTGGTGGACCTCTTAATGCTATATCTAGAATTAATTCTTGATAGTTATTGTTAAAATACAATAATCCCTAAGCGTGCCATCCGAACATCTTCATGGTGGTAGTTACCCATTTTGTTCCACCAAAGCAGACCGAAGTTTACTTGAAGACAGAAAAAACAGCAGCATCTAGTTGTACTAATGGTTAAAATACAATAATCTCCTGAGAGCTCTGTTGATTTGGAACACACTTTGTTTTTCTTTTAGGAAAAAACAACAATTTCATTGATTTTGACAAATTAATGAAGGACAAAATTACCCAAAATGAACGTTCTCAAATTCAACGCATCCTCCTTTGAACTGCAATTGTTCTGCATGAGGCTCGTCCTTTATTCCAGGTTTTTCCTACGAAAACAAGAAAATAATAGCCTAAGTCTCTCCGATCACCATTATGGCTAAATTAGAACTGAAAACCATTAAGCGCAAAGTAATATGGATAGAGGATAAGAAACTTTTACCTCAAGCAAGTGGAAGATGGACTTCATGTCAATAAGGCTTTGTCTAAATTCTCGATAGACACCCCCAAGGAAATTCAGAGGCCATGAGAGCTGGAATAGAAGTCCATTAACCATGACCTGTATGCCAATATTTCATTAAAAAAAATCAAATGTCATTGCAATACAAAAGAAAAACAAAAGGTGGGAAAAGGTGAAATTTCACACTAAGTAATGGTGTAAATATAACAATGGTTTTAATTGTTCCGTTTAGTTACACATTTTCACAAAATCACTTATAAGAATGTAATGGTAGAAGATACAAAACTCAGATGGTTGACATAGAGAATTACCAAATCACCAACAGTTAGAGCACCACTCATGACACCATATGAGCTCAAAACCATTGCCGTGGATAAAGCCGAGCTCAATATAACATTTTGACCAAAGTCAAGGTAGGCAAGGCTACTCTGGGTTTTGAGTGCAGCATCCTCATATTCTGAGCATATTGAAGAAGTACTTAATATATTGAATATATTTAACAAAATCAACTTATGGCATCAGCCACTGTTACTCACCAATTGGGATCAATCAAATATATGAAGCACTTTCTATACAACTCACACAATCCTGAACAATTTTTGAGATTTTAAAGATCATTTCCAGAATTCAATAATAGTAGGAGTACTATCTTTTTCTTTTCTAGAACATAACTGAACATATCCAAATGCGGATGATAGCCATCATAATTTTAACATATGTAAGAGAACAGTGCTGGTTGTCTTAGAATGGTGACCACAAATTTAACACCAGCGGGTCAAAGAGAAGAACAAAAGAACACATAGCTGTGCATTCGCACTCTACAATGAAAATTCTCCCAAGAAACATATTTACTCACGTTTTAGATATTTATCATACTTCTCTACTTCAAATCGTTCGTTCTTGAAGTATTTGACAGTCTGTATACAACCAAAGGAAGACTGGTAAGAAGTTGCTATAGTACAATACAAGCGGGCAACTTGGTGGAACAGACACCAGACCGATAGAAAACCACGAGATGACCTCATAATTCAGAAGGGAATCAACTGCCACGTTACTAGAAGCATTGTCAGCTTCATTCATGGCTGTCCTGAACTTCGTCCGCCACTGTTGCAATTAGAGTTACGCATGATTAAAACAATACCATTATAAGATATACTGAATGTTTGTCATAAAAGGAAGAGTAGAAGATCCTAAGAGTAAGAGGTCATGGGAGATGACAGAATACAGTGTTTTCACCTGTGTGACAACCAAAGTGAAAGCAATATAAGTAGCAACAGAAGCTGAAGTAAGCCAAGCAAAAGTTGAACCAAAGTTGTATGCCAGAATAGTTGAGACCATGCCAATCTGTAAATGAGAAGCAAAAACAGAAGGAAGGTGTGAACTGACAAAAGAGCCCAAAGAAAAGGTGAGGTAGATTACCAAGACAAAGATACCAATATCACAGGCAACAGGCTCAACTGATGGACTGGAACAGTCAGAGACAATAATTTATATTTACCTCTAATATCGTGGGAACAATATTGAATACCATTATTGTAAGAAGGCTATTTATGGCACGGCTGCCTCGGTCAATTATGCGATTTAGAGCACCAGTTTGCCGGCTGAAGCACAAATTGGATAAGGAAACATAAGAACTCAAATATTCTCCATTAGTACCAAAACTCACCTAGTATATAGATATTAGTATTGGATTCTTATAACTTATCTCAATATTGACTTACATAATACAAACTACTCCCTCACTCACTGAGTCGATATTTAAAAAAATACAATTAGCCAAAGCAAACCAATCAATCTATAATTCGTGAACCATCTAAATTACTCGTACTGTTTTCGCCATATAATGTGTTTTCTGTCAGTACAATGAATAATGTATTCACTCAGAAAACAAGCACTTTCTAAGTACCTGAGATGATAACGAAGATCAAGCTCATGCAAGTGAAGAAATGCCTGCAATACACGAGTACAAATTATGGTAATACTACAAGCATCTGCAGATCAAAATAAACAGTATTCTATCACTAGTTAATAGTCAGCCAACAACTGGAACTGGATGCAAATGTCCACATGACACTGATAGTGAGTGTTCCTTATTTGGATATAAATATATAGGAGAAGTGCAGAATTACATATAACGAAAATCTCTATTCAAAAAACATATGCATCGGAACACCTAGATAGCCTCAAGGAACTAAAAATGATCAAACAACTTCAAAAAGTGGTAACACGGAAATGAAAAAAGATTCAAAATTTACCATTCTGCAGACTGAGCGGGTGGTTCTCAAGGTTACTTTAGAAAATAAGGCATTGCGCAATTCTGCAAACAGGAAATTTATGATAATAAATAAATCATACAGTAAAGAGAAAATCTGTAAAAAAACATTGCCTATTCCCATAATCACAAATGGAGTTTCACCAGCTTTTCAGGAAATAAGATAATCATACGGAATTTTCTAGCAAAGAAGTATTACCTGTACAAGCTGATGCTCCTGAACGTGCAATACCATATCCAATCAGAACAGCTGCTGGGCTTGCAAAGAGAGCCAACATGGTAGCATTAGCATCTGTAAATGATGCCAGTGAGGCTTCAGTACCAGCAAGGGCTGCAAGCCAATCGACAGCAAGCTTAAACAAGAAAGGCACTTGAACATTTATAACCTGGTATTCATTAGAAATAGAAAAGGTCAAGAAGCAGAGTCAAAAGCTTCACATCGTAACTTTCCACATTTTAGATCATCATGTCATTGCCATCGATCATAACTGGAAGGGATATATTCTTTCATTGATTCATAATGACGATAGTTGATTAGTTGTGGCCAACTGGACACTGATGAACTATCTAACACGCTGTATCTAAGGGTGTGTTTGGTAGCCTGTGTGGGCTATCTCAACACATACAAGCTTAGTCTAGCCATGCCCACCTCATACAACTGTGTTTTATTTGTGGTGTTTGGTAGATCGTATGAGCTGAGCTGTGCTCAGCTAAGATCTTGTTTGGTAAGCTGTGTGAGTTGAGCCATGCTACACCAAAATAAAAAACAATTAGGTCCCTGGCTACAAAACAGAAAAAGCAATTGGGTCCCTGGAAGCATTGGGCTAGGGTTCCGGCCTGGCGCACGCCAGCGGCGAGCTCTTTCTCCGGCGTGGACGAGCTCCTCGCGCGGGTAAGCCTGGAGGAGGCCGAGCTCCGCGTCGGGAGGAGGCCGAGCTCCGCGTTGCCACACGCCGCCGCCGTCCGCCTCCACCACGCGCCGCCAGGAGGAGGCCGAGCTCCGCGTCGGGAGAGGCCGAGCTCCTCGCGCGGGTAAGCCTGGAGGAGCTCCGCGTCGGGAGAGGCCGGGAGAGGACGGCGCGGGGCGACGCGAGGCGGCGCTGGGCGGCGAGGCGGCGCTGGGAGGAGGCCGGGCGCCGCGGAGCAACTTCCCGTCGAGCTCCCCGTGCTGTTCCCGTCCCTGCACCAGCTGTTCAGGCACCGGAAGGCGATGGAGGCGGCGGTGCTCGTCCGTGCGAGAGGAGGAGGTGGCGGCGGTGCTCGCCCGTGCGAGAGGAGGTGGTGGCGGCCGGCGGTGCTAGTCCGTGCGAGAGGAGGAGGTGGCGACCGGCGGTGCTAATCCGTGCGAGAGGAGGAGGTTGCGGTGCGAGGGGTGGAGCGTGAGAGAGAGCGGTTTGGGGGGGGGGGGGGGAATGAGGGTGGGGCGGTTGACCCCTGCTGCGAGGAGGCCGCGGTGCGGGGCGTGGGATTGATTTTCCGGGCGAGCTCAGCCCTGCCGAGCAGCGAAGCTCGATCTGAGCTTCTCTACCGGGCAGGGCTGAGAGCCATTTCCGTGCGAGGTGGGCAGGGGCGGGGAAGCACGACCCGGGCTACCAAACAGAAAAAATCGGGGCGGGAGGAGATTTTCTGAGGAGAGCCGGGCTACCAAACACGCCCTAAATTGATGAGATTGTGTGAGATACGTGTAAAGGATCTTTTCGATAAAGAAAGGAAAGGGAGGGTGTCAGTGCAGCAGTGTAACGCAAATATACGGCATTCCATCCATACGAAGTAGGGATACTATTGGTCTTGAGCCTACATCATGATGGTTGAAGTTAGCTTTTATGAGAAAATTGCAGCCAAATGGGACGGCCAAGATATTGCACTTTCTTAACCATTAATGACTTGAACAGAAAATTGAAGGCTTGGCCAGTGAAAGTGTTTTGCTTTATCTTATTTTGAACTATAGAGATACTCTATATTTCATAATTCTGAAACAGCAGCGACAACAAAGCCTTTAGTCCTGAGGGAGTTGAGGTAAGCTTCAAGGAGGACCTTAATTCTGATTTGCTAGAGTGGTTAACTCTCATCAACTTGGTCGCCGAGTGTTTTGTGGTGGTGCCTCGTACATAATTATGTGTCCCCCTGTATTTTCTGTTACCATATTAATACGATTTATCTACTGTCAGAGCCTCTCCTACAGTTTTCTTTAAAAGAAAAAAGTAAGTGTAGGTTTGATATGAGACCCATTAAGCGACTCACAAACCAAAGATTATAGTTCACATTTTTCTAAACATGTAACATTTACCTTTGCGCCAACTAAGAGGCCCAGCGATGACACAAGCCTGAACCGGAAATCAGGGCTGTCATTCAGCATCAAGTACTTCACAAGGTTATGGAGGATCTGTGTATCTGCTATCTCAGCATCGGTGTCCTTTTTCGGGGCATCTTCCGCCGCAGCATTTGCTGATGTGGAGAATGCATGCCATCGCTGCGACCAGATATTATACGAATCACAAAACCAGTATTTGACAAACAAGCGCTCGAATTACTATCTTTTCAGATGGAAGTAAAAGGCGCAGCGCGAATACAACAACAGCAACTATACTTAATACTTCACAGAATCTGACAAACAGGAATAAAGGGGAACCCATCTGCACCCCTGTACTTCATTTTTGTACTTTGATTGACTATAGCACAAACAAACTATCTTGAGAGAGCGCATTGCAAACTTTGCTCGCAAACATCTACTCCTATCTAAATAGAGAAAATTTGATACATGTAGGTATACCAGGAACCCAAGGCTATAGTGAACCTTCTAAATGGGTCATCTATTTGCAGCCACTAGAAAAATAAATACTGAAGCCCTGTCAAAATGAGGAAAGGCGGGCAATTGTTACCAGGTCGCGGGGAGGCCGCGCGCCGTGCGGCAGATAGAAGCTGGGACGGCCGAAAGGGGCGCCAATCCGAGGAATGGGCCGACAATTTGGTCGGAGGAGAGGGCTGCGCAGAGCCCTCCGCGAGGGCGGGGCAGTGGCCCCACAGAGCCGCCGGCGTACGGCTGCGGCCGTAGAGGTTCCGAAGCTGCGGGGGAGGAGGAGGTGGATGCGGGAGGAAAGCCACATGGCGGACCACCGGCGACGGAGGAGATCTGCGGATTCAGCGAGGGAAGAAGACTACGTCCACGACGCCCCTCGCCGGTAAGCTCAACTAAATGAAATTACTCCGTATTTAAAAGTTTTACTTTCTGCCTCCCAACAGTTATTGGACACGTGTTACACCGGGCTCTGCTCACTGAGATTTAAGATTCACCAAATTATACAAAATTTCGGAATCTCTTCGGACATCAATTTATCAAAATCCACTGAACTGTGATGAATTTTGTCCTGATTTAAAATTAGTTTGGATCTATCCCAAAATTTCGAGATTACTAATATTATGGTACCACCGAAATTGAAATTCAGAACACGTTGCTCCGTGTTGCTCCTAGTGTGCCAACCGTGGTGGGTTCATCAAGGCGTGTTCCTAGGCGAAGGCGGGGAGACATGAAGACTTTTGCATTCCTTAAAGTCTATGTGGCGGAACGTAATGTTATGGTTCTGTTTCACTGCAATGGTTCAGTTTTATACTTGTGTTTGGTTAGGACTAAAAGGTGGAACGGAATGGTTCCGTTCCGTGTTTGGTTAGGATAAAAAGGTGAACGGAATGGCTAGAAATCGGTTTAGCTCACCTCTTTTATATGAATGGTAAGCATACCGTCCACATGTGCAGTGTATTTTTCTTTAGATTATATTCTCTCGCGACCATACAAATTTCTGATATGTGATGTAAAGTCTGAAATAGTCGAGGATAAGAGCACAATCACTTTCTACAATCAGGTTTTAGTTTGAATGAAGGAGCGCCATCTCAAGACCTTTTAAACCGGCAATGGTTTCACCAATAGTTGCACTTTGGCAGTGTGGAATAACACCCCAACCTAAACAAATAGTCTAACCATTATGGTCTCAAAGTACAACGCCCCAGGGACCTTTCTTCTCCTTTTTTAGAAAGAAGACACAATGTGTCCGACTTTAATAATAAAGCCACGCCACCACGGTAGAGTTACAACCAACATCCACTGTTGGGATTACCAGCTTAAAGTTTTACAGCACAACCAAAATGGCGGCTAGATAAGGGGATAACTTAAACTCCAGGTTGAGAGGTTATTGTTGTTGCTGCTAGATTGGCACATGGGTGGACGCGTAGTTGGCTTGAAGCATCTCCATGAGCTCCTCCACCAAGGGCTTCAGCTTAGGCTTTATCAACGACCTCCATTGCTGCAAGAAGATAATGGATTTCAACACGACATCAACAGGTTGGCGTGGGAAAATAGCCTCCGTTGAAAACTTATTGTGAGTAACCCACAGCGCCCATCTTTGGGCCGCAAAAAGAATACACAAAATCTTCCTTCAGCTCCCAGCAAAGCCATCAAGAATCAAGAAAAACTCAGCAAAGCTTGCATCAACATCGCATTCATCCAACTTACTTAGGGTTTACCCCAATTTTTATGGTCATTTTCATCAATAGACTTTTGTTCAACATGAAGAATTGTATGGTACACATGTAATTATGTAAATAGTGAGAAGAATTGACAATGCATGGTTGAAGCAGAACACCCGGACCCCCCTCCTTTCCCCATCTACAGTGAACATGAGGCGATTTTTGGGCGACTCCCGTGCGAACCAGCTCGCCGCCGGCGATCCGCTCGATTTCTCGCCCTCCGCGGCCGCTCCGGCGGCGGGAGGACGGGGAATCGACGGATCCCGGCGTGTACATAGTCTAGGTGTGCGTGGGGTGCCTGCCGGCGGCGCTGTGGAGTTGGCGGCGTGGCCGGAGAGGCTTTTGGTGGCGGCGGTCCTCTCCTCTGTCCTCGGTGCTCCGGTGGAGGCCCGGGGCAGATCTGCCGTCCCTGGCGCGTCCGCTGCTCCCCGGAGCCGCGGCGTGCTTCCCCCCGAGCCGGCGTCCGTGATGGCGGTGCTGGCTCTTGTCCGTGGGGTTCGGCAGCCTTCACCTCGGTGCAAGGTGTTGCTTTTGCTTAAGATCTTTGGAAGTTTGCAGGTGGGAAGCTCTCCATCGTCGGTGGTCGCGGATGGCGCTGTGGAAGATGGGTGGATCTGGCGGCGGCTCGAAGCCGATGCTCCTTCAGCGTTCAGATTCTGGCGCCTGCGTCAGATGGCTTCTGCGGCATCTCAACAAGGTTGGTCGAGCCGGTTGCTGCGGTGTGAGGTGAGCTCGCTTTCTTCCTCCCCGGCGGCGTGCTGCTGGTGCTCGAAGGAGGTGCTCTGCTTGGTGGTTCCGTGTTCGCCGTGTGTGGTGTGGTTTTTCCCTCTGTTCGTGTGTGTTCGTTCGATCTCTTGTTGATCTTGTACATGAACTTCCTTAAAAAAAAAATTGACAATGCATGGTTGCATCACCTTTACCAAAAATAATATCATTATGGTGGTGCCAATATCTTTCACCAGATGAACATCATCTTTTCGCGCAAATCTTTATTCAGCTTATCTAGAAGATCTGCACATCCTCTTTGGGGCTTCGGCCAGGTAACAAGATAGAATATTTGCCGACACACGAATTATATTTCATATCAAACACCAGCACGCGACAATGGTACTCACTCCGATAAATAAAAATGTCAGCAGTTCTGAAGTGGGATTATTTCAGAATTGCTGACACTTATTATGAATCGGAAGTAGTAGCTTATTTTGCTGGTTTTCCTTTCGTCGTGACAGATCCACTCGCTCACCATTCGGTATCAACAGCGCTACTAAAGAGTAGCCTTGAGCGTGGCAAGAAACTCCTGCATGCTTCGGTAGCTCGAGCCGCCTGGGGCGACGGCCTTGGTCGCCTCCTCCCGGATCTCCGCCGCCCTCGCCGCAATCGCCTCATCCCCCATCACCTCCTTCACCTTCTCCCCAATCTCCGCCCCGCTCACCACCGAGTTCTCATCGTCCCAGCTCCAGTGCTCCATCCACCGGCCGAAGCCGCCGCTCCTGATCACCGTCGCGATCAGGCGCTGGTCGCCCAGCGTCGGCCACGCCAGCATCGGCACGCCGTACCCGGCCGACTCCGTCACCGAGTTCCACCCGCAGTGGCTCAGGTACAGCCCCACGGCCGGGTGCTTCAGCACCGCCTCCTGGTCCACCCACTCCTTGGTCACCAGGCCGCGCCCCTCGACGCGAGCCAAGAACCCGTCGCCCAGCACGTCCCCCAGCTCCGCGGTGTCATCGCGGTCCACCACCGTGGTCTTCACCACCCACAGGAACCGGCAGCCGCTTGCCTCCAGCCCGGCGCCGATCTCTCGGATCTGGTCCAGCGCCGCGGCGTTACGGTTGCCGAAGGCCACGTACACCACCGAGCGTGCCGGCTGCTGGTCGAGCCAGACAATAGGGCGGGCGTCATCGCTCCCCGTCGTGGTTGTCGACTTGAGGGCCCGACTGCGAACACCGGCGGGAACCCGGGAACGACCTTGCCGCTGCGCAGAGCAGCGAGTGCGTCCGGCTCTAGGGCGTCGAACGTGTTGACCAGGATGCCGTCTGCCTCGGCGATCTCGCTGCCGTTGGCGATGAACTGCTTGGTGAAGAGGCTGTTGGGGTTGCGCAGCACCTGCGGGGGGTAATCCACCGGGAGGAGTCCAATGCCGGGGACGTCGACGTCGCCGGCGAGGTGGTCTGCCTTGGCGTGGTCAAGGTATGTCGGGAAGTAGGCGCAGAATGACAGCATGGTCGCGCAGGAGATGAAGAGGATGTGGCATGGCAAGTGCAGCTCGTCCTTGGCTATGGGGATGACCTGGGAGGCCAAGGTGACGTCCGTGACGACGGCCGACGCGCGCGGCGTGGCGCCGGCGATGAGCGGGCCGAGGAGGTGGGCCGAGCGGCGCAGGGACTCCCACCGTAGCAGGAAGGGGTCCGTTCCGGCGAAGGCGGCTTCGTCCAAGGGCAGGAGGTTGAGGTCGATGCGTCGGATGGCGGGGAATGCGGCGAAGAGGCCGGCGAGGTGGTCCGCCTCTGCCTCCGAGACCGTCGGGAGGGCGGTGACCACGGAGATGTCCACGCAGCCCGTGTCGGCGAGGGCGGCGATGAAGCGGGTGAACGGTAGGAGGTGGCCCATGCCGGCGCTGGGGATGAAGACCAGGTGCGGTGCGGCCCCGTTGCCCTTGTTGCCGGAGGTCGTCGTCGCCGCGAGAGCCATTGTGTGGAATGAACAGAACACTTTGCTTGTGACTGCGAGGCTCACGTACGAGTGTATTTGTTGTGCCGCGAGGTGTGTAGCCCAAGGCAATGATCAGTTAGTTTTAATGGCAGATCCGGCAGGAGATTCAATGTCGCACGTCCCGGTTGTCGGGTGGGAGGGACGTCCCTATCCTTGGTGGTTGTCCGGACGCGTCTACATGGTACAGCTGCTACGCCCTCCATTTCGTAGTAATGGCGCCAAGAGAGCTAAGGAGTACGCGACCACGAAGGTAATGTTGTTTCGTTATCGACACTGATGCGTCACTTTTCCATTTCGTTGTCATGTATACTGTACTACATTGATGCTTTACCGATTTGCTCGAGCAACCAGCTAATAATCGCTTGTTCACCACACCAGTACGAGTGGGAGTGGCCACCGGGAAATGATGTTGTACCAATGGGCGTTCATGCATAAGCAATGTTTCATATCTCTGCCGTTGATCGACGGCTCGGTTCGCGGTAAATCCTAGCCGTCAGACCACGGAAACCGACAGCCAGGATTTCATCTGTGTGCCATATCATATCACATTGTAACCATACTTTCGTTCAATGAGCCCTAATATCGCATTGATGTAAAGCGACAGTTATTACAACCCGAATGTAGAAAAATATTGCAATGATGTTAAACGGCAGTTCTTACAACTTGAATGTAGAACTGCACGCACCGAATCAATTCATCCAAAAGCTCAACCTCGCGGAGAAAAGAGGGTTATGATGCCCTGTATGACTGCACGCCAAAAATCGACCTAGCGTTCCGTTCCGTCCCTCTTGCCGGCGAGGCCGCCTCGGAGGTGCGGCGGACCACAACCCTTGCCGGCGGTAAGATTTTTGTTATTTTTTGTGTGCTTATTTCAGTGTTTTCTTTGGAATGGTGTGACAACGGCGACATCGTAACGTCAGTATAAATACCTCCCCCAGGGGCGGAGCTGGATCTCAAGTCATCCTGATGCACTACTTTACTATGGCATAAATTTTCAAACAACAATATACTATATATAAGTAGGTTTACAGCTTCTAATAATATAACATAATAAAATACAACAATATAAATACAAAAGAAATAGTACCAAAAAAAATTAGACGCCTACTATATTGATGAAACAACGGACAAAGTTACATGGGAAAGATGTCTTGCATTTTTCAAATTCAGGATGTCTTGCATTTTCATATTCCAAAATACATCATCAAAGGGCATAACTTTCCCTGCAAGATTAAAAAAACAGACTTGATTTTCAAGTGGACTAGAATGACCCAAATTATACATGCATTTGATATAAAAATATTTCATATGTGACTTGAAAATTTGTCTAAGCAAACAAAGTGTACTAATTACGTACTATACAAACACTTTCATTATTTTCATTATAAGTTATTACTAGCCACACTTTTGCTAAGTAAGGGAGTGAATTTCGAAGAAATTACCATCAGGAACAGTTGAAATTGAGGATTTGTGGCGAATGTTTGATGATTTACTGCGACGAAGGTGAAAAGAAGAGACCCATTTTGGTCGGTCAACGCGTGACCCCGTGAGGGAAGTGGGGGCGTGGTGCCTGTCGGTCGGAACCGCGCCCGCGCCGGTAGTCCGTAGCCTGCTCGCCGAATCGCCGTGAATATGGTTCGGACTTCGTCGGAATATTTGCAAGGCGGCGGGCCGGCGGCAGCCGGTAGGCCGCTCGCCGATCACGTACGTTGTTTTTTTAGAAGTGCCGATGGATTGTGTATGTGTGTGCAGTTGCGTGGTGCGTGGTAATCACTAGAAAAAGGGTTCCCTTTGCGAAGGGAACCCAGCAGACCGTGACGTGATGACAAGTGTCAGCTTTTTCCTTCACGCGGTCCCCCGTGGGTGCTTGCATATGCGACAAGTGACAGCACAAGAGAGTTTTGGTGTGATTTCTGCTTCTCCGTGCGGAGAGTTGCATGTGCATTTATTTTGAGATTCGTTTTTTAAAATGAAATATCTTGAGAACCGTTTTCACTTTTGAGCTTCTCGCGTCGAGATCTTCAAAATTAGATCCCATGTTGATAGGTTTCGATGAACTTTTTTTTGTACAACCGGTTATGTATAGTTGTACAATCCGTGTCTGTATAGTTGTACAACCTGTAGTTGTACAAACTGTCTTTGCGTAATTGTACAACATGTGTCTGTATAGCTGTACAACCTGTATCTGTACAAGCTGTGTCTGTCTAGTTGTACAACATGTGTTATGTAGTTGTACAACCTGTGTCTGTATAGTTGTACATCTCAGATTTTTAGATTCACGTGTAGAAGATTCTGTACATCCGTGTAGCAGATTCTGTACATCCAGACCCAAACGGCTAGGTGTACAGGGGTGATGGCGTCGTTACGCGCGTGCATGTACCGCCGTGTTACGCGCGCACACGTCGAAACAATCAGCCAGTTCTGTACATCGCAAGGATCGGACCAGCCAACCGCGTCGCGCTTTTTTTTGTACATCTCCAGTTTCCTAATTTACTAGCATGTGTCCGTGCGCTAGCTAGTTTCTGTACATCCTTCCTGCCCACGTACGCCTGGTTGCTTACATCCGGCCGGCCGATCGGATCGTGCGGGTCTTCACGATCCACTCGTGGGGCTTCGTAACGTACGATACGGTGACGTGACTGAGTTGGATTTCTCCACTTCCCACGCTTCACCACGTGGCGCGTATGTAGCTCAGCAGGTTACCTTTCGGAAGGGAACCCTTCGTGTAACGATACCCGGTGCGTGGGTGCAGCGTGCGTGAGTCAAAAGTTTGGGCCCTGATGCACCGGTGCTGGCCCAACCTGATGCACTGGGCCATTCAGATGATAAGTACCTCAGAAAAAAATAATTGGACCCGTATTTCTCTGCCACAGGGTAGGCCTATTGGGCTCCGCTCCTGACCTCCCATCCTTTCCTCGCTCCGATGGTGCCCTTAGCACCGGCGGAGGGCACGTGAAGTTATGTGTCCGGCAAATCGCTTGGAATCCTGTCCGTTTTCGTGTTCATTTGTGTGGTTATATGTATGGCTCTTTCAATATACGATTTGTTATAATTGGAGTTGGTTGTTGCTCTGGTGTGCTGATGCTTTGGAATCTTAGCACGACGATTCTCGTCTGTCTGCTACAACAATATCTACTATGATAACGTTTACCCGACTCCGATGAGGGAGGGGTTAGGACGGCGGCGCGCCTTCGGATCATTACAGTGCTTGTAATTGTTCGTCCGAAGACTTTTTATAAATTTTTATTACTTTTGAAATTCTTTGTACTGTTTTGATGATCAATAGATCGGTTAACCTTTTCATAGAATAAGAAACCGACTGGAATTATTGATTCTTGCCTTATATGAAAGATGCTACTCCTTCAAGAAAAAATGTCCAACACAACAACATTATAAATCTCGATTTCTCCTTCCTCTGCATAATCAAGTAAAACATAATAAAAATATGTAAATTTTAATAATCAAGGTCCATAAATTCAACAATAATCCTGTATGTAGAATTTTTTCTTGGTCCCCGGCTGTAGCAGACACTAGTACAGAACAACACATCGGATATCCCTCAATGGAAACGACACAAATTAGGCGATGGAAGAAACCAACATCCCCCGCGTGCCCGTACTGGGCCGTAAGACAGGCCCACGACAAAGAAAACGGGTGAATAGGGAATCCATATTGGCAACGGTTATTGTTTTTCCTCACTTACCGATAAGTGCTCGTCGCAAACGGACATTTGAAAAAATATCTGTTGCCTAAGAGCTTCTCTAACAGAGTGACAGACGCTGGAAAGGCCGGCGCGCTAATTTTTTTACAGCGGTGAATTAACGTTTTAGCGTGCGGGGGAGGGGGATGCTTTTCCAAACGCTGGATAATTTAGCGCGCGGAGAGGAAGCTTTTCAAGAGCGCTAAAATAGCACGCCGCAAACACGTTTTTACAGACAAGCGACTGAAAAACAGATCAAACAGACGACTAAAAATTAAACTGAAAATGCAGTTCATTTAGTTGATACTGAAAATAAACTCGTATTACTCGTCCTCGTCGGAGGTGGTCTCGTCGGTAGAGGTCCACATATCCTTCCACCTGGGATCATCCTCGCCCCAGGTGGTGTGGCCATAGAGCTGCGCCTCGGCCGCGGCCTTGCGCGCCCACTTTCGGCCCTCACCTCTACGCCCCCTGCCCTCCTCTCCGCCCGCTCCGGCCGCCTTGGTCGCCCAGAACTCCTGCTCGGCGGCGACATCTTGCGGGAAGCGCGCGCCATTCCACCACTCGCTCATCCCTCTCTACGACAAAGAGGCGGGTCTCCCTTCGGCGGTGGATGCTGCACTCTTCGGCGGTGACGAGGCACGGGGAGGCGCCAGATCCTGCGCCTGCTGCGCGTTCCATACGTCCAGGAAGTTCATGTCGCGGCGTGGGCGGCCAAGCCGCCACGCCACCGCGTCATAGGCGCGGGCGGCCTCGTGCGCGGTCTCGAACGTCCCGAGCGAAATCCGGCGGTCGATTCCGGCGGGCTATTCCAACGCGGCGGCGAGCTGCAGGGTTGTGGGCGACCAGCAGAAGGGCGGCGGCGGCGAGGAGAAGGTCGGGGGCAGCGGTTCCCTGTGCGCGTGGGAAACTTCCGGTGGCAGTTGGTCTTCGCGCGTAGACTCCAGATTGCCCAGCGCGCTGTACGCCGCGCACAAGATATGAAGCGTGCGATGCCGCTTTGTCCAGCGCGCTGGTCCATTTTTTATGGCACGCGGAATTATAGCGCTACTGCTGGAGTTCCAATTTTGGCCCCGCGCGCTCTAAACGGCAGTTATTTCCAGCGCGCGCTCCCTTTAGCGCGTCTGTTGGAGATGCTCTAAGGTAGCGCGTGGCTGTCCAGGCCGCTCCTTTCTCTTTCTTCATGTGTCTCTCATCTACAAGCTCAGAGTGAACAAAACAAGATCGAGGGAGTAGAGAAATCATGAAAGAGGGCAAAGAAACAAAACTACATTATTGTGCAAAAAGTAGTACTCGATCAAAATGAACAAGACTCCTCCATTGTTTTGGATGGGATCCTGGATTCCTGCTAACTCCCCAAAAAACGCGGGGACATGTTGTATTCTATTATTACTGGTGAAAAACCTCCTCTCGGGGCCGCTCACGCGGGCGGCTCCAGAGGCTCCGAACCCTAGCAAAAAGCCTCCCCCGATCTCCTCTCCCTAGCCGCTGCCGCCGCCGGCGCTGGCGGTGGCGGCCGCGCCCGGCCGTCAAAGGCGGCGGGTAGGGTGAGCGCGCACTGGCGGGCTCCCTTCGCGCGGAGGCGGGACGCCATGGGGGCGGCGCGAGTGTGCTGGACGGAGTTCGCCCGACGCTTGGCGAGAGGGCGCGGAGGAGTGGTCGAGCTTGGCGAGGATGCATCGGAGGTGGGCGAGCGGTTGGAGCGACGACGTTGTCTCTGGTGGCGGCGGCGCGGGTCCAAGACCATGGAGGAGTGCGGCGGCGCTGGAGCGGCCAGGAAGGTCCTGGGCTCCTGGCGTGCTGCGGCCGGCTTCCTCTGCGTCGGGGTGCCGGCGGTGCCCTCCCGACGGCGCCGACGTGGGGGATGGAGGCGGAGGCGCGAGCCCGACCTAGGCCCTTCCGGGCCCGATCTGGGCATCTAGGGCCGTGACCACCGTTGCGTGGCCGTCAGCCTGGAGTGGTTTGACAGCCATCGCCGGGAAAACGGCGCTGATACGCGCAGCAGATGGTCGGGGTTGTGGATCCGAGGTGGAAGATGACCGCGTCTTCTCGGCAGTGCGGGCGTTGGAGGACCGTGATGGCATGGCTACCAAGGCAAGGTGCTGCGGCAGCGGCGGTGTGAGCAACAAGGACGGCTGCCCCCAAGCTGTTGGACAGGGAAGGGAAATGCGCGACAATACAGACGAAAGTCTTAGCCCGTCTTTGGACGGTGCCGATGGCGACGGCGCTTGTGAGCGTCGTTCCCCTCCTTGGAGGCGTCGCTGAGGTGTGTCGGCACTTCTTTCGCCCTCTTTTAGTTTGGTTGAGGTCTCCGGGCGAAGGCCTCGATTCGGAGTTAGATCGGCGCGGTGGCGGCATCTCGATGTCGTTCCTCTGTAGGGAGCATCGCGCTTGGAGGCCTGGTAGAGGTTCTTGTTGTGCTCCTCCGATGCTTGTCGTTGTCCAAGGTTGATCATCACGGGCGCAATGTACGCCGTCGCCGGAAAGTCCAAGATGATACCTTTCATGGGGCCGAACAAGTCCCTTCATCTGCTTGCCTTCTCCAGGATGGATGATGCGTCGATGAGGAAAGTCCAGTGCGAGTTGTTGATTTTCGGAGGCTCCGACGTCGGTCGAGACGTGGTTGTGTTTCTCAATCTAGGATAGGCTCTTTTGTGTGTAGTGTGGTGTTGGTACTGCACTTGTTGTTCGCAGCAAGTTGTAGTCCGTTCTTGTATTCAAAATTCTGCCTTCTATAAAAATAAGGTACGCTTTGGCGTGCTCTAAAAAAAAGATGTTCTAAATAGGCGTGCAATGCTAAATATGAGTTATATATATTACCATAAATATTTGAAAAACCATGTGCTGAAGCAATGTTGGTACATTGGTGTTCCTTGTACAAGCGAGTAGTTGAAGAACAAACCATTGTGCAATTTTAATAAAACTTACAATAGAATGTACACACACCAAAGCTAGGAAGAAGAATGTACAGGAAACTATTGAAAGATCGAAGACAAATGTAGGGATTTTCGAACCCAAAAACTGAAGATGACTAAGAAAAGACAAAACAACTGAAATATGAATGATCGTGGACAGAGAAAATTGAACGAAGAAACATACACCGAGTATTACTGAAAACAAATTGCATAAGACTGAAAAAAGAGAACGATGGACCGGAGAATAATGAAGAATGTTGTGTTTTGTGTCAAATATTGTGTACGTGTTGGGTTAGGTTTGGACTTGGAGTTGTATTAGGTGTGGGTAGGTATGAGTAGTGTTCGAGTCGAACTCTTGTAGCCTGGGCCTCCCATATAATATGAGGGGCACCACACGTGTAACCCATGACGACTTGATAGCAACAAACACGCAAGGGGAGCCGGCGGCTTGTGCCGGCGCCTAGGGCGGCCAGGGTTGCGGTATCAGAGGGGAGGAGCGCCCGTAGTCATGCCCGCAGATGTAGGCGAGTTCGCCGAACTGCGTTAACAAATCCGGTGTCGTCATCGTGCTGTGGTTGCTTCGTGTTCTCGGTAGATCAATTATGCGCCTTACGACGGTAACAATTGGTATCAGATCGAGGTTGAAGGTCGCGGATTGTTGATCTGGAGAAATCGATTCGGAAGAGATCGGCGAGTTGGATCGTATCGCGGGAGCTACGGTGCATCCGCGGCAGCAGCGAATCGAAGGGACTTATGCGATCGAAAAATCGAAGAAGCAATGGAAACAGCAGGCTGCTGCGTTGGGCAGGATCGATTTGGTCGACTGATACTTGAGATCGGATTGATCCGATCTGGACTGCGGCGGCGTCAACACGCACGCGAAGGAAAGCAGCAAGGGAGACGACGCGTGGCCCTTCAGTCGCGAGTACTCCAGCGCCTGCGCGTCGTCAGAGGCGTGCGCGTGTGGCCGGGCAGGATCGCTGCGTGTGCAAGTCTGAATTTCTTGGTGCGTGGTTGTGTGACTTGGGCAGCGGCCCGAGGCGCAGAGTGCAGACCAGAGATCGATAGAGCCAAGGCCCAGTGGATGGTAGGTGCATGTGCATGCACGAGGTGAAGCTGATCGATCGGAACGCATGCAGCAATTATGGAGATTTGTTACAGAGAAAAAAGGGGCCAATTTAAAGATCATGACGAATCGGTGCATGCATGGGGTGGCAACATGGCAAAGAAAAAAGGAGTTTTTTAGGAGGTGTGTGTACATGTTTGGTGCACTTACGAAGCTACAGGATAACTGACGTTGCTAATAGCATACGAGATTCTACCTGATGGTCAGATTGGCATTGTCGCAGGTTCACAGGAAGATTGACAAGGTTTGGTCAATGCTATTTGATCTTAGCGTTGTATGGGCGACGCTCGATGATGTAGCATGGGGCCAAGTTGATCAAGATGGACTGGATGCGGCGAGGGACGACATGCGTATAAGGCTCGTGGAGTCTGGAGCATGTCGTGCAGTCGGATACGTTCGGCTGGGGTCGGACTGGACAGTCCTGACAGATCGAGGAGGTGTGGTCGGACAGAAGACGGTGTGAAGATCGGCGACAACGATGTAGGAGCGTGAGGGGTGATGGTGTCTGTACTCTGTGGCGTGCAGACAGCGCGACACATGGCTATGCGTGCTTCGACATTGCGGTGGCGCGGGACCGATTCAAGATGGAGCGCTTATGGGATCTTGAGGTAGGGGGGGCGGGGGATTGATCATATACCAAGGATTCATGTTGAAGGTGGAGCTGGGTCTTTGGCGGAGATTCCACTCGGCTGATGGAGGGGCTGCGGGTAAGCATGCGGAGAGTCGAAACCTAGTCAGCGGGAAGGCGAGAGACACGTGGTCCGGACTGGAGCTCAGGGTCTGGAGAGATGCGTGGAACTCGGCATCGGTCGGGTTTGACTGATGGTTGTCTGCAGTGGGGCCTGAGATGGTGTGGGTACGCGACCCGGTAGATCTTGGCCAAGATTGCGGATGCTCGGCGCGGTAATAGCGGCGAGGCGTGCGGTAAGCACGGGACACAGCGACAGACCAGGGCACAGAGTGTGCAAGGGGGTGCTGACGTAGTGTTGGCGAGTATCGGATTCAAGTTGGTGATTGGGTCTATGGAGATTGACATGTCAGGTGATAGACAGGAGTCGACCATGGGGAATCGAGAAAGTGTTGGAAAGTCTGAAATGTCGGAAAGCTTTGAGTGTACATGGCCGTATATTCTGTGATGTTCAGTGCACATGGAAAAGTGCGGATGACTAGATACAAAGGAGGCGGAGTGCTATAGCTGTGGGACATGTAGAAGGACTATCCAGGATGAGACGACTGTGAATTTGAGCTCAGGGTGACTAAAAGGCGACGGTGAAGTTTCTTCAAGTTGAAAGCATTTTTACGCAGACCACTGGTCGGTGTGTGATGGTGTTGAACAGGAAGAAGGGACTACAGTTGCAGGTGGAGTCACGTGGAGTCTGGGAGTAGCAGTGGAACTCATGGAAGACACTCAAGTCCGGAGTACATGGAGGTTTGACGCATTGACGAATTCAAGGTGGTGGACAATATCCGCCAGGGTGGAGTTTGTTGGTTTTGTGTCAAATATTGTGTACGTGTTGGGTTAGGTTTGGACTTGGAGTTGGAGTTGGTATTAGGTGTGGGGTAGGTACGAGTAGTGTTCGAGTCGAACTCTTGTAGCCTGGGCCTCCCATATAATGAGGGGAGCACCACACGTGTAACCCATGACGACTTGATAGCAACAGGCACGCAGGGGGGAGCGGCGGCTTGTGCCGGCGCCTAGGGCGGCCAGGGTTGCGGTATCAGAGAGGGAGGGAGCGCCTGTAGTCATGCCCCGCAGATGTAGGCGAGTTCGCCGAACTGCGTTAACAAATCTCGGTGTGTCATCGTGCTGTGGTTGCTTCGTGTTCTCGGTAGATCAATTATGCGCCTACGACGGTAACAAAGAATGAAGAAAGAAATGTAAGCGAAGGAAAACAATCAAGAAAAAATGATTTTAATGCATTATTACAAGTGAGTTGCTAAAGATAGAAGAAAGAGAGAATATGGACGAAGAATAACAGTGAGAAAAGACGGAAACTGAATATAAAGAAACTTAGAAATGGGAGAATGAAAACATAGAAAGAAAATGACCGAGAATTAATCAAAAGTTAAAGACAGAGTCGATCGCGTCCCATTGGGGGACACTGGGGATGCAGCGCACCTCCTTTAATAGATTTGGCAATGGGTGCATCACGCTCCAAACTACCACCAAACGAATCCCCAAATAGGGCTGTCAAAAAAGTTCGAGCTCGTCAAACTATTTGAGCTTGATTCGTTATTGGCTCGACTCGTGTTCGGCTCGAGGTCTAAACAAGCCGAGCTCAAGCCTTGATTGAGGCTCGTGAGCCTTTTCAACGAGCTCGAGCGGTTTGATAAAAGTTCGACAACGTACTGTAACCTACAGTGAAGTTTTATTTCTTCGTTGGTTGAAATAGTTATAGATATTATAAGCCCAACGATGAGTAGCCCAAGTCAATGACTCATCAATGCTGAAAAAAATGAACTACAGAAGTATGGGCCTACTCACCTGGCTGGCCCATAAAGCCAACGTCCACAACACAGTACGCTCTTTAGTACCACTCGCTCATCGAAAAAAAGTTCAGGCCGACCAGTGGCTAACAGACGAACAGTCATCCGTTGCCATTTTCGCTCCTCCGTACGGGCGTGCATCAACAAATTATGAAAAGAAAATAAAATATTACGAGCTTTCTTTGCTCGCGATCATTCGACGAATCGAGCTCATGCCCATATGTGAGCTCGCGAGCTGAGCTCGAACTAAATTTTAAGCTCGTGTGGCATATCGAGCTCGAGCCGAGCTAGGGTGAACCGCTCTACTG